>OY856187.1:417054143-417606643 GCA_963693315.1 Diogma glabrata
TAAGCCGGTTTTTCAAACGCAGGACCTTCCTTTCTGACAATGAATTCGAACTTTCACCACGTGGTCCGGATTTGCTCATTATAATTCCCATTCCACGAAAAGTGTTGTGACCATCGATGGTAGCAATATTGTCCACATTATGGGCTATCTACTGACAGAAATGATCTAGGTTCTGGTAGAACTTCAAAATTTGGTGTTTTGTTAATTACTGCAGACTGCCAGTACTTTTTTACTTCATCATACGATACGGAAAATCCAAGTCTGCGAGGCTTATTTCGCCCAATCCACAAAAAAGTGGACATGAGGATGAAATTTAACATTTCTTTGAATATGGTTGAAACTTTGCATACTAACTGTTAAAAGTTTACTATTTCATATTTTATTGAAAAAAATTGAATTTTTGTCGAATTAACATATTTATTTTAATTAAAGTGACTTTATGTTTGTCTGAAATTCACTGAGCCAAAAATCTTTACGTTTCCTGGTCTCATACAGCTGAACAAATAATTCTGTAAATCTCCAAACTTGACTATATAATCTGACATCTATCGTTAAAAGTTTTTGCCTGCAAAGAAGTGTTCATTAATCTTTTTTACAAAACGTAAGCATATTTAATTACTCTTAATTATTTGTGTCACACCCGCAACAAAAAGTGATATTTATATGTCCACAGAAAAATTACTTTGACTGTAAGTTATGAAACTTTATTTTCAAAAATAGTTCATTAAGGTATCTTGAATTTCACTGATAAAACAAATTTAAATTATATCTTATATATTAATACGTTAACTTTGTACTTTGTACAGCCTAAGGCTTTTTGATTCGAATTTTCACTTATTCCGAATTTTCACTTATTCACTGCTAACTGATATTAGTGTAACCTATATCTGAGAGATGGGATTTTTCGGATCATACATAAAAAAGTTATAGACGAATTATAATGTATTTTTGAATTCAACTGCCTCCCGTCTAATCAAATCAAATGGAATCGTCCAAATCTTTTCTTTGTTTATAGTATTTTATATTTTCTTTTCAGTTTATGCATTGATTTAGGAGAGTGTAGACGTTATTTTTCTTTGTTTTTTTATCTTATATATTAATACGTTGAATGTTGTGAATGAATGATAATGGTATGAATGAGTTTATGCATTGATTTAGTTAGTATTTTATATTTTCTTTTCAAATTTCAATTTAGTGCTAAAATTTTGTGGATGTTTACAGATATTTTAATTTTTTTATTTATATTTTTGATTTAAGCTTTGAAACCTTATATTCGTATGCGTAGTATTAGTAAAAATATTCTAATCAAATTTCAGTGTATTTACAAACGTAGACGGAATTTTATACATTTTCTTTTATACATTTTAGTCTTCTTATGTCTTCGTACATCGAAGGATGAACATTTGATATTAAATATTTTGATATTGTTTAACACCTTATATTCGTATGCGTAGTATTAGTAAAAATATTCTAATCAAATTTTAGTGTATTTACAAACGTAGATGGAATTTTATACATTTTCATTTATACATTTTAGTCTTCTTATGTCTTCGTATATTGAAGGATGAACATTTGATATTAAATATTTTGATATTCGTTTTCGATATTATTTTGATATTATTTCGATTATTTTGTTATTTGATATTATTTCGATATTATTTCGATATTATTTTGATATTATTTCGATATTATTTATTTCGATGCCAAGACCACGTCGTAAACGTTTGGAAGTGAGTGGTAAATCGAGTCGTCGGAATAAAAGAGATTATATGCGTAATAACGTTGACTAGGAGGGCCCGGCGTGCTTCGCTACGCTTATAAATAAAGTTTTTGCGTAGACATTTTGTTGACGTAGGAGCAATGATGTCAAAAAGTGGTAATGAGAAATGCTAGCATATAATTTTTAATTTTTCTTTTTAAATAAATGAATGAAAAATAATCAGAACTCTAGCTGATCAGTTCGGATATATGAAAAATTAGCGATCAAATAAGTTAGAGATCAAATAAGCTTACTTGAAAACTTATTTGATCGCTAATTTTTCATATATCCAAACTGATCAGCTAGAGTTCTGTTTATTTTCTATTCATATATTTAAAAAGAAAAATTAAAAATTATATGCTTGTATTTCTCATAACCACTTTTTGAAATCATTGCTCCTACATCAACAAAATGTCTACGCAAAAACTTTATTTATAAACGTAGCGAAGCACGCCGGGTGTTCCTAATTTTATTTAAAGTTTTTATGTGTTGCGGGTGTGACATGTTCCTGTTGCGGGCATGACATTTAATTAAAGTCACACCCCCAACATCTTTAGCAATTGCACACAAATGTAATCTAAACAAATTTTATGTAAATTTATGTAAGAATAGCATGATAGAAATTAATTTTTTTAAAGATAAATAAAATATTGTGCAACCTGCTAATTTGTATTAAATATATGTATAAGTGATCTACATTGAAATCCATAAAATTTAAACCATTGCTCTAAAATATTTTAGCTGATGGGAAATTTAGTTCGTGTAAATATCGCATCCGCAACTTTGGATTGGGCGATCTACAAGTAAACGAGAACCGAAGTCTCGATGAAGCTACAAACCAACACCAAGGAGAATTGGACTTGTAAGTGATCTAGGTCTCGATGCTTGCACCAAAGCCTGTCCAATGGAAATCTTTTTTAAATCACATGCTTTAGTACCAATGATGATATCCAAAAAATGTTGCAAAACAAATGGCAAGAACTTTTTATTTTCCTGTTCAGATGCAATTTCTGATGACGAGGGATAGCACTCCATTGAAGTCGACAATAGTTTGATTTCTGTTTTGATCAATTTCGCTGCTGCTTCAATAACACGATATTTTTCTAATTCAGGGCCTTCTAATTTCTTTTGTTTCTGGTAATCTAAGAGAATTTTAACCCCGTTTGATCCATAGTTTACTATATTAGGCATCTCATCTTTTTGGAGCCAAAAATGTTACCAAAAAATGTTCTTTAAGATTTTACATCATGTGATGTGACGATGACTATGTGGTTCATTAGTAACTGGTAGGAAGTCTTTCATTTTAGTAGCCAGTTGCTGGAAAGAAACCCGCTCATAATTTCCTTGAAACCACCTACATACTTTCAAAAAAGCATCATGTTTTCTTTATCTGCAAGACGACCAAGAGGCTTGTAATGTAATTCGTCTTGGAAATCATCTCGGCGCTTCTTTGAGATTGGGGTCACATTTTCGAAAATTTACGCTGCATGTTTAGTGATAAATCATTAACTGATAGCAATCGTGATTGAACATTGGCTGACCATAAATCATTTCTGGTGTTATAGTACTTCATCCTGAGTATGCAACTTCAATTTTGAATGACTTTGGATATTATTGTGAATTATCACAGGGTGATCAGGAAATGGTTCAAATAACTCATGGATATTGTCTTTTTGAATTTTACTTGCACTGATGATACCTTGTATACCTTTACCTTTACTTAACACACTTTGAATCAAATTTCAACTAAAATACATAAAAACTGCGATTATTGCGGTAAATTTTCAGTACTTTGGGTAACTTCGAGGGGGGATATATCTCCATATCCCAATCCCTAACTACGTCCCTGCCACCTACTTCATCTTTTACATTTTACTTCTAACAACAGTTATTATATTATTTTCGAGCGTGAAATGCCGGGTAATATGTTATCAAACATGACTTTTTTTAATTTTTGATGTTTTTTCTAGATGGCGGCCAAAAAAACGCATTTTGTACACCCAGATTTTTCTAGACTTTTAGTATATCAAAGAGATACCAACAACGAACTAAAATTATTTAAACTCCGTCTTTGTGCGAATTAGTTCCACCTCAAAAACCTATATCTACTGTACTATAGACATGTATGGTAAAAATAGAAATGATTGAAGAAATATTAAAATAGTACTGTTACTTTGTTTATGCTTATAAATGTAAAAAGTCAGACAAGTGCGAATAAAATTCGCTCGTCAAGGGTTCCGTGAATGTAAAGAAAACAATATCAAAATAATTTACATAAAGTTGTGTTGTAAAGGGTTTATATTGCCAGACCATAGACACATAAAAACAAAATGGTTCATCGTAAATATCAATAGTTAATGTCAATCTCATCTAAATTGATCGAAATGATATAAAAAATATTACTTTAGGTTATATGATATCCATAGCTATTTATGGTAGCTAAGGAACGACTCAATTCTGTTAAACAACGACGAAATTTAGGGGTGGAGTGGTGTTAACGCTAAAAATAGGACTTTTTTGACAATAATTCAAAAACTGTGCATCGCAAGATTCTAAAATAATTGTAATGTTTCTTAATTTTGGTGTTCTTTCAAATGACACTCATGCGAGCCAAAAAACCTTTTTTTCACAATTCCCCACTCCTATCCCCTAAACACATAGAATTAAAACTACTTGAGGCTTCGCTATATTTTTCGTTAAGGGTTTATCAAATTTCCTATCTCTATGAATTTTTTCAAATTTTTCTATCAATCAACGAAGAAACGTATAGGGGGTGGGGGGACTAACTTTTTGTTGCCCTTTTTTGAGAATAATTCAAAAACGGTGCATCGCAAAATTCTAAAAAAACTGTATTGTTTTTTAATTTTGGTGCTCTATCAAATGACATCCCACTCTGCGGGTCAAAAACAATTTTTCACCCTTCCCCACTCCCATCCCCTAAACACATAGAAATAAAATCACTTGAAGCTTCGCTATATTTTTCGTGTTCCATAGAATTATAGGCTCATCGCTTTACTAAAATTTTCAGTTCTTTCTATAGCAACAATTTTTTTGTGTTAGATTACATAAGTTCGACATTTAGGTCGGTGCTTGAAAAACAACGTATAATTTTAACAATATTTAAAATTAACAAAAGATCAATGTTTGACTTAAACAATAGCATATTAAACAAATATTAACCCTAAAATAATTGCAGGTTATCGAACTTACCATTCAATTAAAACTCAACATTTTCTAAAGTTATGCAAGAAATTTATTAAACCAGTAATTATGAATGGATTACAAACGTGGATCTTAACACAAACTAACAAATCACATCAATCTGATTTGAACCTTGAGAATTTACGCCACCTTTCGGGCCACTTATGGCATACAATACAATACAATATACAATAGATAGTAAAAGACCGTGATAATTTTGAAATAAAGTCTTCTTTCTTTTGGATAACTGGTTATATTCACTCTAAAAGAGTTGCAAAATTAAGAATTGCTCTAAGAATCAGTATAAAGGATGACACGACTAAAAATGTACACACCAGTCCCACTCGATATTGCTATTCGGGTTAAAAAAGCTTTATTTCACCTTACCATTCCTACCCTTTCAAAACGATTAATAAATATTTGATACACGGGGGGACGGTCTGAATTTTGAACATTTTTGATCACAACTCAAAAACTGTGCACCGCAAAATTCTAAAAAAAATTGCAATGATTTTTAAATTAGGTGCTCTTTCAAATGACACTCCATTCGCTTGGGTCAAACAAAGTTTTTTTTTACCCTCTCTACCCCGGTGCCCTAAACACACAGAAATATAATTATTTGAGACTTCGGTATAATTTTCATACAAAATTTACCAAATTTCATAGCTCTGTGAATTTTTTCAAATTTTTCTGTCAATCAGTGTTGAAACGTAGGGAGGGGAGGAGCGGTTTGAATTTTGCACTTTTTTGTCCATAACTCAAAAACTGTGCACCGCAAAATTATAAAAAAAATTGCAACAAATTTTAAATTAGGTGTTCTTTCAAATGACACTCGCTTGGGTCAAAAAAGGTTTTTTTTTTACCCTTTTTACCCCGGTCCCCTAAACACTCAGAAATATAATTATTTGAGACTTCGGTATAATTTTCATACAAAATTTACCAAATTGTCTAGCTCTGTGAATTTTTTCAAATTTTTCTGTCAATCAGTGTCGAAACGTAGGTGGGGGAACGGTTTGAATTTTGCACTTTTTTGTCCATAACTCAAAAACTGTGCACCGAAAAATTCTTAAAAAAATTGCAACGAATTTTAAATTAGGTGCTCTTTCAAATGACACCCCACTCGCTTGGGTCAAAAAAGTTTTTTTTTACCCTCTTTACCCCGGTCCCCTAAACACACAGAAATATAATTATTTGAGACTTCGGTATAATTTTCATACAAAATTTAGCAAATTTCCTAACTCTGTGAATTTTTCCAAATTTTTCTGTCAATCAGTGTCGAAACGAAGGGGGGGGGGGGGGAACGGTATGTTTTTGACAATAACTCAAAAACTGTGCATTGCAAAATTCTAAAAAAAATTGCAATGATTTCTAAATTAAGTGCTCTTTCAAATGACACCCCACTTGACCACATTTTAAATAGTGTTTTTACCCCTCCTCATTTCCACCCCCTTAATAAATCTAATTATGAGAATATGACACTTTTAGATATTTTTTATTAAATCTGTACTAATTTTTCTATCATTCCAAATACATTTGAAAATTTTCGATCAGTTAGGTTCGGAGCTAATCGAGTTAAGAAAACACGAAAAAAACGTCATTATTCAGAATTATACAAAAAATGGTGAGGTGTAAAATTTCAAGATACATTTTTAAGGAATACTGAAATAAAGCCCTTTCATATGATATCCTACTTGAATCTATAAAAAAATCTATTTTCTCAAAGGTCTCACATCGAACCCCTGTAAACCAAACGAAAACCACTTTAGTTTTATTTGTATTCGTCATTTCATGTGGACAGATTAGTTTTATACGCACCTCAAGTTTCAAGTCCATAGCATTTATAGTTTACGAGATAATTGATATAATGTGAAAAACTCGTTTTACTCTCACCAATAGTGTTCCGTATAAAAAACGAAACCCTAAAAACTAACAAAGAAACATATGGAGGGGCTGAAATATCACAGCTCGGAGATATCAAGACTTCGGTCTGGGTTAAGGATTTTGATATAGTTTTCGGCAAAAAACTTTTATGAGGACATGGTTTTTAGTTTTGGGCAGCGATGTATATCAAACATAACTCTTTGTTAAAGTACAAGTATTTTTTTATCTCTGTTTAGAAATTTATTACAAAACTAACACGAAACATCAATACGTTGCCGGAAAATTATAATCAAAATTCCAAAAATATTGTTAAATTAAATAAAATCAATCTTTTTTCAAAATTCCATAAATATTCCAAAAATTAGAATAAAAGCAAATATTTAAACCTTTTCTAAATCACAATAATATTCCAAAAATTCTTAAAAATTCAAAATTTTTCCAAAATTTAAAAAATATTGCAAAAATTATTACAAAATCAAATATTGAAAATTTTTTCAAAATTCCAAAAATTATAACAAAATCAAAAATTAAAAATTTTTAAAAAATTCTAGAAATATTCAAAAAATTCTTACAAAATCAAAAATTAAAACTTTTTCCAGAATTCTAAAAATATTGCAAAATCAAAAATACAAACTTTTTTCAAAATTCCAAAAATATTTCAAAAACTATAACAAATTCAAAAATTTCCATGTCCAACTTCATTTTCAATCATAAATTTCGATAGAAATTTGCGAGTTTTTTTAATACAACAAAAAAAAATTACTCAAAAAAACAGCTCAAACTAAAATTTTGACGAGCACTTATCTTACAGCTAACCATGAAAAAATCTAATTTCGAACTGTTTTATTTCACAATTGTAATAATATTATAGCGGTTATATGGCTCAAAGTATATAAATATGCTTTAAATCTGAAATGGTAACATATAAAAACAGCTACATTTTTTTTTTCCAAAAAAATGGCTAAAAAATAAATGAAATTATTTTTTGACATACTTGACATTATTTTTTTGACAAACTTAAAAGGCCGTAATTCTCTATAATAATAATAAATTTTCATGTCATACAAACTATTAATTTTATTTTTTTCTAAAAAAATTGGGTAAAAAGTAAATAAAAATTTTTCTTTTGACACACTTGACAACATTGTTTTGACAAACTTATAATGCCATAATTTTCAATAATAATTATAAAATTTCATTTCACACAAACAATTAATTTTTTTTTCCAAAAAATTGGGTAAAAAATAAATGGAATCATTTTTTGACACACTTAACAGCATTTTTTTGACAAACTTATAATGCAATAATCTAGTTTTTGATCTCACATTGGTATCCCGACCATCAAGATTTCTTCAAATTCAATGTTCCTACTCGTAATCACTTAAAATGAACGGTTTTTAAGCTAAAAATATGAAAATTTGCTATTTTTGACACACTTAATGATTTTTTTGACACACTTCCGGTACAGTTATCGAACACAGCGTCCTTTCGGACCTGTCCCTTGAGTATACCTATTTTTAGAAAAAAATTTTGATCTCCCTTCAACGGTTTTCCCTGCAGCGTAGGTTATGACGGCCGGCCGACAGACAGACATACATTACGTCGAGAAATGCCAAAAAAGTGGGGGTAAGAATTTCACTTTGAGCTCATGAATGTAATACTTAGGTCTTTCAGATCGAAGTAATATAACAGATAATAAATAAAAGCAATAACATGAAGTGAATTGAAACGAGAATTTATTCAGGACCCCACAAAAAACCCCTCTCCATTTACAATCAATAATTTCAAATTTTCTTAAAAAGTAACATTTAATCTGTCAATTACTAATATTTGCAAACTCGTTCTATTGGTCCAGAAAAATGTTTTGAATACATCTTCATTTAGCATTAAGTATTTCATTCAATAATTGCAACTGACACAAGCTGATATGTTTGAGTCCAGTTATTCCTGTTGGCCAAAAAACTTTGCAGAAAACCTCTTCATTTATTGTAAACCCTTCTTTTCAATAATTACAATTTTGTGGAAAAACGATATATAATCTTACACTATCTGATATTTTTCAACCCAACTGTTATTATTATCCCAGAACACTTCTTAGAAAGCCTTTCTGTTTAGTATAAATACTTCTTTTAAAAGGTTGTTTCTTTGTTTTGGATAAAACGGCATTTGATTATCAACAAGCTGACATTTCCCTAATGTACCTATTTCTCAAATATACCTCACCATAACCATTATTCAGCGTGAATTCTGTAGCACACCTGTCAAATCGTATTTTTATTTTTGTTCTTTTTAATCTCTAAGAAAACTAAATTTCTTCCTATTCCGTGTGTATTTTTTTCATTTGATTCATAATTGTACAATTATGTTTTGCGAGTTTTTATAAATCTACAATAAAAAAAATCTACCACAAAAAAATAATAACTAAAAATAGTACCTTATGCTACAAGAGATGAAAACATTGTTTTTTTGTGAGTGTGTGGCGAACTACCTTTAAAAATATAATAGTTAGTTGAGACTAGCTTAATTTAATTTTGAGATTTGTTTTTTGGTTTTACGCCTAGCCAACTAGTTGACAGTTCTGATATATTACAAACATACGTTTTTATTCATTTTTAATAAAAAAAAAGTTCCCTAATTATAGTTTATTTCGTTTGTGATATAATTTAAACCATAAATCTGATCTTCTTTACACTACAATAAATTCTACAAATTCATTCTATTCTAAAACAAGACGCTGTCAAATATAAGGAGTTATACAAATTAGAATTAAAATTTTGTTATTTAAACTGAATTCAAATTAATTGTTTTAATACCAAAACGCATGAAAATAATGAATGTATTTACATTGGTGGATTATCGTATGATCTGATGGAAAGGAACGGAAAATTAAAGAGAACTATTTTATTTGTTAAGAAGATCAATATCCAACTAGTTTAATTGCGGATGATTTAAAATGTATTAAAGTGACGGCAGGATATAAATATACATAGTCAACTCAGCTTCGGTCTCAGCATGCAAGCCTCCAGTTACTAACTACTCTGTTCTACACTGTTCTGCTCCACTTGAGGTTCCACAAGAACAGCTATAAATTGGTGACACGCCGACTAAGAGCACAACGATTGAAATTGGAGTACAAGTATTTTTTTTTACTTATTACAAATTTCAAATATCTTAATATATTTTTTTTTTTTTGAATATTTTATTGATAATTTTTTTTTGTTGATCAAATTTTAAATAACGTTATAAAAACAATGTACATATTTAGGGAACTTATTTTTTGTGCTGGGATTTTTCTAGTCGTAGCTTTATTTATAGTCGCACCACAACACTCCGTCACAGTTGTGTTCGCTGCAACATCTTTCTCCCTAGTTGCCGTCATGACTAAATTTTTTCCGCCACTCATTCGTGTTTCCAGCAGTTTCAGCAGGTCCACCAGAACCTGAGGAAACTGCTGCTTCTTCCGGACCCAACACGTTCTCTTATACTGAAGACCAGCTCGAGGCACTGGTCGCCAAGCGGATCGACGCCGCTTTAGCTCAAATGAATCTTGGAGGTCCTTCTTCAAATCCTCCATCACCTCCAACTCTCGCTCTGTCTCCTCCACCATCTCCAGCTACATCTTCGGCAACTATGCCACAAACCGACCCAGTAGCTATCGAAATTTCTCCTATCTGGTCTGAAACACCAGACCTTTGGTTCATGACTCTAGAAGGGCAGTTCTTGTTGGGAAACATCAAGTCTCAACACACTAAGTATGGTCATCTACTTAGTACAATCACGCCCACACTGGCAAAGTTAGTCAGTGATATCTTGGTAAAGCCTGACCAAGATTTTCCGTATGATAGGCTTAAAGAGGCTCTCTTAGCCCGCCTATCCAGCAGCACTTCAGACCGCATAAAAAAAGTATTATGCGGCATGGACCTTGGGGATAAAAAGCCCTCTCAGCTCTTACGGGATATGACTGCTGAATCCCGAAATACATTTTCTGAGGAAACTCTAAAAGTCCTTTGGGAGGAAAAACTTCCACCTACAGTTCGCGCTACTATCTCGGTTCTTAAAACCACTTTGCAAGAAAATGCCGAGATAGCTGACAATGTTCTTGCGTCCCTAAGGGGATCTCAGCTCCATGCGGTATCTAACCCTGCCGCTTCTTCTTCTCTTCCTTCTTCTTCTTCCTCAAGTGAAATCATGTCACTTGAGGAAAAATTCAAAAAACTGGAGGCACGAAACGTGCAACTCCTCCATGCCATCGAACAGCAAAATTTCTCCCAATCTTCTCATAATTATCGGAGTAGATCTAAGGATCGAAACGATAATCACAACAGAAATTTGAATAGCTCTCCATCGCCACCACGGTCCAGGTCGCGAGTTCAAATGTATGATGGTATCTGCTACTACCATCATACTTTCCAGGGAGATGCAAACAAATGCGATCCAGAGTGCAAACAGTTCTCCAAGCACTCCGATTCCTCTGCCTCTATTTCTTCTTCAGAAAAACGATTAGACTCTTCACATGTGACGGCATGTGATGACAGTCACTCTCAACTCCGTCTTCTGGTCCTTGACATTTCTTCGCGTAAGAACTTCCTTGTTGATACAGGTGCCGAAGTATCGGTTATTCCCGCCACTGTGGAGGAAAAACTTCACAGAAAATCAGACTTCTTTCTTTACGCCGCTAACGCAACTAAAGTTAGCACGTATGGTACACGAACTCTCAATCTAAACATTGGTCTCAGACGAGCGTTCTGTCAGACCTTTGTTGTCGCCGATGTTACCATACCTATTCTCGGAGCTGATTTTCTAAATAAATATGGCCTTTTAGTGGACATTAAAAACCGACGTCTTGTCGATCCACTAACCTCCTTATTCACATTGGCTAAAATCTCCACTTCTCCTGCACCTTCTCTTACACTGATCAACGATTCTGTCAATATCGAAATTATCGATATTCTCAAAAATTTCAAGGACTTAACGTCCAAAAATGATCTTACCAAACCAGTGAAACATAACGTAACTCACGTTATTGAAACACATGGTCCTCCCATTTCATGTAGGTATCGTCGACTTGCTCCAGACAAACTGGCCATCGCAAAGACGGAATTTGACGTCATGTTATCCCAAGGAATTTGGCGACCGTCTAACAGTCCTTGGGCTTCTCCTCTCCATCTCGTTAAAAAGAAGAACGGCGAGTGGAGACCTTGCGGTGACTACCGTGCTCTAAATAATGTCTCTACTCCTGATAAATATCCAATTCCGCATATTCAGGATTTTTCGCATCAGCTACATGGATGCAAAATTTTCTCCACTATCGATCTCGTCCGCGCATATCATCAAATTCCTATTGATGAGCGCGATATTGCAAAAACTGCAATTGCAACTCCGTTCGGACTTTTCGAATTCGTTCGAATGACTTTTGGATTGCGAAACGCTGCGCAATCTTTCCAACGGTTTATGCACTCCCTTCTCCGAGACCTTAAATTTGTTTTCATCTACATAGATGACCTCCTTATTGCTTCTGAAACCTTTGAGGAACACCTCAAACATTTAAGAACAGTTTTCGAGCGTCTTTCCGACGCTGGTCTCATTATCAACGTTGATAAATGCAACTTTGCTAAAACCAACGTTGACTTTCTTGGACATTCCATTGATTCAACAGGAATCAAACCAACTGCTGAACGTGTCGATGCTATTACGCGTTACGAACGACCCGAAACTGTTATGCAACTCCGCCGTTTTCTGGGAATGATAAATTTCTACCGCCGATTCATTCCTCACGCTGGTGGCAATCAAGCCATTCTAAACGATTTCCTTAAAGGTTCCAAAAAGAATGACAAACGTGTCATTCAATGGTCCGAAGACGCCATTCAAGCCTTCGACTTATGCAAGCAGCAACTCAGTGAGGCTACAACGCTTTCTCACCCCTCACACTCTGCTCAACTTGCCGTTATGGTCGACGCTTCCGACAAGGCACTTGGCGCCGTTGTTCAACAAAAAATTGACGATTGTTGGACACCTCTCAGTTTCTTCTCTGTGCGACTCAATGAAACGCAACAGAAATACAGCGCTTATGATCGTGAGCTCCTTGCAGCTTACTCTGCAATTAAACATTTTCGGTATCTCCTTGAAGGTAGAATCTTCACTCTCTTCTCGATCATAAGCCACTTGTCTACGCTTTGTCGCAGAACCCTGCTAAAGCTAGTCCTCGCCAATTCCGCCATTTAGATTTTATCAGTCAATTCACGACTGATATTCGCCACATTTCTGGAATCGATAATGTAGTCGCCGACACACTTTCTCGTGTCGAGCAAATATCAATTCCAGAAAACATTAACTATGACGAAATTGCTGACGCTCAGTTCAACGATGACGAACTAAAGGAATTAGTGGACACTAGTCCCACACTTCAATACCGATCCTTTCCCGTATCGTTTGGCAATTCTAGTGCCAAAACCATTTTATGTGATACCTCTACTGGTAATCCACGCCCCTTTATTCCAAAGCAATTTCGTCAATCTGTTTTCGATAGTCTCCACAATTTATCTCACCCAGGAGTCCACAGTTCTGGCAAACTACTTGCAGAAAAAGTCATTTGGCCATCAATTAAAAAAGATGTACGACAAATGGCTCAGAACTGCCTGGCTTGCCAAAAGGCAAAAGTTTCTCGCCACACTCAATCTCCATTAGGTAATTATCCTCAAACTTCTCAGAGATTTTCCGAGATTCATATGGACATTATTGGTCCACTTCCTATCTCTGAGGACAAACGCTATTGTGTCACAATTATTGACAGATACACTCGCTGGCCTGAAGCCATTCCTATCTCGGATATCACAGCTGAAACAGTAGCATCAGCTCTCTACTCAAATTGGATTTCTCGCTTCGGAGTACCTTCAGTAATTGTCACTGATCAGGGCTCTCAATTTGAATCCAATCTCTTTAACGAGTTGTCAAAACTTGTCGGTTTCGAACGTAAACGCACAACAAGTTACAATCCGAAATGTAACGGTCTACTCGAACGTTGGCACCGAACTCTAAAATCTGCGATAATGGCCTACGACAGAACTGATTGGACACGAATATTACCGTCAATATTACTTGGTTTACGAACCACTTTCCGTGAAGATTTCCAATCTTCATCGGCTGAGCTCGTATACGGTACTAACATACGTCTTCCTGGAGAATTTTTTAGCCAAAATTCTAACTCCACTCCTCAATCTGATTTTGTTTCACAATTGAAACAACATTTTGATCACCTTCGTCCTACCATTGCGTCAAGACACACTTCTCCTAAAGTTTTCATCTCCAAAAATCTCCAGTCTTGTTCGCATGTCTTCTTACGTACGGACTTAGTACGTAAAGCATTACAACCGCCATACGAAGGTCCTTTCAAAGTCATCAGTCGCGATGATAAAAATTTTGTTATTGACCGTAAAGGTCAACACATTCGAGTTTCAATCGACAGATTAAAACCTTGCTTTAGGGAACAATCTGAAGATGATTTAACTCAAAACTCACCTACTTTGAGAACTGATCTCTGTCGCGCAGACGAAACTTCGTCTTCTACAGATAATGTCCATTCTACTCCTTCGGACACATTCCAGTCTTCTCCTTCTACCTCTACAGAAACAAAAAAACGCGACACTAAGGCAGCTGTATCAACTAAAAGGGTTAGATTTGACCCCATTCCCCAACAACAAATATTCCACCCTGCATCCACAATTACGCGAGCAGGCAGAACCACTCGTACCCCTACTCGCTTCCTTCGTGCTGTAGCACCATAATTTCTATATCGTCTCATCTTCGATGATACTAGGGGGGGAGTGTTTGTGGCGAACTACCTTTAAAAATATAATAGTTAGTTGAGACTAGCTTAATTTAATTTTGAGATTTGTTTTTTGGTTTTACGCCTAGCCAACTAGTTGACAGTTCTGATATATTACAAACATACGTTTTTATTCATTTTTAATAAAAAAAAAGTTCCCTAATTATAGTTTATTTCGTTTGTGATATAATTTAAACCATAAATCTGATCTTCTTTACACTACAATAAATTCTACAAATTCATTCTATTCTAAAACAAGACGCTGTCAAATATAAGGAGTTATACAAATTAGAATTAAAATTTTGTTATTTAAACTGAATTCAAATTAATTGTTTTAATACCAAAACGCATGAAAATAATGAATGTATTTACATTGGTGGATTATCGTATGATCTGATGGAAAGGAACGGAAAATTAAAGAGAACTATTTTATTTGTTAAGAAGATCAATATCCAACTAGTTTAATTGCGGATGATTTAAAATGTATTAAAGTGACGGCAGGATATAAATATACATAGTCAACTCAGCTTCGGTCTCAGCATGCAAGCCTCCAGTTACTAACTACTCTGTTCTACACTGTTCTGCTCCACTTGAGGTTCCGCAAGAACAGCTATAAGTGAAAATTTGTCAACAAGACGCGCCAGCATCAATGTCAATAAATTTACAGAATATCGACATTTTGAATTTCTTTTTCATAATAATAACATAACTGAAATATTTGTTCATGTCGTTAGAAATTAGAAAACATTGCTTTAAAAAATGTTTGACTTAAATACTGGAATAATCACCACTCAATAAATTTAAATTTCTCTCGTAATTATTGTCATTCAGTTTATAAAAATTAGTACAGTTGTGAAGAAATCATTTAATTTTGTTGACATTTTAAATTTAAAATTGCTTTTAATTTATAATTTGATAAAAAAGTTTGTACTAGTAAATATAAACATTGAAAAACAAATCAAAATGGAGAAAAGAGAAATTGCATTTGACACATTCACTATCACGATCTTTTTCGTCTTTCTTCATACATTTTTGTATATTGTATATTGTCTCTATATTTATATATACTCCAAGGTCTGCAGTAACCAAAGCTAAATTCACACAAAAAACTTCTCATAATACTTTTCCATTTAGCATATAAACGCAACTCATATTGCCGAAAATTAATTTGAGTAATCACAAGTGACATTTCATACGCTCCGTAAAAATAATAATAAAAAAAATAATTATAGGCGCATAATACTTATTATATCTACTCTAACTTGTATATAAGACTATCTAGTTTACCTGGAATAAATAGTTCTTGTACAAAATTGTTTAAGAAAGCAGAAAAAGTGTATAAAATGCCTTTCGTAAAAAATGGTGACGACATCACCATCTGTCATCACTGCGGTAATAATATAAATCAACAACAATCATATTTTCAATGTGATTCCTGTAAAACAAACTTCCACCCAAACTGTAAAGGAATTTTTGGTCAACACATAAAAAGATTGGCACAATTGCCTACTTGGCATTGCTCTACGACATGCAAATCAAGTAGTACTACTCCTACATCTTCAGTTGCGGCTAATTCAGTTGTAACTCCTACAGTAATTCCTTCATCTTCAGTTGCAGCTAAAGTAATTGAATCACCTGCAGTGAACTTGTCAGATAAGGTATTAGCTGATATAAATAATAATTTTACAGAAATCAAGAATATGATTCAAGAATTGAAAACATCGCAACACCAAATGTCAAATCAGTTCAATGATATTAAAATATCTCAGCAATTCTTAACCGAGCAATTCGATGAAGTTAAGAAACAAATTGAAATTATTATTACTGAAAATACCAAACTCAAAGATGAAGTCAAAATTTTGAAAGAATCACAAACATATCAAACGTTTAAAATCAATAGGTTTGAGGCGGAATTGGATAAAATAAAACAAAATGATCTATGCAATGACATTATAATTGCTGGACTTCCAACAAAAGAATTTGAACCGAAAACTGTTCTGACAAATATAGTTAATACACTTCAAGTTCAAATTAGTCTGAATGATGTAAAAAAGTTTGAAATTATTGACCCCAAGAAATATCCAACATCAGCACAATCAACTTCAAATAATACAGCAAAAAATAATTTCCTTCTTTCAATTCGATTTAAAAACTCTGAAGCAAAAGCTAAACTATTACAAAAAAAGAAAGAAAGGAAAGTTCTGTTTTGTAATCAAATTGGATTTAGTGATGTTTTTAAGGATCAACAATTGTATTTTCGAGATAACTTAACATCTTTTCAACTAAATCTTTTTCGTGAAGCTCGAACTGTCAAAATATCTCACAAATTTAAATATCTGTGGACGAAGAATTCGCAAATTCATCTCCGGAAGGATGACAACACTAAAGTATTTGTCATCAATGACAGCAATGATCTTCAAAAACTTAAAACGGCTCTTCCAGAAAACATCCATTAAGTTCCAAAATTTGAATCATTGTATGTACATAACTAAATTCTTTATTTTAATCATATTGTTCTATATATTTCTATATTCATTCATATTTATATTGCAGATTTATCTCAAATTCCATAAAGTAATACAAAGCTTTCGAAATTTAAAGTACTTCATACTTATTATAAATACATTGCAAGCGTTTGCCTCTGAATTAAATTTGTCAAATAAGTGTCTCAAACAAATTTGTGTTTTAACTGGTTCTGCAAAAGTTATAATTTCTATATTAAGATGTTTGACGTAGATTTAAATATCGCTGAAAACTGTTTAAATAACATTGATTACAATTTCCGAATTAATAATGTTAAAGATAGTTCTTCTTTGAATATTGTTTACATAAACACACAAAGTCTCCGTAATAAATTGTATGATGTTGAGCAAGTGCTACAATCGATTCAATGTGATATTCACGTCATTGTCTTGACAGAGACCTGGCTATTAGAGGAAGAAAACAAACTTTTCAACATACTAGACTATCAGGCCTTTTACTCTAATAGAGACAATGGCTATGGTGGTGCTGCAATTTATATTAAACCTAATATGGCCGCAACAGAATTGTTCTCTATATATAATGACTACTACAATTTGTTAGGAGTAAAATTAATCGAATCAAATACAAATATAATAGCTATATATAGATCTCAAAAGAATACTCTGCCTACTTTTTATAACCAGTTACAAGACATACTAACTAAATTTCCTAGAAGTATTGTAATTGGAGACATCAATCTAAATTTATTAAACGAATATGATGATAATATCGGGGAATATAAAGCAATCTTAAATTCTTTTGGATATTTTATATTAAATAAGATTGATGAAAGATACGCAACAAGAGTTTCTAACACGATAAGTACTATAATTGATCACATTTTTACAGATATCTTTAACTTGAAGTATGATTTCACTTTATGTGACACCTCGGTCTCTGATCACAAATTAATTTTACTTAGAGCAAGCAAATTTAAAATTGCATTTCAAAAATCAGCACCGAAAACGGTCTTAGATTATAAAGACATACTCTCAGATCCATTTTGGGGTAATATAAATAACATTGAAAATTTTGAAATATTAACCACTGAACTGAGAGAATTTGTTGTAAGAAATACCAAAACTATTCCACCAAAATCTAAGACAGCTTCAGCAAATGAATGGATGACTGCGGAAATACAGGATCTGATTCGGATGCGAGAGAAATTCTTTAGTTTAAAACGGAAATTTCCAAATGTTCAATATGTAAGAGATAGACATAAATATTATAGTTCTATAGTAGCAAAAAAAGTTAAAATGTCAAAAAAAAATTATAGTAAACTAATCATTGAGAAGAATATCCATAATACAAAACTATTATGGGACCATTTAAAATCGATTATTTTTAATAAAACCACAAATGCAAAACCAAGTACAATCTTCGTGCAAATTGGAAATGATTTAATTAGTGATCCTCTTTTAGTGGCAAACTCTTTTAATAAATTCTTTATTAAAATAACCTCAGACCTTACCAAACATTTAAGAGCTCCTAGCATCTGTGAATTTGATGATATTACTTATAATATATCATATCCTCTCAATTGGACTCCAGTTGATTCTAGGGAAATTTCAACCGTTATTAAGGCGTTGAAGACGGGCGCTGCAACGGGTGTCGACGGTATATCAACAAAGTTTCTGAAATATATCAGTTGTAATATCAGTGAAATCCTAGCAAAGTTAATTAACAGAGTTATGGAAGACGGAATATTTCCTGACATATTAAAAAAATCCAGAGTAGTTCCCGTCTTCAAATCCGGAAATAAACTAGATTTGAATTGTTACCGACCTATTTCAGTCCTGAGTTCTCTTTCTAAAGTGGTGGAGAAAATCTTCTTGAAAAGGTTTGACAAATTTCTGATTGAAAATAATGTTATCTCCAACCGACAATTTGGCTTTTCCTCACACTCAAACACAACAGCAGCATGTCTCAATTTAACTAATTTCATTAGTGTTCAATTCGATCAGAAAAAATATGTGTCTTGCATATTTTTAGATATACGTAAGGCATTTGATTCCGTCCTATTTGATATATTGCTATTTAAACTAAGGAAACTTGCACTTACTGACGCTCAATTAAATTTTTTTAAAACCTATTTAGAAAATAGAACTCAGGCTGTTTTTATTGATGGGAAGATTAGTAGCGAGGAATATGTTGTGTCGGGAGTACCGCAAGGTTCAATCCTAGGCCCTTGTTTATTTAGATTTTATATAAATGACATGAGTCTACTGGAGCTACATGGAATTCTGCAACTATTTGCTGATGATGGAGTTCTGATGTACACAAGTGATTCATTAGAGGATCTATATTTTCAGATGCAAGAAGATTTGAATTTATTGCAAGGGTGGTTTGACAAAAATTTTCTTGTCTTAAACAATGAAAAAACCAAATTCATTGTATTTGAAAATAAAAATTTAGATTCAATTGACGGGAATAATTTGCAAATTTTTTACAATAACTATGTAATAGAAAGAGTTAAAACTATTACATATCTGGGATTAACAATTGACAGCAAGATGAAATGGTCCACGCATATTAAAAACATAAAATCTGCAATCGTTCCATATATTTTTGCAGTTAATCGTACAAAGACCATACTACCGAAGGAATCACTGCTCTTAATTTATAATTCTTATATTATGTCTAGACTTATTTATATGAATCCAATTTGGAGTGGTTGTGCGAGATATATGATTGACGAGCTTATAATATTACAGAAACGCGTTTTAAAATTTATTATGCGAGTTCCAGTTTTATATCCTACAGCTATGTTGTATGAGCGGTTTTTGGCTTTTGATATCATAATTAACAGAGAATTATTATTATTAGTTTTTAAGATTATAAATAATATGTTGAAACACAACTTTGTTTTAATTAAGGTAGGTGATTCTCATCACCACAATACGAGGCGACAATCTTATTTTAGAATAGAGTTCTTTTCCACAAACGCTAGCAACAATAACGTAATTTACCGAGGCTTAAATAAGTTTAATTTGTTACCGCAACAAATTAAACATCAAGAAAGCTTTGTATTATTTAAAAAAATGCTTACAAACTATTTAAAAGCTTAACTATTTCATTATAAATTGATATTGATATTAGTATTCAATTACTATTGATTGACTTAATTATATAAATTATAAATTGTTATTGATATTATTATTGCATTCTTATTGTCATTATTAGTATTAGTATTTTATTTATTCTTCTTTGATATCTTCTTTCTCTTTTTTGAACTTGAAATATTAATTTTCCTATTATTACTGTTTTATTAGTTAAGTATATATATATATATATAATGAACTACCAATTTTTGAAAAATGCCTTCGAAGCATACACATGTATATTATGTCACTGATTATAAAGCCTGGTGCTATTTTTTTTGATCAAATATTGTATTGCGTCATAACCCTTTGGGTTCGTAGCAGTTCGATACAAAATAGAAAATATATTGTATGTAATATTATAATTGAAAATGTAATTCTAAGCATGTGCTAAATAAAGAAAAAAAAAAAAAAAAAAAAAAACTTTTCACTTATTACAACTTTTGTTAAACACCAACATTTAATCTACAACAACAATATACATATTTTCCAACTTTATTTGGAAATTGGTTATTTAGAAGTGACAATCGACTTTTTACAAAAATATTCTCTAAAACCATCGCACAACTAACTACAACTTTTATGAAAAACGACATTTAGACTGCCACAAATTTTCCAAATGCATATTTACATATATTTCATGTCGAATTTCATGTTAAATTACATTTAATGTCCTCCAAATAATTACATTTATTTATCAAATGTTTCTAGTCCAAAATGTTTCCTATTATATGTTTGTCAGAAAAATTTATGTAAACAACATATGAAAATCATTTTTTTTGACACACTTACCGATTATTTTTTTTCACACACTTATAATAAAATAACTAAGTTCCTTATTTCACATACAGATGCCAACCATCAAGATTTTTCCACATTTTTCCACATCAAAAATATTTATTAAACTTAAAATAATCGTGTTTTAGCAAAAAAAGGCCTCTTTGCTATTTTTGAGACACATTATTATTTTTTGGCACACTTTGTTTAGAAACAAAATTTTTTGAAATTACTTCAGCTAGAAAACATTCTAGTTTGCCTCGTTTGTGACAGCCGGCCGGCAGACAGACGGACATTTGGTTTGAAAGCATAAGAAATAACATAAGAGAAGGGTTAGTTTTTGACATTTGACTCGAGATTGTAACACTTAAGTATTTTAGACCGAAGAAATATATGGTTTTAAGCCGCACCACACTAAAGCATAGAACCCCAAACATTTTAAACCATTTATAGTATAAAGAATTACCTAGATAGTTCTTAAGATTATGAACAGTATCAAGGAAAATATTAATTCACACCAGTGCAAAACTGGAATGTGGTGTAAACATTAAACTTCTTGACGAAAACCTAGAAATATCAAACTTGTTTACTCCCCAACTTGAATTGAAACATAAAAAACTTTGTTTTAGCTCAGAGAATTAAATATATGCTCACAAGTCCGTGACAACAGATCGCGTCCTTTTTGCAACCACTCTATATTGGTTCTTTTGACTGTAATCAGTTAGTTCTTTTCAAACCAATCTCTGCATTCAACTACTTATACTTCAAAGATAATTTTAATTCGTAGATTTCTCATCAACATCCAATCAAAATAACAAACCACCAACACACGCAATGATGGCAAACAACAAAAACTTGAGTTTCTAACTTCAATGTCAACAAATAAAATGTATTTTCCAACAATTTATTTTATGAAACGATATCTTTTTTCTACTCATCAAATTTAATTTATTTTAATTTAATTTTGGATCATTTTCCATTTTCTTTAACGTGTTTTTAATTTGCATTGAAATAACTTTGTTTTCTTTTTACTTTCAGCTTGGATGTTAGGGTGGTTAATGTGTAAAACTGTCCCTTATATACAAGGTGTATCTGTAGCTGCATCTGTTTATAGTTTAATAGCTGTTTCGATAGATAGGTAAGTCATAAATATTATTTTGTTTCTTACTCTAAATAAAAACATCCAAACTTTTTACTTATAAGAATTATTATTATTCAAGAGGGGTTGTTTTCTTATGCCATCCCAAGAAATATAATACTTCTGAAATTTGAATTTTTATTTAATAAGAAACATCTCTTGTTGTTTGGTAACGATTGTTTTTGCTTAGGTTATGGTATTATAACAAAGAAAAGCGAGGAAAATGGTATTGTTAACACATTTAAAATGAAAATCGTTTTTCATAATTTTGGCGAGTAAAAGAAATTATGAATTGTGTCAAAGTTTTCGGTGCAATAAAAACCAAAATGAAAATAAGGATTTATGGAATTATGTATTCATTATTGACTGTGACATATTTTTTTTTTATTTTGAAATAATTGATGCGAAAAAATGTTATAAATTTGAGTTTAATTTTTGAGCCATATTTTGCTAGAAATGATTTATGTTATTGTTGAGGTTTTCAAAAGAAACATTAGGGTAGTCTATGAAAATTAATCTTTTATATATTTTTTATATGAAAATATATTGTAAAACGTATACTACAAGCAAATTGTTTGTGTTCTTCGTCGTACACAATATCTTATTTAAAACAAGCATCTACATTTCATAATCCGAACCCAAAATAGATTATTATTCTTTTGATATTCAAATTATACAAAATAACAAAACTAAGTTATCAGAAAAAAAACAACAAAGGATAAATTTTTATCGAATATCGAATTATATTTACTTCTTATTTGTTTCTCAAACATACAGAACAACGACCTTGTATTGTAACAAGAAATTTGTAATATTAATCCATAGAACTTGAGCTTAGATTTGGTTACAATTTTATGATAATTGATTTTGATTTTAAATTTGTGGGACTAGGAATTTGTAATTGAATTTCTTTTATTAAAAATAATTTTGTTCATTTATTGGATTGAGTTTCTATAAGATGCAAATTTGTTGTAAATGTTAATATGTAGCTATTGATAAATGGTTGGCAGTAGCTTCAATTACTGTAAAACAAATCTAATATATGACAATCGTTTTTGTACAACTTAAGCTGGTACAATTTGTTTCTTGTTATTTTGATCATTACTTGTATTTCTAATCTTTGTCTTGCATATTTCACTCTATGGGCATTAAATTGTTCTTCAGTTGATTTTATAAGACGGTATACCATCTCCACTTGCGTTTAATCAAATCTGCGTCAATATCTATTTACTCTGCCTTTCGTAGAAGTTATTTTTTAATAATGGTGTTTGGTTAGAAGTAATTGATTATTCATTTTAGACGTTTGTACAGAGTTTGTGTGTTTGTTCTCATATTTTACATTCATAAAATAATTGTTGATTTGACCAAACGCAAATATTCCAAAGTGTGTGTGTGGCATGTTGAATCTTTTTTTGTATCCAAGAACTTAAGAATATTAGCCAAAAGGCTATGTGCCAGGCCTTTCGTGAGGTGCCATATTGTAGTAGCAGGTGTGCTTGCAACTAACAAATGTTATAACCAAAACTTAAGCTTACCTAGTAGAGTTGCACCTTCGAACCACCGTCGGACTGAAAAATCATTCAAAATTTATGAGTATATTTTTGAACCGCACTTAAAGCATGAAACTATAAGCAAATGGAATATTAAAGGGAATAGAAATATGTCGCACTCAGTCTAATGCGAATAGCGGCTATTGTTGTTTGATAACATCAAAAATACAACTTAATTACCTATTTTGAATTTTTATGAATCATAGTTGTAGTCAGAGTTGGCTTACAGTTGAGCTTTATACACAAAATACTTGCAACAACTAAACAATTTACCTAAAAATATTAGGCTTTAAAGGACGGACAATGATTCAAGAAAAATAATTGATTTACATCTTCGAAGAGAAAAAACAACCCATAGCCTCATATCTTCTACTATATAAATGCCAAATTTTGAGTTTTCCTTTATTCAATATTTTTCAATTTTTATGTTAAAAAACCTTCACAAATAAAAAACTATTCCTTCCAAGGAATTATTAAATTTCCCTTCACGTATTTCTATGAATTCCTCCTTATTCTCTTTGACAAATAGCTTTGAAACTTTTCTTTTGTTTTATCGACGTGCATTGTTATTTTTTATTGTTAATGTTAAATTTGATAGATGTTCAAAATAATGTTTTCAATCCACATAAAATTGTTATTCGATATAACGTGCATGGCTTATTAAATTCGCTAACTTTTAGGAATCAACCAAAATTTAACATTCGAAACTATAAACATACACGGAACATGGCGCCATAAAAAATTCTTTTTTTAATTCCACCAACAATATATCATGATATATCTTCCAAAATAACGTTCCATAAAGTGAGTTTAAGATTAAATAAAATCAATAAAATTAAATAAAAAAATATTTCAATGCCAAGAGACACTTTGATAATTTTTTTTAGTCAAACCAAACCACAAGAAAACCACAAAAAACAAGGTAATTTTTGCAATTGAGAGAATTGCATTAAAAAAATGCATTATTTTTTTATTACAGTGATTACCCCCCCCGAAATATATCCATACAAATCTATCGGTTTACAGTTATTGGAATTATATCCTGAACCGTAAAAAAGTCTCAATGGCTTGTCACGCACAATAATAATCTACACTTAAAAATTTTTATTTTTCTCTTTTCTTAGTTTTTTCTTCTTGTTGATGTCTTTAACTAAAATGGAACTTTTAATTCAATTCATTAAAAGTATTATGAAATTACTTTACTTATAAATGACAGACGTGACAAGTTCAATTTGTCTTTTCAGCGATGTAATTTCTTTCACTTAGGCTACATAAATTGGGTCAAAAAAGTGGATTATTTTTCACGGTTATGGTTTTTATAGATAAAATTTTGTCACGGGGCCATTTATGAAGAAAAACAATTTTAAATGTATATTTATTATAATTTAGTTAAAGGAAAACTTGTCACGAGGAATTATATTCAATCAATCGAAAGTAATTAAAGGTGAATGGAAGATTTTGATTTAAACAAAAAATTATTATGCGATGATTAATTATTGATGATGAATCATAAAAATCTTAAAAATTATAATGTTTCTATTTATGGAAGACAAATTAAAGTGGTTACGTTTCCTACTGTTGGTAAGCGCAACGAGTTGCGATTTAGCGATATTAATCGTGAAACCATTTTAAGGACTCGAACTATTGTCGAAAAAAACTAAATAGTCTTTTTTCAAAAAACCTTGCAGATTGTGCATTCTACAGCTTAGTTTTCGACTTGGATTCCTCGTTTGTTTAATCTATTTCAAAAGTGGTTTAAAATGTTATTCCATTAGAGCACATAGCACAAAACAAACAAATGAACTCTTAAGATGCGAAATTACAAACTCTAAAGTTGGAGGACAGTCTGTTCCATGCCTGTACAAAAGTTTGGTCAATCAATTTTTATAAACGGACTATATGTGTAAAAAATGTTGACAGTAACATACAGAATCTACCTCCTTTACTTAGCATCCTAACAAGCAGTTGAGGAATTATATTTTATGAATTTCGAAATTATCCATTCTCTTTAGGACTGTGGCTGTCGAGAAACGTTTGGAAAATATCATTGTGATTTCTTCTAAATCCGAGATACCACTAATGAATGATGCACTGTTTTTTAGAAAAATGGTCTTGACTATAATGTCTTAAGTTTGACATATACTCGTTTCTCAACTTTTCATTGATTTCAGGCAGACTCTCTTAATTGAGATATGTTTTTTGGAGTTCAATGGGAGTCCCAGGCAAGCTGCTAGCAATTCAATATAGAATAAAAAAAAACAAAAGTTTTCATGCTGTGTTCGACTAGAGGACGACTGTGTCCGACTAAAGTATGATATGGCTGACACCATCTCACCTTCATGACTAAGACTGCGTTCCAATTGACGCTAAATTGTACTAAACGTGCTAAATCAATTTAGTCAACTATTTTATTTGACTAAATCAATATTTTGTTTCTAAATAATTTGGAAAAAATTCATACGTTAAACAATATCTGACAACTTGATTATATTAATTTGAATTAAAGCTCGGTAATTTTGTAAAACTAAATTTATATTTAGCAGTTTAGTACAATTCAGCAGCTGATTGGAACCATGTCTTAATCTCCCTTTACAAAATGGGTGTCGTCATAAGAAGTTATCGACTAATAACAGGGTCTTGTAAATAAACTCTAAACTAAAAGTTACGTAACACATTGATTAAACCGGGTGATTGTGTAGGCTCAACGTTTATACAAACTGACAAAACAAAATTTTTTTCTTCTTTCGATGGTGGAATTTTACATATTATCTATGATTCAGTGAATAAAAGTCAGGCAAGTGCGAATATAATTCGCTTGCTGATGGTTCCGTGTATGTAACATTTAAGAAAAAACAGTTTTTGTTGGTATAGTTTCACGTTGGGTTGAATCTTCAAAGCTGTTTATTTGAAATTATAACAACC
This sequence comes from Diogma glabrata, assembly GCA_963693315.1. Taxonomy (NCBI): domain Eukaryota; kingdom Metazoa; phylum Arthropoda; class Insecta; order Diptera; family Cylindrotomidae; genus Diogma; species Diogma glabrata. Next base: position 417,080,818 of record OY856187.1, read on the forward strand.
AAAACAAAAAAACGATTTTTTTTATGCGAAATTCCTACAACGATGAATTTTTCTAATTTTTTTCTTTTGAAATAAATAAATAATAAATAAATAAAATAAATAAATTTTACATTTTCGAAAATAAGTCGAAAAGTGTGCTCACGAAAATTACAAAAAAAACTGTTTTGCACTTCAAATAAAAATCCCTTTCATATGACACCACACATGACATGATCTTTTTTTAAAATTTCTACTTTAAACCACCTCCAATGAACATTTGAATTTATAACAACCAAAAAAAATTTTTAGTTTCGACTTAGCAAAATGCCTACCCCTGTGAATTTTTTTAATTTTTTTCTTTTGTAAAGTTCGAAGTTAAGGGGAGGGGGGGACAAAAAAGAAATTTTACATTTTCGAAAATAAGTCGAATACAGTGCTCTCGAAAATTACAAAAAAAAACTGTTTTGCATTAGAAAAAAAATCACGTTTCATATGACACCACACATGACATTAACAAAATTAATTCAAAAGAAGTTAAGGGGGGAGGCAAAACCTCCGATATCATAGTCCTACTGATTCACGCCATTTGCAATAAACAATAAACATTGCTATATGGAAAAAATTGGATTAGTGTTTTTGATTAAATTTTTTTGAATTTTTTTTATATGGAGTTTTAGTTTTCCAGATGGCGTTATGGGCGTTATGGTGATTTTTTGAATTGATCAAAACTCAATATAAAGAGTTTTAATTTCAAAATGGCGCTACAAGTTCACGATTTTTTTGTGCTAAAAAATAAGTAGGCTTCTATATATCGGAGGTTTTGGGGGAGGACAAAAACAAATCACTCGTCTTTGTCAATAACTCAAAAACTAAGCAGTCGAAAATTCATTGAATTTTTTTTTTAAATATTTTCATCATTTTTGATTTTTCTAAACTAAACTCGATTCCTTACAAAAAACTTTTGTTTTACTATCTCCTTATCTATGTCCATAATATATAGATAAAAACAAATATTTGAAATTTTTTTGTTATCAACAGGCGTGGAAAAACACTTATACTTTGTGAGTAAAGCGATTATGTAGAAATTCGGACGGATACCGAAGTCTCACCAATAGGGTACCGTTTTTACTTTTTCAAAGTACGGAACCCTAAAAACGATGAAAAGTACAAGACTAAATATAAGTTTGAAACTGAAACACGTGAGCGAGCATTGCCAAACGTATAAATAAAACCACTCGATTTTATTTAATTTTTAATGCTCCGTCCAAATTTCACAACAACTCTTGGTTAAGCCTCTCGTACCTTAGAGTATATACCTTAGAGTGTATATAAACATAGAGTGGAGGTAAATCTAAAAATTTATGAAGAGAGACGAAAAAAATGTTGATGGAAAATCTGTTAAAATAATTGTCTCTTTTCTCTATATTGGTTAGTTACTTCACCACAATTTTAAATTGTGTGAAGTAATGCAATCTATCGTGAAAAAAAAAAATCTTACATACCCCAAATTTTATTTTTTCTTTTGTTTTGGACCATCCTCTATCTAAATAGCCAAAAAAAAATTTGGTGTACGTGTGTGGGTGGGTGGGTGAGTTTTCTGCATAGGATCTTGATGAAACTTTGGAAAATCATACAGGTTCACTTGAAAATAGAAGATCTGGATTCATTTCAAATTTGGACAAAATGGCGGGGGGTCTCCCGAACACCTCTAAGTTTAAATCTTGAATAACTTTTGATCCCGGGCTATAATCTTATTGAAACTTAACTTACTATATAAGGTTTTAGTACTGTTTCCAATATTTCTGCATACCAACTTCCGGTTTGTCACTTCCGGTTAAAAAGTTTTTTCCAGGTGTTTATCCCTACTGTAGCCAACAATTACCGATCGATTTTCATGAAACGTTGGTAAAAGCTTTCAAGTAACATGAGAAAAATTTAAACAGCATTTGGAGTACATTGGATAAAGGGTTGGGGGATGAGGTTCCACCATACAACAGATGGTTTTTCCACAATGTTTTTATGTTTGTTGGGAGCATAAAACATTCATTCGTGAATGAATTTTGATGACGCTTTGGAAAAAGATGCAAGCTTGTATGACAAGGAACTGATTAGTTTTTGAGCGATAGTGAACAAAATGGTGCGAGGTCCCTGGAGCACCTGTTTTTTTGAAAGCTCTATAACATCTGTACCTGATAATCGAATTGGATGAAACTTGGTACATGAGCATTTAGTGCGGTTCACAATAGTTCTGCATCCCAACTTCCGGTTTTTCACTTCCGGTAAAAAAGAATTTTTTGTAAATTTTCAATTATTTCAGTGTGTTTATGCACACTACAACCTACAATAACGAACTGATTATGATGAATCTTATGGAAAAGGGTCCAATTAGTGTGAAAAGATAATTACCATCTTTTGGGACACATTGATCAAAGTGTCGTGGGGTCTACCATACTACTGCTGACTTTTCACACTTTGTTTTGAAAGTTTGTTGGGAGCATACAGACTTCATTCATTAATAAATTCTAATGACACTTTGGAGAAAATGGAGACTTAAATGACAAAGAACTGATTAATTTTTGGACAGTATTGGGATAAGTGGTACGGGGCCTCCCGAACACCTGTTTACTGTGTCACCATTTTTTCAATGTTTGTTGGGAGCACACAGCATTCGTTCGTGAATAAATTTTGATGACACTTTGGAAAAAGATGTAACTATGTATGGCAAGGAACTGATTTGTTTTTGAGCGATAGTGAACAAAGTGGTGGGGAGTGTCCCATACACCTGTATTTTTGAAAGCTCAATAACATCTGTAGCCTGATTCTCTAAGCGATAAGATAAAGTGTAAACGTGTAAACGTTAAATTATCTTGCTGTTTTTGAGTATACGAATTAATTTTTTCAAGATAAAATGTAAACTCTCAAGATAAATATACGTCAAAACTTTAACCAACTATTTTATCTTGAGATAAATTAACCCAAACTATTATTAGTGCTCTTTTGTGAATTATTGTAAATTGTTTTGTTTAATAAAATTAATATCGATATGAATAAAAAGAATTTTCGCTTACCTATAAAGAATAAATAAAAATTAAGTGAAAATGAAGTATAAAACATAGAAAGTTTTGGTGATTTTTAATTATATATCATTGCACGTGAACGGGAACAGCTAAAAAAAATTGTTTATCCACGACCACTAAAGAATATATGCATTCCATGCGTATATCTTTCATTGTAATTGTAGTCATTCCACAACTAGTGAATTTGATTAAATTCTTTAACAGTTCTATATAAATGCATATAAAAATATAAAATAAACAAACTTGTTTATTTTTTCGATGCTTTCTTTGATGAATGTATTTCAATATGGCGATATAAACTTTTACAGGAAAACTAAAAATATTTTACAGTCGTGGATAAAATAGCATCTTGCATTCGCTTATGATGAAGGCAATTCTTCACTCGGATGATTCTCTCCACTCGCTACGCTCGTTCCGGGAAACTTCATCCTCGTGAAGAATTGCCTTCATTCAAAGCTTATACAAGAATCTACTATTCTTAAAATTTTGGGGATTTATAGTACTCCTTCAGAAAACAGTTTTGAAATGTTTTTAGATTTTCTGGTCAACTTCTTTGCCGTCAGTGACGATCCCAAATTTGAAATTTTTTCCAGAACGACAAACGTCTTTATTTGTAGGCAATTTACCTAGAATAAAATTTAAAAAATATTACATCGTTAGCATTTTTCCCGGAAAATACAATAAAAATATTTTAAAAAAGTTTAAGGTTAGTTTCCTCGCTTATTTAAAGGTTTTAAGGGCAAGATTACTTGAACCTAGGCGCAAGTGGATTTTTTGTTTATTATTTTTATCGTAAACTAAGAAAATTTAGTAAAAGGGACAGTTTTGATCTGTTTATCTTATAAGCACATAAGGAATAAAGCAAAAATTAAAAAAACAGAAAAAATTCTTGTCAAACAGTGTAATTTTGTATGGATTTTCCTTTTTTCAAAGGCCTGTATCTTGGACCTGTAATGAAGAGCTTTTCCATTGGTGAACCAATGAAGCGGCATAGCAGGCTGCGTACCTAGAGATTATTAACGCCTTAACGACTAGAGCTCAGTCATCGTGGATTTGATAGATTAATACCTGCTGCTTCAACACAAATACAGAAATGTACGCAAATTACGTGAGTAAACCGAAGTGGAAACAATACGAATGAAAAAATGAAACTCTGGCGACCCCTTTTGCGAAAGAACCACGATCAGCACGTCCAACCCCCACAATCTACAATTTCATCTCACTAAGAATATTTACGACTATGAAATCTCGTAATCAAATTGTTTGATTCCCTATACAATTGGAATTTTACGTTTTGGGGCGACATCGATTGGGTTCGGCATATAATTCCGTAAAATTGTTCGAAACTTTTCATCCAAAGTCACACTGGCTGCTAGTATTGGCTCACGACCACGTAAACACCAAGCAATTTGTTTGCTCGACGCCAGATACGAGGTTGGAGGAAGCTAATTAACTTCATCGAATACAAACAATGTTTATTTGATCAGTATTTATAATGTTATCTTCAATAGGTTGAAGTATTCGACCCGATGCACCAACTATAATGATACGTTAATCTTATCCGTGGCTGACATTATTATTATTCAAACCGTGAACAGCCGTGCAATATTTGACCAATCGAATGAGTAAAGGTGTAGTGTAGAGAGAAAATCGTTATACTAACTATTGCTGACGGTGAAATGTACAATAAAAATTATTATTCTTGATCAAATTGATACCTGACCAAACAATCGAAAAAGTTGGGATAAGAAAGAAAACAATTATACTAATGCTATTGTCGACGGTGGTAAAAAAAAATTGTTCAGAACCAATTACGGGCGAGACTGGGTTCCCGGGACTCGGATGTCACAAAATACAAAAAATATGAGGAAGTTGTGTGAAAATACGTAAGCCGGTGGCAAAAATAGATCTTTCTGATTCAATTAGTAAATCAATGGTTAAACAAAAAGGTGGTGAGATGCGAGGAAATTAATATACTATGGTATTGCAGCCGATGGGATTCGAAAGAATGGTTGCTGTTCAACAAACAACAAAAATTAATAAGGTGAAGTTTTTAGAGAAAATAATTATGCTAAGCTATCACAGAAGATGGCAACAAAAAAAAAATGGAGAAAGATACTAAACCAAAAACTACTTCACAGTCTTACAGACTAACCTAGTCTTAAAAAGGTAGTTATTCTAGTTTACTATTACTAAGAGAAGGCAAATAGGTCTATCCTTAACACGGACAAAAAAAATTATAATTTATAGTTAATCCAGTTTAAACGGTCACTTACGGTTCGAGTTCAGAATATGCAACGTTAACCTAAAACATAGAATTTTATATAACCTAATACACAAAGCTAAATATCCTTAATCTAAAATGCATATTCTGAACTTCTGGCGTTTAGACCCGTTCCTTCCGATAAACTAATATTAGAGTTTTCTTCCTTATATTATATCTTTGTTGTTGAACGCTGGTTTAATTTTTCTTGACTTCTAAACTGTGTATTTTGTCTTGATTTATAATTATAATAAAACTATACTTTTTCTTGATTTTCAGATTTCCTTGTTTTTTTATTTGTAAAAGTTGATTCTTGTAACTTCTAATATTGAGGTCTTAAAATTTTTATTTATCGAATGTTGATACAAAATTTTTTGATGGATTCTGAAATTTAGAGAAAACAAACAAGGATTAGCACCCAATATTATCAGCAATTTTTTTTTTATCTATCAAATATTTATTTATCTATTATTTATTGTTTAATCTGTAAATTATTTATTTATTTATTAATATATTTATTAATATATAAAATATATTTATTTATTGATTAAATACTTTTATTTATTTATTTATTTATATATTTCTGGACGGACGAAGGACGGACGGACTAACCATGAGGGAGTTCAACACACCTGGGGTTGAAGGTGGCGATCGCCGTTCTTTCTTAGTATTTTGTTGTTGAAAAAAAAAATTTTTGTTGGGATCAAAGAAAGTAAAGTTATGCTACGTTAAAGGATGGGATTTGAAAAGGAAAAGGGAGCAAGATGGGATGTATAAGGATGGGAAAAGGTAAGCTGGGAAAGGAATAAGGTGGGGTATGTGCTGATGTTGTCTCACCCAGTGGACGAGTGCTGATGGGATGGTCAGAAGATAAATCCTCTGAACCATCATTCAATCAATCAACAATCGCCAACTGTGATCCCCACCACCAACACATACGGAAAGGTGCTGTAGCAAAGATGAACCAGTTGTCCATCAGCATGAAGGCCGAGCGAAATCTTCTCTCGACAGCTGGCCAAGCTGTCTTAGAAGAACTTCCTCGGTATCATCCGATGACAACCAGCACACCTAAGCCACAGGGAGCTAACATTGCCGGGAGGGGTCTCTAACGTTAGACAATGGTTAGCCGAATGAGCAACCTGATGCCACAGCGAACCCAGAGCATAACCAGATGACCAGGCTGGATGTGGTAGATGTATACACCAATCCACAAAAATCTAAGTTTGGCACCTGGCTACCTCTGGCATTCCCCGTGCCAACAAGCAACCCATCCGTTACTAGGGTCCGTGGGATGGTAACCCCCATTGAGAATAGTTCCGAAGAATTATTCCCACCCTTGCGTTACAGAAAAAATACAAAAAAGGAGAATCATTGCTGGAGGCGTAGGGACGCAACGCTTCAAAGAAAGTCTGAGGGGTCTCAGACTTCCTTCGCTCCTGCGCGTATGAAGCAGGGAGTTGCTTCTCGTCGCCAGAGCGGTGGAATGAAAATTAATTTTAGAAGAAAAATTTTCAAAAAAAAAATGTTTTCAAAGTTTTTTTATATTATGAAGGGATTCTCCAGAGTCCTACATTGCTGTAGAAACCCTTACAGAAGCCCCACGTTGGGCGCCAATTTGTAATGAAGAGCTTTTCCATTGGTGAGCCAATGAAGCGGCATAGCAGGCTGCGTACCTAGAGATTATTAACGCCTTAACGACTAGAGCTCAGTCATCGTGGATTTGATAGATTAATACCTGCTGCTTCAACACAAATACAGAAATGTACGCAAATTACGTGAATAAACAGAAGTGGAAACAATACGAATGAAAAAATGAAACTCTGGCGACCCCTATTGCGAAAGAACCACGTTCAGCAAGTCCAACCCCCACAATCACTCCCATATGCCCACACACTCACGCTGCATACACGCTCACATCCACCCACACACTCAGACAGCGAAGCAAGACAATGAAGCTCAAAGATCCACAGCAAGTACCGTAGATGGTAGTAATCAAAAATAAGTGGTATTGCTGCCATCTGATCCATCTGGTACAGTTCGTAAACGGCTACCATTGCTGGTAAACCGAGAATAAAATCTTAGAGCACGGGAGAACGTCACACGCTATATTGAAAGTCTTCATTATTTATTTCCTTTTTCTTTATTAATAACATTTGTCAAAAAAAAAATTTTGAAACCATACGCAATCACCACTAATTACCAAAAAAAAATTATTTACAGCTCAAAAAAAAGTAATAATTTTATTTGTAAGTTCACTAACCATTTCAAAACAAATTCAAGTTGAATACATGTAGTTTACAGTTGGTTACTGTGTAATATGGTTAATAAAGATTAAACATGACAAAAATTTGTTTTTTTTTGTTTGGTTTTCATAGTATTTGGGATTGATTTTTAATTACTTAAAATATAAATTAATAAATTTGGGTAATATAATTTAATATAGAAAAAAAAATGTAGTTGGAAAACTAAATATTACCTCGGAGCAAAAATATTTCGATTACAATCATTTCCAATTTAGACTGAATGTGTCTCGCTACACGCATCGCCAGCTCTCACACACACGCATCGACAAGCAAGCCTCCCCATTCTATCACTTGTACACCCTTTCACGCGCATTCACACTTCTACGTTAGAAAAAGTAAATAAAATAAAACAAAATTCACTCACCCCATGATTATATTCTCCAGGCTTCAAAGTCTTAAGGTCTTAGCCCTCCATCAGCAGTGAATATCCCAGCAGGTAAAGTATTATGGGTAAACTGCATAAATTTTATATAAATGTTGCGTTGAAATACTGTAGCAATGTTGCGTCGAAATAAATCAGGCAATTGTTGTAACAAATAACATAAATTTTATATTAATGTTGCGTAGAAATTGCAGAAATGTTGCGCTGCTATAGCTAAGGCGATCGGTGTAAAAATTGTATAAACTATGGTACGAATGTTGCGTTGAAATAACTCAGGCAAGTATTAATAAAATTGTAGACTTAAGTTGTAAATGTTGTACTAGGATAGCTCAGACCATTACTGATAAAACAAGATCAAATGTTATATAATTTAGTTGCGAAAATATATAAAATTGTTGAATCCCATATAATCGATTTAAATATGGTTGCCGGATTATGTACAATTGATAACTAAGAATTAAACGTTCTATAGTTTAGTTGCGCAGATATATATAATCGTTCAACTCTATAAAGGTTTACGATTTTCTTTGTTCCTATAACAGAAACAAGTACCTATTAACACGGTACACATCCAAACGAGAAGAAGCAGCCCCCGCGAGATTTTCCTCAAAAAAAATGACTGGCACACAAAAGAAATATTTTCCACTACGGGTTTACAAGAAACACCGAGTAATTCTCAATTTGATGAGCATAATATTTATTTTACAAAAAAAAACCATGAACATTACAGTTAAATACCAGTCACTAATATTATCAGCGATTAATTCACTATATATTTCTATCACTAATTACACTATGTACAGTTATTCTTTCATTCTTTTTCCAAATAAAATCAGTATGATTCCAAAAAACCAAACATCGCCACATCACCAGCAAACTTCAACAATAATCAACGAAAACACATCTAATGGAATGATAATAATAGACTAAGAGAGACAAAAGATCATGTATTCATCTCTTACATAGGAATTTAATATCGAAAATTGAGCTACAAAGTTTTTTTGAAGGAGAAATCTTAGTACATTTTCCGTTTAAAAAAATACTGAGTGTTATTTTGTAATATATAAAATTGTAAGATAATTTCACGAAATAAGTTATTTCCAACGCATTTGAAAGAAATATTAATATATTAGAATGGATTAAACGTAAGTTTAACCGATTTTATGATGTTTATGTATTATGAAGTAATAGCTTACAACTGTATTACAGTAAAATATAGATTTATAACGGAAAGAGAAATCGATAAAAAACACCCATATAAGAAATATAATACGTTTTGAAGGCAATTGCTAAACTGATTGTAGGATAACAATTTTTAGATAATAAAACGATTGGACAAATATGCACAGCTATTGGAGGTTTGAAAACATTCAAAGCAATTACGGTTAGTGTCCGGAGAATTCAAATTTATGTAGTATGGTGAAGTAATGCTGGTGAAAACGTAGTGTAAGCCAATAATAGGATGTTGTAAAGGAAATATTATTGTTAATTGTTTCATGCTAAGAACAAATTTGTGTAACGGAAACTATATGAAAATATGACTATAGATTACGAATGAACGAAAAATCGTTGTGAACTGCGCATGATATAAAAAAATGATATGTAAGGAAATAGAAACTACATGAATCTGTGACTAAACGCACTAGGTCATCACATCCCAGGCTACATAACAGACTCCGGGGTGATATTCAACTCGTTTTGCTTTTATTCGCTTCAGTGATATCAAATTAAAAAAAAATCTTGAAAAAATCGTCTAAGTAGAAGTAATATCCCCGTTTTAAAGTTTAAAATCAAATTTTCGAAACGTATGACAAGGGTTTTAAATTTTTTTTTAATTTAGTTTAAAATATGCATTTTCAAATAGTTTTTACTACGTGATGGAAGTTGTATCGATGTGAACGCTAGAGGGCGCTGAAGGTAAAAAACACAGTTTTCACTCGTTCTAAAAGTTTATGATTTTTTTCTCGGAAATAGCACTCAAAATGTAGGAAAATTTTGCATATAGTAATTTTTACTTAGAATTTTACGTAGATTACGAATATATTTTGCGATTTAAAAATCTCGTCAATTTAAAAAATATTAGCAGCCATTTTGAATATTAATAATTTGACATCGGATTTGAAATCAGTGACCATGCTCATCTTATAATACATTCTTTGAGCTTTAATTGCCTCCGAGCACCTGTTATTTTGGAAGTTCAATAACATTGTACCTGATAATCGAATTGGATGAATCTTGGTACATAAACATTTAATACGGTTCACAACAGTTCTGCATCCTAACTTCCAGTTTGTCACTTCCGAATTTTTTACGTACAACAGAATTTATGTTTGTTGGGATACTACTGCTTTCTTTAATATTTTTATAATTAGAAATACGAAGTCCATAACATTGGTTAGCTTTTAATTAAAGTATTTGATGGATATTATCTCATTGTATATCCAGGACACTATGTTTCCAGAGCTGTGGTGAAGTCAGCCTACGCATCAGCGTCGCATTATTTTTTTTTCAAAGTAAAACAAACATTTGCTGACGAAATATTTTTCAATATCGGTAATTTCAAAAAATTATGTTTGATTATAGCAAAATCGAATATTTAACTCACAATAATTATATGACTTTGGGAAGTTATATAACTATGGGAAGAAAATCGGTTACTCAGAGAATAAAACCAACAACAAAAATTCGATTTGACAAATTGAAAAATGGTTATGGTGATCGGTTGCTCGTGAGATTATATGTTTTTTCCCATTATTTATATTATTCTTCTCTTTTACATAAAAACCTTTCGTTTCGACATAACAACGCCAGTGATGATAGGGGTAAGAATTAGGCAAACACTCTGTACTTACTATAATAAGTTATGCTGGTTCCAATAGACTGGGTTGATTTAGATTTCCTTGGGAATATTTAAAGGCGCTATTGAAGCTGCTCGCTAAGGTGACACAGATCCTCTAAACATATAGGCTAACAGTATGGTAAAAGCTACATCAATTATGTTACACAGAATACAACTTAGGATTATCGATTTTTGAGAACTCTGTGTATAAGAAGATACTATGGTACATTTTCAAAACAAAAACTAAACAAAACAGCTATTTGCAACGTAACGCAGATTCAATTATTTTCTCAACAACATACAACCCTGATTATATGATTGATCTTCACCTCAATAACAAAAGTTATTTGATTATTTGATATAATGAATTCATCTATACGATGTACCTACCTTCGGTTTTTTATTATAAATCATTGACCTCACAAATTTCAAGGGTTCCTACAAGATTAAAATATTCCCTATATCCGGAAAAAAATTAATATTTAAATGATATCCAGAAAGGTGTGTTTCAATCAACGAACAATTTATTGAATTAGATGAAATTTATGATACCTCACTAAAACACGAGAAAGTAATAAAGATCAATCTTATTACATAAAACCAGTTAACCTCCAAAATATAAATATAATTAAAAACATAAAAGGAATAGTAAATCTTATATCGTAAACAAAATTAAATTAAATTAAAGAAATTAAAAGGGTAAATACAAACGTCGTGAATCTAATTTAAGATTCAATTATGGTTAATTGAAGATTTGATAATGAAGTTAATTTTATCAAAATTAACAGATGTCAGCTTTAAATCTGATGTGACATGGTTGTTATATTTATGTTAATTGTAATACTAGAATTTATTTTTAACCCAACCAACAACATAGGTAATTATATATTTTTTATAAAAATTTAAATATGAGGAAGTAAGATTAAAATTTGTTTGTTTTTATGTTAAGTCATTTTGATCAATGAAATAATATTTTAAAAATAAGTTTGATAGTAATAATAATATAAGTAATATTGACAGTCCCTTCTCTTCTGGACATTTTTCAAGTTGTAGAATTTTATATTATGTAACCAATCCCTTGCTATCAACATTGAAACCTTGAAACCTTTTTTTTAGTTTTCTTCCTTCACTTAATTTATTCCACAGAACATAATTTCTATATTTAGTTGCCCAATTAAACCACCACCTTACCTCTAGTAAAATTTTACACATGATTTATATATGTACATAAATTTTATTTCAATTTCGTTCATACAAGTTTCAATTTTATTAAAATTAAATGAAACGATTCAGTTAATTCTTTATTCTTGTGGTAGAGATAACAACTCATTTGTTATAATAAAATTAGGTGTTTTGATTCATTAATGAAAGGATATGGGAGAGTAATTTATCATATAAATTATTCATAAGCTTGACGTCATTTGTCGTGAATAGTTTCCTTCCAAATTTGTTATTCATTCCACTGTGCTTTGCTTTGTGTTGATATTTTGATGAAATTGTAATATTTTGTGTATAAAGAATAAAATGCTTTATTTATGGTAACAAAAATTTTCATAAAAAAGAAATTAATATTGTTAGCATTTAGTTTATCCATGTTTTAAGATTTGTATGTATTCCGCTGCAGTGATTGTGAGTTAATGGAAGTGAAGCTTTTTTTGAAAGTAGAGAAGTCAAAATGCTTTGACATCAGCGCCATTTGAAAAAAAATATTCTTAATATTTTTCAGAGTGTAAGCAAAAAGTTTACTATGTATTTCGGTATTTCGGACTTCGGTGTAGGTTAAGGATTTTTATAGTTTTCGGTAAAAGATTTTTATGAGGACATTGTTTTTAGTTTTTGGCAGCGATATATATTAAATAAAAAATTCTTTGAAAAACAAGAAAAAAAAATTGCTAAACCAAAAATTGAAACCTTTTTTCAAAATTCTTAAAATATTGCAAAAATTATAACAAAATCAAAAATACAAACTTTTTCAAATTCCCAAAATCATTCCAAAAATTATAATGAAATCAAAAATTTAAACTTATTTTCCAACTGTTCTTGTTATTCAGAAGTTTTGAATCACACAAAAAATTACTCAAAAAACATCTCACTATACTAATAATTACAATTTTTACAATTTTCAAAAAACGAAATTTAATCTGCAACTGCTTGATATTTTCCAACTATTCCTTTAAATTGAGAGGAGTTGAAACTTGATAGAACCATATTTCATGTCCAATTTCATGTTGAGTTGCATTTCATGTCATACAAATAATTAATTTTATTTTTTTCAAAAAAATTGGGTAAAATATAAATGAAAATCATTCTTTTGACACACTTAACGGTATTTTTTTGACACACTTATAATACAATAACCAAGCTCCTGGTCTCACATACCAATGCGGACTATCAAGATTATTCCATATTTTAGGTTTCTACTCGTTATCACTTAAAATGAACGTTTTGGAGCAAAAACTACGCAAATTTTCTTATTTTGACACACTTAACGATTTTTTAACACATTTCTGGTACAGTTATCGAACACATCGTCCTTTCGGCTCTTATCGTTAAGTTAACCTATTTTTAGCACAACATTTTTTTAAATCGCTCCAACGGTTTTCTCTGTAACATCGGGTGTGACGGCCGACAAACTGCCAGATAGTTTTCATTTATTGCTGTTTCAGAATCAGGAGGTCCTAAAACGTGGAAAAAAGCCATAGAAGGGGGTAAAAGTTACACTTTTGGGTCGAGAATGTAATAATTAACTGAAAAAGAGATTGGCCTGCGCCCTACGGCATTCGCGCCGTGTTTAAAAATTTTATATTCTAATATTTTTAACATACTACGCAAGAAATTTATTGTTTTCTTTAGGTCACATTTCCAACCTAATAAAACAGTTCTTATCAAGCCAAATATAGCCAAATATGAATTCGATCAAATAGTTTGGTTCAAATTTTTTGTGTCGTCCAGAACACGAACTGCATTAACTGTGAAACATCCATAGATATTTTATTGTAAATAAAATGTAAACCGACCTACGATTGAAATCCAAATCCAAACACAAAAAAAACGTCGAAAACCTATACTGATGTCAGAAATAACGTGAAACCAATGTAAAGAAAATGGCAAAAAATTAAAGATTAATGACATCTGCAGAAATAACAACAGATAATTTTACTGAATGTGTATATAGAGCTATGGCAATGACAATAATTTTAAGGTTTGCAAAGTTTTTGAAAATTGAAAACATACTGTGAAAGAAGATTGGACTTCATGTCCGATCATAACACTGACTATTGTTTTAACTGCTCTAATTGACGAGAAATCACGAATAAATAAAACCAACAAAGCTTGGTTGAACAAACCAACAAAGAATTCTGCTTGAAAACTGCTTTCTGCTTTCAATTTTAAATCAGCAGATCTGATGTTTTTCCGCAGATCATGGCTTATTGACTTTGTGAGTAACAAAGAGTAACGTTTTCAAAAATCTGATATCATTCATTCGAAGCTCAACTCAAATTAAAAAAACACAACTACAAGTTAGTTTGAAGATAGCTAAACTAGATGCAATACCTAGACGAGATTTTGGTTTCCCGGAAACATTTTTCAGAAACATTTTTACACAAAAATCTTTTGAGAAACATTTTTCAATGCATTTTTGGAAACAAACACAAAATGGAAATTAAGCACTAAAATCATTTTTTTATCTATATCTGATTTGTGGAAATTATGTTTGGTGTAAGAAGTTTTTTAGCCTATTTGGTCATTTTCTATTTTCTACATAATATAAAAGTTACACAAATAATCTATAAGACAACAGTAAAACGTGCTATTACTCACATTTCCGATTAATTATTCCATGTTCAATAAACATTTCTTTTCAAAGACCAAACCAATCAAACCAATTTTTTTTTTCGATACTTAATACAATTTATTTTACGATTCCTTTAGTCAAACAAATCTGACCATTTCTTATTAATTCAACACAAAACTCATTCAATGGTCGAATATTTAATCTTATTTTTTTAATCAACATAAACTCAGTTCCATAGATTTTTTTCAATATAATATTATAAAAAGAAAAATATTTTCATGGAAACATATATTATAGAAAATTGAATCGCTTTCATTTTTATTCTAATTCCAATGTCATGGATTTTCCTTCGATCTGGTTTGTAGTTAAAATAGAATTTTGTCTCTAAGATAATTTTTTATTTCAACAGAAAATAATCTTGAATAAAGATGGATTTTGAGGGTTTTCTTGGTTTAGATATATATTTGAAGAAAGTGAATTTCATTGTTAAATGTGAAATGATAGTTATCTTAAAATGTTATAGTTATTTTAATCTTGTTTGAAATCAAACTAATTCATAATTTTCAACAGCAACGATATTATTTTTTTTAAAGATATCAAATGTTTTTTCTTATTTTCAAGATCAATTTCTATTCTCGTTCGTATAGTTTTCAATTTTCATTGTCAAACTTAATTATTTATAGTTTAATTAAGTTTTCTTATAATTTAATGATCACGTTTAATTATATAAACGTATAAGGTCAGTGTGTCTATGTTTTGATTCATTTTTAACAATTCAATTTTCACTGTTTAACAGATAAAGATATTTTAATTTGGAAAAAGTAAATAATGGGATTATTTTTATTAGTAATTGTCTCAGGGCGGTGATAATTCGAAATAATTTTTGTGAAGTGTGTTCGAATCCATTTGTGTGTCCGAGGCCGTAGACCGAGGCAATCGACCAAGCAATCCAGTAATTCATTAAATGATTTAACTTATGTTAATCCTGACAATTTCAAATTACATAACAAACATGCAACTTTTATGTAGTAAACATAATTTCAAGAAATACTAACAACAAAAATAATAAATTAATCTAGATTTCATTTGACTTATTTGTCGTAATAAATAATTAAAAGTGAAAAAAAATAATTATTAATTAAAGATAAATAAATATATATGTATGAACGAATAAAATTCAGATCAACGATATTTATAATGAAGTATGAATTAAATAGTTTAATTGAAATTTGACATTCAGTGTTGTAGTTCTATATGAAATATGAATTTTCCTATGCATTAATATCAAAGTTAGATTAACCTTAGTTATATCTAATTATAACTATTTACTTATATGGAATAATAAAAAAATATTTTGTCAATGTCAAAATAAGCTAGCTCGTGATAAGAGTCTTATCAATTTATTTTAAAATTAAAACAAAATTTTTGAAATGGAATCTTACCTATAAATAATAACTTACCTATATATAATTAAAAAACTTTTAAAAATATAAATATTACCGTAAGAGAATTGAAAAAATCCCAGCCACACCAGTATTTTGTCTATGATTGATCTAAAATTAATTCTGAGTAAAATTTGTTGTACATGAAATAGGAATGAAAAATATAGATTTATCTACAATTAAAAATTGTTAATACTTATTTAATCTTACCTTGAAAACTGTAAGAAATATAAAATAATAACAACAATCTTAAATTGAATGATTTAATTTACAAAAATCTAACATCATAAAGAATTAACAATAATAATCAAAGACAGTCGACAATATCATTGCCATCATATCAGTAATATAAGTATATAAAAAGAACATTAAAACAATTACAAGTTTTCATGTTTTATTATAAAATAAATAAGTTTTCCGTTAGATCGTTAAAATTAAAACAAAAACATAATAAATATTAAGAAATTAAGACAAGCAAAATTTTAACAAAACAATCATAAAATTAATGTTAGTAATATTTTGGAAAAAGAAAATTTTCCATACCACAATTAGGAAAATAATTGTTATATTTTTAACACCATCTGATACTTCCTAGCATGTGCAAGCTGTAAAATTAAAGAATAAAAGTAAAATGAAAAGAATAAGTTTTGCTGATATGTATATACTATTTGAAAAAAAAGTATATATTGGTTTGAGGGTGTTTAGCATGCAATTTTTTTGTAAGTTGAAGTAGTCTCCTCGGCTGTAGCTAGGTGTTAATGAATTTGGATTTTACTTTTGTTTCTTTTTCTTGTCATACGTTCATTTATTCTGTCGCTTCGTTGTTCTTCCCACCGTCATATCGTGGTGGTCTGAGTCTCAAGTCTCAACCAGTTAATCTAAATATTTGTTAATTTGTACGACCTTCCCTTGATAGAAGATCATAGTTTTATTTGTATTATTGCACATTATATTTAAATTTGAATGTCAAAAACCATAATATAATTCTGTGTGTACAATAGTATACTTCATCAAGTGGATAGAGTGATTATCCTACGAGTATGAAAGCTTTAAGCACGAGCATCAGAAATTTATTTAAATTCATACAAGTGATTAATTATATTTTTTGCATCGTCTAACTATAGTTTTCACGACAAAGTAAGGAAGATAAAATTTTTATTTTTATTTCTTTTAGTTTAGTAAGCCACTAATTCAAAGAATTGGTTTTCATATATTAAATATCAACCAATGGAAAAATTACCATGAATAGTAAGAACTGAATCAAAACCTAAGCTGGCAATTATGAAAACCACTTTGTGTTCTATATACTTTTGATAATTCTTATCAAGGCTAACAGACATTGAGAAACTAACAAAAAAACGTTATTTTGTGTATATCTAGCCCATATACCGCACTACACTTTTAAAATAAAAAAATATTTATCATTTTCTTGTCATCAATGTGTTTTGTCTCTTTCGGATCACTATTATACTCCATACATGTGACGGTTAAATAACAATCTTCGATTAAGTAGAAGACTAGTACTTACTTCCGTCTAATGACAAATTATCTACAATTGACTCAAAGAATCGGTTGTAATATATTATCACTGCGACAGAGAACTTAAATCTCACTCTACTCTAATAATACCAAGAAAATTAGATATGCGTTATTCTTTTATAATTTGATAACAAGACTATCGAATTATAAAAAAACAAAGATAATGCATAATTTTTTTTTTTTTTGAATAAAATGTGTTGTGTTATAGGGTTTACAATATGTGTCACAACAACACATAAATACCTTTTAAGACCTAGGTCTAGACCTAGGTCCCACAACAACTGGCGTTCTAAGGTCATGATAAACGCTTTTTTTAAACCTCTGCGGGTTGAAGTCACCTGAGACTAAGGATTCCGGCAAACTATTCCATTTGTATGCAGTTCGGACAAAGAAGCCTTTCTGCGATCTGCCAGTATGACAGCGTGGGATCTCGACCGTTTGACTGGTTGCGGTAGCCGATTGTCGAGTGGAACGGGGATAGAATAAGTTTGAGGCATGATGCTGCTGATTTCATCTGAGCACTGTTGATGACGATATTTGTAAAAAACAACGAGGTCAGCAACAGTGCGACGATGTTGTAGGGAATCAAGTTTTGATGTCAAAGTTCGATCACCCACAATTCGTATAGCCCGCTTTTGAGCAGAGTCCAAGAGGGCCAAGATGGAAACAGAAGCACCCCAAACTTGACAACAGTACTCCATACAGGGACGAATATAGGACTTATAAACATGGAGCAATTGGTATGGAGTGAAAATTTTTTTGCATCTATTTAGGAGGTCGAATTTTTTAGACGCGCTTTTTGCCATCGCCATTACATGTTCGTTCCAGAGTAGGTCATTTGAAACTGTGACACCCAATAAACGAATGTTTTTACACTCACCTATTGGTTCATCACACATACTGAATAAAACATCTTTAGGGAACTCGGTCTTTAATCTGGAAACAATCAACAGCTGTGTTTTGGTAGAGTTGAAACTGACCAGGTTTTGGTCACCCCAATCGGCGACTTTATTCAGGTCTTTGTTTACGTTTATGGCAGCGTCTCTCCGGGTGGGATTAATTCGTTCGTGCATTTTACCTTTGGAAGGAAGGGGCTCGAACGACTTGTGCAGAGTACTATCATCTGCTAAACTATTTATCGGGTTGCTGGTGATTTTCAACAATTCGTTGATATAAATCAAAAATAGGGTTGGGGACAATACTGAGCCTTGAGGTGTAATGAAGCGCTGCTTCGTTGGAAATCAACGAAGTTGCATAGCAGGTCGCGTACCTAGCGAGATTATTTTTTTGTCCCTGACTAGCGGCAGCCTATGGAACGAGTGATGAATACCTGCTACTCCAGCACAAATATACAGTATGCGTAACATGAGATAATAACGGATGTAAGAGAGAATTACAAGTGAACTAAACAGACTCTGGCGACCCCCATATGCGAAAGAACCACGATCGATCACCACGTTCAACCCCCATAAGTTACTACACATCTACACTCTTTCGCACCTCAGACACTCACACACACACATGCACACTCGTACAGCATTCACACCATCTACCATACCCACATACGCTCATGCATACATATACACATACACCACTTTCATCAACGTAGTCACGGCGCATACTGAGAATTAAATGGAAACAACAAATTCCCATAAAACTTTTATTTTTCTTAATATACCAATATATTCCTATTGAAGGTTGTATTTTAACTTCCGAGATATATAAACATGAATGACTGATGATAATATTCCCCATACGTCATTGATAATAAAATATATGATTATTATTACTCCGCATGTTTGTAGATCAAAATACTAACGGCATTGATTAACTTTGTCTAGCATATCTACATTATAGCATATTATTCAGTTAAAGTATTTAAAGATTTTAAATAATAATAAAAATAACAATCTATTTCTTGCGCTGGATCCACATCAAGGAATTTGAATGCAGCGTAAACGTTAAATTAGCTGTAAAATATTTACATGCAAGAAACCTAACGTAAGGGCAACACAATTTATGATATAGTAAAAAAAGGTGTGTGTATATCTAAGTCAATATAAACATTCAGAAGAGAGAATTATAATAATAAATAATATATTACTTTACAAAAATTAAAAAGTACGATTCTGGTTTATATTCTTCTAAAACTAGGATTTAAGCAACCACATTCCTATGTTCATCGATTTTTTCTTTTTTTCCTGATATATAATTTGTAATACCATCATCAAAACTATCATATTTGTGTGGATGCTATACAGCATCCAACCGGATCCAATCGTCATCAGACACAAGATCCAAATCAGGTTGCATTAAAACCATACTTCGATCGGAAGCTCCCATATATGCCAACCACCCGTGTACAAGCGGCTTTTTCTCAATCGCTCACAAATAATTTAATTACAATAAAAATTCTTTTAAAATCTTGTGAGGATCTCACCTATTTTTGGTTTTAATTCTTTCTAATTATTTCCACTCCATAACCACAGAAAAGATGGCCACCCAGTAAGAAGATGTCAAAAACAACAGCAATCAATCCAATAGGAAATAGAATCAGACTAAGAGTCACAATAGACTAAGAAAATAAGAGTACGAAGCTAGCTGTCATCTACTATTTATACGCGGTCAACGCCGTTTCTTTGTTTATACCCCAATAACGAATCGATAGAGTAGTTTCTTGGGAAATTATATTTTTGTGTTATCGTTAGTTATGATACCCATTAAGGAGTAGGACTGCTAGTTTGTAATAGAAATTGGAAAAGATTTTAAAAAATGAAACATTGTTTACGAAACAATGGAACGAATTATATATGTAAATAGCGCGTTTACGGATTAATGATAATACACAACCGTTTTCTGACAATTTTATAGCGATTAATGATTATAAATTAAGCATAGGAAATTACACTGGAAAAATATTACTAATTGATAGACGATTGTAGGACATCTACCTGAAAATAGCGGAAGTACGAATACAAAATGAGCAAAGGAAATTACATTGGAGAAATATTACACAACTATTTTTCGGATAATAAATTTTTGTGGCGGAAACTATAGTAAATGATGATCATGAATTGAGTATAAGACTATATGTACAGGACAGAATGAAAAACGACTATGAAGATCTAAGCGAATGGAAATTTGATGCGTATGAGAAAATGGTGCATGTCTAAATCAGGGAGTTTATATAACTGCTTCATCGATCACCAGGCTACGACATAACAGAGGTACACCAGCGTTACTTAGTTTAGACTCAGAAGAAAATCCGTCTAAGGAGACCGAAATGTATCGGTTAGATAGAAAATTTTGAATCAGCTTCACAATATTGGGATGAAAGCCATACGCAACGAGCTTGTGGATCAAGTTGGCATGCCAGACTGTCTCCAATGCCTTGGAGATGTCTAAGGCGATAACGTATGTTTCACCACCTTTATCAAGTATGCTGTTCCAACAATGCGCTACATAGTTTAATAGATCGGTGGTTGATCTTTTGTTTCGAAAACCGTTTTGGCTGTCGGCTATTAAATGATTTTCTTCCAGAAATTTTGAAATGTGTGTATTTATATAATGCTCGTAGACTTTGGATAAGACCGATAGTAAAGCTATTGGCCTATAATTTGAGATATCGGATTTTGGTCCCTTTTTGGGGACGGGCTGGACATTGGCCAACGTCCAGCACGAGGGTAATATACCAGATTTGTGGGATTGGTAGAATATTTTAGTCAAAGTTGGTGCAAGTTCTTTAGAAAAGGTTTTTAAAATGATGGGTGGAATATTGTCCATTCCTGAGGCTTTGTTGATGTTTAACCCCTTTAAAAGTTTGGCGACTATTTTGGGCTTGAAGTGGAGTTCATTCATATTAACTCCTGAAGACTGGATTTGGGGTATTTCTTAAGGAGTTTCCAAAACAGTGGAGCTCAGAGCAAAGCGTTCAGTGAACAAGTTAGCTTTTCTTGCGGGATCATTGACGATTAAATCACCATCAATAATAGGGGGAATAGAAGATTTTGTACCAGAATTTCAAGAATTGATGGCACTGTAGAAACTATTGTCAGAAATAGACATAGACGTAAGTTTTGAAGCTTTCGCTCTGTCAATTTTAGAATTTTCGTTTGAGATAATCTGGTTAGATATTTTGTTGGCCTTTAGATATTGGGATCGATTTGCGGGAGTTTTGTTATGGATCCAAATGTTAAATGATCTACGTTTATTTCTAAGTGCCGCTTTGGCAGCTTTTGAATACAAGTATTTTGCTTGGGTTTTACAATGCAAAAAGGGACGAATTTATTGATAGCAAATTGGATGGTTTCTGTAAAGTTTTGAGCAGAAACATTTACATTGTGTAAAAACAATGACGGTCGAAACGGAAACCGTGGAAAAAATTTTGAAGAAAACTCTTATCCATTTTTGAGTAGTGAAATATTTTACGGGGTTTGGGAGCTGTAGTTTTAAGTAAATCAGTTTTGATAACTGATGAGATTAAATAATGATCGAAATTTCCAATACTACCTTTCGCTACATCGACACTCGTAATATCTGGCATTGTGGTAAGATAGAGATATAAAAGAAAACTATTATCACTGCCATTACGGGGAGTGAAAGTTGGGCTTTTAACAATTTGGAATAGGCACTGAGACGCGGCAAAAATTTCTGCCAGCTTTCCACTATTGTCAACATTGTCGGTCGATTTGGAGAATTCCAACCATGATTTGTTGTGGACGTTGAAGTCACCGGTAACGATAACTTCACAATTAGGAGACTTTGCTCTAATCTTGTCCACAATTTTTGTTAGTGAATTAAAAAAGTTTGGGTTACGTTTGTTGGGGGACCGGTATAAAGCTATTGTAAAAAAAAGTCATTTCGGGAAGACAAATCTTTAAAACCATTGTTTAAACACAGAATAAAACTAGACATTTGTTACCAATAGGTAAAATGAGCACCATAGTTTAAACAATAGATTAACAAGCAAATAGGTGCATCACAAAAATCTAACTTGTTTTGCCCTGGAAATTTCTCAGTATATGTAAATTTTACATCAACACTTATTTCTTTTGCAGTATTTTGCCATGATATTACTTCGGTCTGAAAGACCTAAGTATTACATTCATGAGCCAAAAGTGAAATCCTTGCCCCCACTCTTTTTGGTATTCCTCCACGTTTTAGGTCATAACGATTCCAAAAAAGCAAAAAAAAATGTATGTCTGTCTGCCGACCGGCCGTCACAACCGACGAAATCTAGAAAACCGCTGACGGGATTTTAAAAATTTTAGTTTCCAAAAATAGATACACTCAATGAGAAGAGAAAAAAAGATGATGTGTTCAAAAACTGTACCGGAAGCGTGGCCAAAAAATCTTCAAGTGTGTCAAACCAAGGAAATATGCATATTTTTTGCTTAAAAACGTTCATTTTAAGTGATAATGACTAGTAATGATAAATGTGGAAAAATCTTGATGGTTGGGATTGGTATGTGAGATCAAAAACTAGATAATTGCATTATAAGTTTGTCAAAAAAATGTGGTCAAGTATTGGCCATACAGAGAAATAATGTAAAATAATTAAAGCACAAATTTATGCAAATATTAAAAAAACGAATCGTATAGCAACGTTACAAATTTCATAACAACAGCCATTTGTAACAGAAAATCTCTTTGATTCGTTTTAAAATAACAACACTTTTCTGATCGTATTCAAACGCCAAAGTTGAACACATAACATTGAATGTTTGAATTTCGTGCATCGGTCACACAATGTGTCCAACTATCATATGTCTAACTTAAAAAAGTGTTCGTAGCATCGTGTAGAGCCGGCATGATACTGAATTTCTTTTTTCATACTTAAGGGATCAAGTATTAACTCTTCATATTTAATGGATGAATCCTTTTTTTTACAATTCTCGACCTCTCTGAGAAAAGAATTATTGTCTATCGAAGCAAATATATGGATTATGAGCTAATGATTGAAGTTTTATCTCAAACTAAAGCCAGAAATTTGTTTGTGGTTTATTATTTAATTTTAAAAAAATTATTATTGTCTTAATTAATCCCGTAAAACAAGTTAGGAAAATGCATGAATTGTGCACTAATTGTGCATGACACAATATGTCCGTGGACGAAATTGTCCATAACACATGTCATGCACGTGATGTGCACCATACCATGCACATGTTTTAAAACGTCTTAGCACATATGTGCACAGACATTTCAGACTTATGAGCACTAAAACAATATGTACATTCACAGGTTTGCAGCAATGTGTTTTTTTTCAGACACATTTTCAAAACATGTGCATCTCCAGAATTACAGAAAGTTCATATTTTGTTCAGGAAATATTTAAGTTCATTTTAGACACAAATGCACCACCACCGATTTTAATAAAGCAAAAAATTTTCTAAACAAATTTCTCTTGACGGTAATAAATTCTCATTAATTTTTGGAAAACTCCTCAACCAAACTCAACAGCAACATTGATATTACCACTTGGCCTACACCCTAGGTCTATTTAAAATCCATTTGTTTTCGAAATTTTGGCAATTATTTCGAAATATTTCGAACTATGTCACCGCCCTTGGAAAATTACTCCAGCGTAACAAAAAATTGATGTGAATTTTTTACCGAGCAAAACCGACAAAAATCCAACATGTCCAACACCCCAACTTAACGAGCTAAATCTATCTTTGGTCTGACTGTGGGACAGAAAAGTACCTACTAGCCTAATCCATCTTTGGTCTGACTGTGGGACAGATAAGTACCTACTAGCTTCTACAAACTCTAAGCATATAAACTTTAAAGCTTAAAAGCAAAATAAATGGCAGCATGGTAGCTTTCACTAAACTTTTTATTACCAACAATCGCTTCGATTACTTTAGTGTTTAGTTTTTTTTTTAAATAAACATTTTCATAAATTTAACAAACGCGCTAGACACAAATGACACAGCTACCTACATCAATCATTTCAAACAAAATTGAAAATCGGTTTGGATAAAATAAAATAATCGAAAACAAAAAAAGTATAAGCTTTATTTACCATAGTTTGTCCAGTATCATACTGACATACATATTTATTTATCTTTAAGAATTGCACAAAACATTAATTTTAAGCTCCGTTCGGTAGACCGGCAAAATTATCAAAGCTTTTGATTATTTTATCTATCAATATTGATTGTTAATCATATAACCAATCTCATTCACTTATATTTTTTATTAAGTTTATATATTTTAAAAGTTCGAACAACAATTAATCAAATTTTTGGACAAAATATTATTTGATTCTATTGTGTAGTAAACAATAGAAATAACAACAATACTAATTTTAAAATATTTACAAATTTAATGACATTTTCCAATTGCTTTATATTTTGAACGGAAAACTGAAATCTTAGTGTTGACTTTTGCAATATATTATATATTTCCGAAAGATTATTGGACTATGTGTTAAGTTCTGATGGAGTTTACGATTGATTTATGTATTTGGGTCAAGATACATACAATGTTTGTTTATGGGACTATATTGTATACTAAAAGTATTGTTTTGTAAGAATAAGTTAAAAGTTGAATTTTATTTTTCAATATTCCAATATTGACCTAAAAACAATGAAAAATGTTCAAGAAATGAGACAAGATTAAAATGATGGGAGTCTTTAATTCTAGAAACGATTTTGATTTTGAGTTGAAGCATAAAATTCGATCTAAAAAATCAAACGCAATTTTTCACATGTCTCAAACCGTAAGCGAAAAAAAATTGACGTATAACTTATATAAGGAAGTTTTTGAACAATTCACTTGAATCAAAGTTTAACCTCGAAAGCATAATGTTTGTTATTTATTTAAATATCATTTCTATCAAATAACTTAGAACAAATTTCTGTCTACCTTTTTGTATTGGACCAGTCAATTGTACATACGAGCATATTTTGTTGTTATTATTTTAATGTTTGTATAAATATTTCTGTTCCTCATAGCCTCGAACATTTAACATGTAAAAACAATTCTTGTACTTTTGTACACAAACGTGAGTATTAACAGCGTTAAAAAATTGATTAACATAAATGCTTTGGCTATTAAATTTAATTAAATGTAATTATTTTGTTGTAACGAACAAAAAAATAATTTTCAATGATATTGTTATTAAATACCAATTAATTGTCTGCATTTATTTCAGATAACAATTTAAGTAAATTTGTTCGAATATAATGAATTATCTCATTTAAGTCATTTTTATACCAGTAAATTTTTCTGTAAGTTTTAAGATCAGAGTTAAGTTAAAAAATCTAGATTCAAATGCAAGCTATCATATATGCTTGCAGTGTCATGTCTACATTGTCCTTATTGGAACACTGTTTTTGTCTTGCTTTTTGTCGCATTTAAATTATCGAAATCGAATTACCCCAGCCGGCTAGTATCAATAGTCAAACCACTGAAATCCCAAGCCTTTATAAAACAAGAAAACTTTATGGAAGACTTTGTATCATTATTTCAAATAATCTCTCATCTCTCCTAATACCAAGTACTTAAGTAACAGGAAGAACATTTTTATTTAAAATATTAACTAAAAAAGTTTCAAAATATAAATTTATTTTATAAAATTGACCTAAAAACATAATAAAATTACTTCAAAACATAACCAACAAACCCTTAACCTTTCAATTTTTTTGTTGTAGTTGTTAACGATCAAAATTAAATCACAAGATTATAATTCCTTTACAGATGTTTCTTGAAATATTATCAAGTCATTCATGTACCTCACTCTTTATTAAATTTAAATAAAGTCAAGTTGAAATACTTCAAAGAAATATGTAAGAAAATATAAAATTATTACAACATTTCTTATTCAATTTATATTATTGAGAAAATATTATAACTAAGGGTATAGTCATTATCACAAGACCGTAGTTTAAGAAAAAAATATTGAACTACACTGAGTTTACTGAATCAATTGTTCACAATTTAGTTTTTAAAATGTAACAAAATCACAGTATGTATATGACTTTAATTTTCTTTTTTTTTTTTAAATGAAAATTGATTCGGATTTCGGATCATTTCCTAATTATAATTAAATTCAAATTAAAATCAAACTTAAGCTAAATGTTAGTATTAAACCATGGCGACGTTGACTAAGAAAGAAAGTTAGTAATATAACAATTCATACCAGCTTAATCCAAAAACTAATTAGCCTTAATATAAAATACAGTCCTTCGAGAAAAATGAAATAATAAAAATAACTGTTAACTTTATCTTATTTCATCTGAAAAATGAACAAAAATTTACATAAAAAATCATTTTTTTATGGTAAAAGCTTCAATTGTTGAGCATGACAAACGATTTCAATTATTTAAATCAAACTTTTATCATAATCGATTACAAAGTTAAATCGTTTTATTCTTTTTTGATTTTGAATTTGGAATATTAAGATTAACCATAAATATACGAATGACGTAAAAAATCAACTGAACGAAAATTTAAATTATAGGAACAATATGATGAATAAAGTATCGTCAGATTATTTTTGTGTGAATTTGATGACAGTTAAAGCTTTTTCTTATTTTTCATATTGAATTCTAAAGCTTGGTTAAAATAGGAGATCAAAAACCTTCAAGACTTTAAGTTAAATAAAAGTGAAAATATTATATCGTCTTCGTCTCTTACATTGATTTTTTTTCTTTAACTTGGTCTCGAAAAATTAAACGTATCGTGATTGCAATTCATTATCTGTAGTTATTTATGAGGTCTGGCTCTGACACTGATTTTACGGTAGATATGAAATTAATGCAGAAATATGTAAAAATTATGTGAGTGATGTTGTTTTTTTAATCGAAATATTATTTATTATCTGTTTTAATAATTACTAGGCTACAAATTATCAATTGATTTAAATATCATTTATATTTTAAGAAATTAATGGTAAGTAATTGGTCTATACCTATAGTCTTACCATTAAGATACATACTTTGCCAACCGTAACAGAATAGTTTGGCGTTGAAATCAAACGTTAGTGGTGATTTTCTACGAACCCTAGATAAACAGAGTCCAAGCTCGGCGAAGGACGGGTGGATTTTTTTTATGTCAACTTCATCAAGGAGCTTACCCTTATTTTCGACGAGGCAGTTATCGAATGATCACCAAAATCAGTTCATAAACTGAGGTTTGTAACTGAACCTCAGTCTCTAATTAATTCTGTATATGATTCTGAAATGATATCAAATAAAAATTAAGCTTGACTCGTATTCAATTAAATTTAATGAAAAACAATATTTTCGATCCTTTGACTTGATTCAACAGAATATTGTTATGATTCTACATAATCACAATGTCTAACAAAGCAATATTGTATTCAACCTCAATTTCCCCTATACAATATTTCAAAGCTAAAATCAACGTCACATTGTATCTAAGAAAATTGGTATAAACATGAAATAAAATATATCTTAAATAATGACATAAATTTTACCAGAATTTCTGGAGCTTTCTTAGTAAAGTATGGATTTATCCAGAATATTTGAGAAATAAAAAATATATATATAAGGAATTGCCGAATTTTTCAGAATGAGAAGTTAGTTTTAAATTAGTCTGCGATAATGTATAAAGTTATAATTTATATTAGAGTACGATAGTGTAAGTGATTACTTTAAAGTGTTAGTTGGAGTCAGAATTTTTAAAAAATCGATACATTTTTTGACATTTTCTCAAAGCTTAATGTCTTGAAAAAATTATTTGAAAATTTTAAGTGAATCCAATAAATACTTTTTGAAACCCTTAACGAGCAGAGCTAGCGGCAACTCCAAACAACCGGTTATCTTGGGTCCTGCAATCCTACTGTCATGTGTTTATTAAAATTGTATTAACAATAACAGGGTCTAACAGAAATGGTGATAACTTCATATAATTTATGTTTTTGTTTTTTCAAATTTGGGACCAATCTGGTTAAAAAATAATATCATAATTTTGAAATGTTGGTTTTCGAGAATAAATTAAAATATCGACAAAAAAAATTATTTAAAATACTTGTTTTTCATACCTCTGTCTGACGGCCCCTAACGCCTTAAGTGAAATTTCATTGTGAATAAAGTTTTGGTCGCTGCGTTTATACTGAAAAAATTCTACAATCGACCGATGGAGTTTCTGAAGCTATTGTTTAATATTCTTGGTGTTTTTGCATACCATCAGTAAGCCACCAGTAAGCTAAGCCTACTCATCGAGAAGGGAATTTGAGAAAAACGTTTATCGAATTGAGGGTAAGACCACTACGAAGTAAAGATTGAAAAACGTGACAATATTATAAATAATGCTTTTCCAAATCTGCAAAAACACAGAGTCTGCCAAGCAATGCTTGTTGATGCCCTAAAATGCTTAAAGTCTATTCAGTCAAATAAATGTGGATGTTTCATGTTTGGTCCAATATTCAAAATGAAACAACTCTTCTTTTCACTGGTTTAAATAAGTATAATTTATTTAATTTAATTTTTACATTGGACTCCCAACAAATATTATTATGATAAACCAATTACTTTGGTCCGAAAGACCTAAGTATTACATTCATGAGCCAAAAGTGAAATTCTTACCCTCACTTTTTTTTGGCATTTCTCGACGTTAGACAGTAGGTCCTAATTACTGATTTTAAAAAAGCAAAAAAAAAAATGTATGTCTGTTGTCGGCCGTCCGGCCGTCATTACCTACGCTGCAGGGAAAACCGCTGGAGGGATTTAAAAATTTTTTTTTAAAAATAGGTATACTCAAGTGACAGGTCAGAAAGGACTCTGTGTTCGATAACTGTACCGGAAGTGTGTCAAAAAAATCATTATGTGTGTCAAAAATAGCAAATTTTCATATTTTTGGCTTAAAAAACGTTCATTTTAAGTGATTACGAGTAGGAACATTAAATTTGGAGAAATCTTGATGGTCGGGATTGGTATATGAAACCAAAAACTAGATTATTGCATTATAAGTTTGTCAAAAAAATCTTGTCAAGTGTGTCAAAAAACAAGATTTTTATTTATTTTTTTTCCCTAATATTTAAATAGGAAAAAAATAAAATTGTTTGTTTGAAATAAAATTTTATTATTATTATTGAGAATTATGGCATTATGTTTGTCCAAAAATTGTTGTCATGTGTATCAAAAGAAAGGTTTTTATTTTTAAGAGAGCTTTGATGGGTGGAATTTTGTGACTCATTTTTCAGTAACTTCCCATTATGTGATAGATCCCAAATTGAAAAAACAAGTTTGTTGAAGCAGTCAGTACGTATTTCTAAAACTTTTAAAGCAATAAACTTTATAAAACTGAAGAAAAAAAATTCAAATTTTTCTTCACTCTGAAAGACCTTAAAGAATTGCACTGAAATCCCCATAAACTGGTTGAGTCATTTTGAGCGATGGAATTTCGGTAATACTGTGTATATCATTATAATCATAGACATCATACATGTTTGTGTCATTTTATATGAATAAAAGGCCTTACATTATAAATAATGAACACAAAAAAAAATAAAAGTATGACATTTCGTTCTACATTCAAAGCTTTTCAAGACCTTTTTTCTTAAAGCTCAAATCATTATTTTGCTGTATTTGACAGATTACAGTACAGCAATGATAATTAGAAATCAGTTATTATGTATGAAAATATGAAAATCCATAAAATCTGAATGTCCCATTTTCTACGTTGGAACTTCGCTCATACTGAGTATATCTATAATATATGACATATTACACATTTTTGTTATTTTTATATCGAAAAATCTTTATTATTATTGACGATTGGAGAAAACTTCTGGTGGTAAGAATCAGAACTAGTGTACCCATATAAATTTTGACATTTAGTTCATTTTTGTATACATTATCAAATTTGTGTTTACATTGATAAGTTTTCAAGCCGAAAAATAATAATTTTAATATAATTGAAATATACATTTATAATACTTGTGTTTTCCAGGTGTTTTGTTAAAATTACCAGAATTGTAAATAAAAAGAATATTAAACGTATTATCCTGATGAATGGAAAGATGATGTAAGAATCGATGCTTTGTTCGCTCTATTAAGAGTTCGAACATTAAATCCTGTTAATTACGATTCTAAATTAAAATTTTGGAAAAATGCCATAACAAAATATTGTTTGTATAAAGGGGAAAGCAACATAAATATAAAAGAATTGAAAAATGCATTTCAGCGTAATATTAAAATTCCTTATGTATTTCCAACGGTATTAGAGAATATGTTTCAGAAAGAGGAAGTTAAATTAAAAAATGATTTTATGGAAATTTGACAGTATACATGGAGTTGAAGGGGTTTTAATTCGTTGATAAAAAAGTATTTCAAAGAGTCTCAATAAATTTAAAAATTTAATGATACAAACAAAAGATGATTCCACAGAGTATGTTTTAATTGAAAGTTTAAAGGTGAGTTGCTATCGAAAAGCTTACCAATTCCAATTTAGAGTTTAAATTAACAGATGAAGGTGCATTGTTAGCAACTCAACAGTTATAAAACAAACAGAGTCGATAGATAATTACTAAAAAATTATAATAAAATTCGGTGCCACCGCACAAAAAGTCAAACCAATCAATGAGCTTGAACGTTCTATTTATAATCTAGAAAAAACAGAAAAACATTTATTGAAAATTATTGATAAAATTGAAAATGAATTTAAAGATTTAGACATAAAAATATGAAAGTTGATTAGAGATGGCAAACGTAATTCAGCGAAGTTTCATTTTCGTTAGATCAAATACAAATACTACAATCTCAAATTCAAGATACAACGAGTGACGCTAAAGTGTTGGAAGCTTTTAAAATTGGTTCTAAAACTATCAAAAATTTGCTTTCTGATTCGGGAATTACGCTGGATGGCGTTGATGAGGCATTGGTGGATGTCCAAGAAAACCATGAGGTACATGATGATATCCAATCAACGTTGGGCGGTGGTAACACATTTAATACAATTGATGATTCTATTCTGGAAAAAGAATTAGAGGAATTGTTATTAGAAGATGCCTTCCCTGATGTTGTACTTTCTGATATTAATAAAAACGAGGGAAATGAAAAGGAGAAACCAAAGGATGCAATATTAAATATGGATGACTCTATAAAACGTCGTATGAATGAATTAAGAATTGAGTTTGGTGATAGATGTTTTTTTTAAAAAAATAAAATTCAAAAAACTGACTCAAAAAATGTATATCGCTAAAAACTATAAAATAAAAAATAATAAAAAAAAAAATTTTTAAAACACACTTTTATTGAAAATGAACTAAAAACTAAAAAATAAATTTTGCATTGACACAACACGATGTTCCAAAGAAACAAAGGTTATATTAAAACGTTAAATCTTTTATTAATAACTATATGTTTGCTTTCAAACTATAATAAGGAAATAAATATTTAAATATCTTTTTAAACAATTTAACACAGATGGCAAAATTAGATGTACAGACTAGAATGCTATTTAACTAGAAGTTTTGTTAGATAAATAATTTTCCGTTACAGTTTTTTACAAAAAATAAAAGTGGGTGGCGTAGTCAATATAGAAGGACACTAAATATGTAGAAAATGTGCTAATTCTTAATCTTAATTCAGTAATAAGTATAAATACTAAAACTTAATTCAACTATTTTAAAGTATTATAAATTACTTATAATACAAGAAATTTGATGTAATAGGTTCAATACGCTGACTGCGCCACCCACTTTTATTTTTTGTAAAAAACTGTAACGGAAAATTATTTATCTAACAAAACTTCTAGTTAAATAGCATTCTAGTCTGTACATCTAATTTTGCCATCTGTGTTAAATTGTTTAAAAAGATATTTAAATATTTATTTCCTTATTATAGTTTGAAAGCAAACATATAGTAATTAATAAAAGATTTAACGTTTGAATATAACCTTTGTTTCTTTGGAACATTGTGTTGTGTCAATGCAAAATTTATTTTTTATTTATTTTTCAATAAAAGTGTGTTTTTTTTTTTTTTTTATTTTTTTTTTATTTTTACCCAATTTTACTAGAAGAAAATAAAATTAATAGTTTGTATGACATGAAATTTTATTATTATTATAGAGAATTATGGCATTATGTTTGTCAAAAAAATAATGTCAAGTGTGTCAAAAAATGATTTCATTTATTTTTTTAGCCAATTTTTTGAAAAAAATTTAGCTGTTTTTATGACGTAAATGTAATTGAAAATGAAATTGGACATGGAAATTTTTGAATTTGTTATAGTTTTTGAAATATTTTTGGAATTTTGAAAAAGTTTGTATTTTTGATTTTGTAATAATTTTTGCAATGTTTTTGG
Organism: Diogma glabrata; assembly: GCA_963693315.1. Taxonomy (NCBI): domain Eukaryota; kingdom Metazoa; phylum Arthropoda; class Insecta; order Diptera; family Cylindrotomidae; genus Diogma; species Diogma glabrata. Next base: position 417,113,713 of record OY856187.1, read on the forward strand.
AATTTTGAAAAAAGTTTGAATTTTTGATTTTGTAATAATTTTTGCAATATTTTTAGAATTTCGGAAGAGTTTAACTTTTTAAGAATTTTTCATAAAAGGTTTTTGCCGAAAACTATATTTTTTTTTTTAATAAAATGTGTTGTGTAATAGGGTTTAGAATATGTGTCACAACAACACATAAATACCTTTTAAGACCTAGGTCTAGACCTGGGTCCCACAACAACTGGCGTTCTAAGGTGTAGACTAACGCTTTTTTTAAACATCTGTGGGTTGAAGCCACCTGAGACTAAGTGTTGCGGCAAACTATTCCATTTGTACGCAGTTCGGACAAAGAAGTCTCTCTGCGATCTGCCAGTATGACAGCGCGGGATCTTTACCGTTTCACTGTTTGCGGCAGCCGATTGCCGAGTGGAACGGGGGTAAGAATAAGTTTGAGGCCTGATGCCGTTGATTTCATCTGAGCACTGCTGATGACGATATTTGTAAAAAACAACGAGGTCAGCAACAGTGCGACGATGTTGTAGGGAATCAAGTTTTGATGTCAAAGTTCGATCACCCACAATTCGTATAGCTCGCTTTTGAACAGAGTCCAAGAGGGCCAAGATGGAAACAGAGGCAGTACCCCAAAGTTGACAGCAGTACTCCATACAGGGACGAATATAGGACTTATAAACATGGAGCAATTGGTATGGAGTTAAAAAATTTTTGCATCTATTTAGGAGGCCGAGTTTTTTAGACGCGTTTTTTGGCATCGCCATTACATGATCGTTCCATTTGAAACTGTGACACCCAATAAACGAATGTTTTTACATTCACCTATTGGTTCATCACACATACTAAATAAAATATCTTTGGGGAACTCGGTCTTTAATCTGGAAACAATCAACAGCTGTGTTTTGGTGGAGTTAAAATTGACAAGGTTTTGGTCACCCCAGTCGGCGACTTTATTCAGGTCTTTGTTCACGTTTATGGCAGAGTCTTTCCGGGCAGGATTAATTCGTTCGTGCATTTTACCTTTTGAAGGAAGGGGCTCGAACGACTTGTGCAGAGTACTATCATCTGCAAAACTATTTATTGGGTTACTGGTGATTTTCAACAATTCGTTGAAATAAATCAAAAATAGGGCTGGGGACAATACTGAGCCTTGGGGTACACCAGCGTTAATTAGTTTAGACTCAGAAGAAAATCCGTCTAAGGTTACCGAAATGTATCGGTTGGATAGAAAAATTTGAATCAGCTTCACAACATTGGGATGAAAACCGTACAATTTTTTAACTAACATATACACATATTTTAAAAAAATTCTAAAATACCAATACTTTGAAATACATAATTAACATTATAACCATAAGATATAAAACAAGAATATATAGATACAAAAGCAAAAATACCTAAAACTTCTATAATACAATTCGGTAATCAATACTCCACCAACCTCTCAATAGCTTACAGTTTTTTTGTTTTATCCTTGATATTATCAGCTTATCAGATATCAGTAGTTGATTGTTGATTATTAGAAATACCATACCCAACAGGAGGATGTCTATTGGCATCTATGGCACTATAAAAACTGGTGTATGGAATTTTTAATAATCAACAAAACTTCTCGTAATTCCGTGAAAAATATTATCGTTAAAACAAAAAAAAAAAGAATAATTATTCACTTGACCTGGAACGTATGATCTGATGATCTTATGATCTTATGATCTGATGACCAGATGATCTGATGATCTGATGATCTGATGATCTGATGATCTGATGATCTGATGATCTGATGATCTGATGATCTGATGATCTGATGATCTGATGATCTGATGATCTGATGATCTGATGATCTGATGATCTGATGATCTGATGATCTGATGATCTGATGATCTGATGATCTGATGATCTGATGATCTGATGATCTGATGATCTGATGATCTGATGATCTGATGATCTGATGATCTGATGATCTGATGATCTGATGATCTGATGATCTGATGATCTGATGATCTGATGATCTGATGATCTGATGATCTGATGATCTGATGATCTGATGATCTGATGATCTGATGATCTGATGATCTGATGATCTGATGATCTGATGATCTGATGATCTGATGATCTGATGATCTGATGATCTGATGATCTGATGATCTGATGATCTGATGATCTGATGATCTGATGATCTGATGATCTGATGATCTGATGATCTGATGATCTGATGATCTGATGATCTGATGATCTGATGATCTGATGATCTCATGATCTGATGATCTCATGATCCGATGATCTGATGATCTGATGATCTGACGATCTAACTGTTAAGAGTAAAATAGATTAAACTGTAAAATACATTCAACAATGAAAGGAACGTACATTAAAAGTACGTTCACTATTTTACGATATAAATTAGTTACAAGCTTGTAACTGTTTTCACTGAAAAAAATCGGACGGTACTATATAGTTTTAATAAATGCTCTCACATTACCAATTGCTATCAAGTTCGATTCGATTTTGACGACAGAGTTTGAAAATATGTATATGGAGCATTCGGTTGACACTAAATCTTTTTATTATTATCACATCAAAAATAAGTTTTTCATGTTGATTTAAATCATGATGTTTTTCCAAAAATTTGCCATGATTAAAAAGTAATTGATTATAGTAAATCTAACTTTTTTAATAAGTAAACCAAACAACAATATAAAACATAGTTTCGATCATGACACAATTCTATAGAAACTACAGATTAAATATACCAAGGAAAAATAAAAATAAATTTATTCACATCGACTAGATATCTAACTTTAAGTTTTTGGAATTCTTTTTACAAAATGAAACTGATTTACATCTCAAACTCTGTATCAAGTTCTTTCAACATGCAATCCGCCACAGTAATAAAAACAAAATGGTAGATGAAATAATTATAGCAGGATTTATTAACATGACAATGCTGAATGCAGATGTACATTGTACGTTTAAACATCGCTCAGTCACTATGCTCACAGTTGACCAACATTTTTATCATTCTATCCAGCACAATTTATGAAGAAATTCATTTCATTCAAAGAAAACAATAACAAAATGCATTCATCATTCCCATCGAATGATAAAAATAAACATAAACATTCAATAGAAATCAAAATAATTATCTTAGATATATGATAAAAAATGGCTTTTATTATATCGAAAGTATTTCATATCCATCTCGTATGTAATCTAAACATTGTACAAAGTACTTTTATTATCAAAAAAAAATCAACATGTTACGATTGTCGGATTTCATTATTTGGTTTTCATTCAATATTTCGAAAAACTATTCCATAAACCATTTGAAGATAGTTTATAAGTTTATTCAACCTTTTCTTATTCGGAAAAACGATTTCTTTCTATTTTCTTAAAATATCGTTTTTTTTTGTGTCCTCTTTTAAATATCAGAAAGGAAATTTTCTTTCATGTTTTTTTTACTTCGAATAGATGCAATAAATGCAATATGATTCTTATATATTAATAAAAGATTTTAGTTTTTGCTTTATAATTTAAGACGAGGATAAGAAAAAGAAAAATTAAACCATTTTGAATGATGGTGCTAAATCGACTATGAAAGCAATTATGTCTCGAAGGGTGTTGCTGCTATAAATTTATATGTTTATTAGTAACAGTTTCCCACAAGTGGTTATTAGTTGAACAAAACTATTAATCATTTTTCTACTTTTTTTTTAAATATGTACGTTGAACTTTATTTCTATATTTAAACATAAAGTTACAGATTCATACAAGAGTAATTGATCGAGATTAATGAATAATAAATCTTTGTAAAACTCGTCTTCCTTCATTACATTAAACCTCAACGTCTTTTATGTTTTTTTTTTGAGTAAGCTATTTTTGTTTTATTATTATTCAAATTTCTTAGAAACCATTGAATTTTTGTCATCCTTCTTCGAAAATTACTTACGTTTCGTTGCACCAATTAAATCAATATTTTACACTTTACGCTATTCACGTTTGAAAATTAAATTAAAATTTTTAATTGAAACAAAATCCTTCTATCTCTTGATTAAGAAATTTCCCTTTGTTAAAATTAGGGGAATAGATAGTCACATCATCACAAACCTGTTAAGCAAATTTATCGTCAATATTGTAAATGTATAACAAAATTTTCTGCCTGCAAATTTTACAGCTTGGTAAAACAGCTTGGTTCAAAGGTCAAAGAATTTATAGCTGTATTTGTATATTTATGCTTCCGTTTGTTTTTTTTTTTCCTAAATTTTAAGCCAAATAAATATTATACATTTGTTACGTTAGACAAGCTTTTATCCCAAACAATTTTCCCTTTTATTCAACCAATTTAACAAAAAAAAAATTGACGATTGTACGAACTGAAAACCATCAAAGTGGCGCCTAGTGGAAACACAAATAAAAACCCAAGCGAAAACTAAACCCATTAATTCAAACTCTTAAAAAAATTGATAGAATGGTAAACTATGATTTGGGAAATATATTGTATTTTTTGTTTCAAAGCTCTGGTGTAAACTTGAAATATTTTTTTATGTTTTAAGGACGAATGTGGCAAGATTTTATATTATTTTTTATGGAATCTATAATTTTATAGGAGAAATTTATGTAACGAAAACAAACATTGCTTCTTTAGGATTCTTTAAAATTGTTGTTGGAAAATGACTGATTACTTACTCAATTCTTTAGCAAATATTTCTTTGTTAAGAAAATTACAGTTATGATAAAAATTGTGTACAAAATTCAATGTTTATCATTATTAGATATGACAAGTTTTCTTTGAAAAAAATCAAACAATAGAATTTATATCAACTAGAGAAAATGTGTAGTCAACCACGAATTAAGAAAGTTTGTGTAGTCATAAAGATATTCAGTCAATCAATCATGCCCTCCAAATACAACGTATTGGAATAGAAAGTTATCATAAACATCGAGAAACTCAAATTAACGTTTTTTTAAAGATTTTACCTGAAAGTGGAGATAAAATAAACAAAGCTAACAACCCACCCTTAATAACTATGATTTGATTTTACAGCCTAATTGAAGGCTAAATTTGTTGCAATGTTTATTAAAGATTAAAATTTCAAAAATGTTGAAGATTATCAATTTCAGGAAAAAAATAGGAATTGATTGAATTTAACTATTTGGAGATCATAAAAACTGAAAAATTGAAATATTCCACGTGGAGTATTGGAGGATTGAAGTATGCCACGCTAAACCACAATGGATTGGTTTTCATTGAACAAAAAGATTGCAAACATTTTTTAGAAACATTTATAAACATTTATAATTCAACGACTTTTGAATCGAAAATTCGTTACATTAAGCACAGGTATGGACCAAAAAAAAACAATACCTCACTCGTAAAGTATCAAATATCTGAATGAATGTGGATTTTTGACATTTTCCAGTTGATCCAAATGATTATGATTATCATCAAGTAATACTAGAAAATGTGACCCAGACCATTCATAAGTGTTTCTCTGTATATTATGTTCAACATTTTCCATTAATATTGTTCCATCACAACAGTTCCATTCAAATATTCGAATTTTAAGTTGCCAGTTTCAAAATTTCCTGGTGATGCCGCAAATGTGGCTAGAATTTTTTTTTCCTATGTTGATGCATAAGTCAAGTCGTTGAGAATTTTGAACAAGCGGTGTTCTTATACTTCTTTAGAGTTTTAGAATTATTTGCTATCCTGGAATGAAGATTTCATCTTAAAAATTAAGATTTTAAGTTTTGAATTGAACAGAGGGCGTTATTAAATAGATCGTTATATTATGTGGAGGATATGAGTATAAATTTTACAAAAGTTCTGAATTTTTTTAAATGATTGTAAATGAAACACAATTATTCATTTTACCCTAGCCATTACCTGTTTAATTTTAAATTTTCTTCTCAGAGTTTAAATCTTGAGTCATTGCATATATTCGTATATATGTTGTAAGAGCGAAAATTCTGAAAAATTATTAAGCTGTTAATTTGTAACGCTCTTATCATTCAATCTTATCTGTGATAACTGCAGCCAACTTTATCAATCGTTTTGGAATATTGTTTTTCGTAAACACCATTTAACAATGAATAGTTAGAAATCGTAAAATTCATTTATCTCTTCAACAGGTGTTCTGAACGGTCGTACCCGAACATTAATATCAAATAAAAATCGTTTTGTCGAAAGTCATATTAGATGAAAAACGTGTTCTAGACAGAGTTGTGAAAACTTGACCATTTTTGATTTTCCTGAAACTTGGCATATAAGTAGTATGGAGAAAATAAAAAATACAACTTATTTTACTTAATTTTTAAAGTGCATAGTTTGAGCATAGGGGGCACCCCAACATCCATGAAAAATGAAAATTCTGCCAATCCGATGTAACTTTGAAATTAAATTGCTCAAGAACGGCTATACCGATTTCATCAAACTTTTGTAAAAATATTAATTTACTGTTTTTATAATTAGTTTTTAAATAAATATTGTAATAAAGAGCCTTCATTGGCGAACCAAGGAAGGGGCATAGCAGGCTGCGTACCTGGAGATTTATAACGCCGTAACGACTAAAGCTCAGCCATCGTGGATTTGATAGATTAATACCTGCTGCTTCAACACAAATACAGGAATGTACGCAAATTACGTGAATAAACAGAAGTGGAAACAATACGAATGGAAAAATGAGACTCTGGCGACCCCTTTTGCGAAAGAACCGCGATCAGCACGTCCAACCCCCACATTCATTCTCATACGCCCACACACTCATGCTGCATACGCGCTCTCATCCACCCACACATTCACACTTTTTTACAACCCTACATGACCACATACACACTCATATAGCGAGGCCATGTCATACAATTCGTGGCAAAAAAGAAATTAATGATAATCCAATAAATGCTGGATGTCGGATGGTATTACCAAGTCGTCGTAGTTCGAATGATGGCGAGGACATCGGTGTATTAAGCCTTAGTAAACTCGAAAACAACTTGTTTCAATCCAAGAACTTCAGCTAACCCATAGGTATACTACCCTACCACCGTAGATTAGACTCCATGCAGAAATATGAACTATCAGAAACGTTCCATAAATGATGTTATTTTTATCTGTATCGATGAACCAAATTGTAAATGATGATGTGCGACGCCAGTCGTCAATTAGAACCAATAAACCCTCACTCGTTGCCATATACATCGGGCTATATTTTCTAACGAAACGGCTTTTCAGATATATTTCAAGGAAAAAACTCGGTTTTCATTAACGTAGGAGGTAATAAAAATAATATAATTAAATCATAACAGTCGATAATTCGTATATAATGTTTTGCAATAAAACTTGCTACTCAGTAAATTATTTAATAGAATTTGCATAACAGTTATTCGTCCATATGCATTCGTCCATATATACACCCATTCACACCTCTACATTAGAAAAGGAAAAAAAAATAATTTAAATTCACTCACCCCATGGTCATATCCAACAGGCCTCGTAGTCCTGGTGTTTAGCCCTCCATCAGCAGTGAATCATCCCAGCAGGTACAGTATGGAATATCCCAGCAGGCAATAGCTAAGGCGATTGTTGTTATCGTACCAATGTTGCGTCGCAATAGCTAAGCGAGTGATGATTAATTGATATAAATACTATGCAAATGTTGCGTTGCAATAGCTAAGCGATTGATGAGTAATTGATATAAATACTATGTAAATGTTGCGTCGCAATAGCTAAGCGATTGATGATTAATTGATATAAATACGATGTAAATGTTGCGTCGCAATAGCTAAGCGATTGCTGATAAATATTGTGCAAATGATGCATACAGAATAACGATGATTCAATGTTCAGGATAACAGGAATGTAGAAACAACAAAAAAAAACAACAGTTACAGCAAAACTGAATGCTGACAACGGAGGTTGCTGATCTTTCGGTAATCTATTCAAAGTATTCCACACGCGAGATGTACTGGTAGCATGCGGTAAGTTAGGTAATATAAACTATAATTCCGAACGAATTTACCATCCAGGCACATTCAATAGATCATTTCACTTGGACGCAATTTCTTATTCCCGAATTACAACAATCATTTGATAGCATTATAAATTTATTAGTTAACAGTTCATTTTTGAAAAATTTTCTATCCCAGAATTAGATATAAATACAATTATTAGGTTATTATTTCTATCCGTTAACAGGTTTTTTTTTTTGACAAAAAAACAATTATTATCACAGAATTTTAATACATATGCGACTCTATTTTTAATATTTTGGTATTTAGTTATCACAGAATTGAATTTAAATGTTATTATTTTCTTAGCTAATTATCACAGAATTTGATATAAAAACTATTATTATGGTATTATTTTCTTAGCTAATTATCACAGATTTGGATATAAAAACAATTAATATGGTATTATTTTATCAGCTAATTATCACAGAATTTGATATAAATAGTATTAGGATGTTATTATTTTATTAGGTAATTGTCATAGAATGCGGAAACATTTTAATTAAGTAGGCTAATTTTCTAGATGAATTTTATCATCAGCCTGTGTATTTCTTCGAAAAATTATAACCAAAAACCAACTAACCGTAATTCGGCAAACATTCCAGATTGTTTGACGTTTTTGTTTCATATCATTAACATGAATGAATTAACAGGATAAGCATTACCTTTTGTTTATAAATGCACTTTCTATCGCCTATGTAATTTTAATCTTGTTTTTTTTGTTATTAACGTCAGGAACCATATATCTTAGATTTTTTTATTTTAAAAAAATTAAACTGCACAAAACACTCAACACGTAGACGTCAAAATACAACACAAGTTCCAATCAGAATCAAAATGAAATAAGAGAGTGAGAGCGAGACATTTCCAATTCTTATATAGTCATTTAACCTCGAAAATTGAGCTACAAAGTTTGTTGAAGGGGAAATGTCAGTACATAATTCGTTTCAAGACAAATACTGATCGCTATTTTGTAATTTTGTAATACGTAAAATTGCAAATTAATTTCACGAAATAAGCTACTTACAACGCATTTGGAAGAAATATTAATATATTAGAATGGATTAAACGCAGGTTTAACCGATTTTATGATGATCACGTACTACGAAACAATGTATCACAACCGTATTACAGTGAATCCTAGATTCATAGCGGAAAGAGAACTTGGTAAAAACATCTACATAAGAAATACAATATGCCTTGAAGACAATTGCAAAATTGATTGTAGGATAATAGTTTTTTTGATACTGAGACGATTGGACAAATATGCACAGCGGTTTGAGGTTTGAAAATATTTAGAGCAACGACGGTTAAAGTCCGGAGAATTCACATTTATGTAGTATGGTGAAGTAACGCTGGTGAAAACGCAGTGTGAACCAATAATAGGGGATTGTAGAATAAAATATTATGGTTAACGGTGTTGTTATAAAAAAGGAATATATGTAACGGAAAGTATACGAAAATATGACTATAGGTTACGGATAAACGAGAAATTGTTGTGAACTATGCGTGATAGGGAAAATCATGAGAGGTAAGGAAATGGAAACTACATGAATCTGTGACTGTACCACACTACGTCCCCATATTCCAGGCTATACATAACAAAATATTAAAAATCTTTTTTAAAGATGGCGCTAGGGTCAAAGATCAATTGGAATTTAATTAATTTTTTTTCTGAAAACAGTTCTATCCTTGCTCTAAAATATATCAAATTTACAAAGAGGCTAAAATTCTTGTTCTTGAGATATTTAATTTTAAAGATTTTTAGTACGGCTGAAATTCGAATTTTTCTTCATTTTTTCAAACAACTTCCATTAACAAAAAATTTTAAAATCAATTAAATTTTAACTTTTTTTAATTGTTCATTATTTTTTCGAACAATTTTTATCATCAAAAAATTTTAACCACTGAAGTTCGAGAAAATAATGAACAATTAGAATTTAATCAAGCTAAAAATCTTTAAAATTAAATATCTGAAGAACACGAATTACCACATCTTTGTAAATTTGATATATTTTAAGGGAAGGTTAGAACTATATTTAAAAAATAAAAACAGTTAAAATTTAATTGATTTTAAATTTTTTTGTTAATGGAAGTTGTTTGAAAAAATGAAGAAAAATTCGAATTTCAGCCGTACTAAAAATCTTTAAAATTAAATATCTCAAGAACAAGAATTTTAGCTTCTTTGTAAATTTGATATATTTTAGAGCAAGGATAGAACTATTTTCAGAAAAAAAATTAATTAAATTCCAATTGATCTTTGACCCTAGCGCCATCTTTAAAAAAGTTTTTTTAATATTTTTATTTAAAAACTAATTATGAAAACAGTAAATTAATTTTTTTTCAAACGACTAATTAATCATCTTTCCAAAAAAAAAATTTGATGAAATCGGTATAGCCGTTCTTGAGCAATTTAATTTCAAAGTTACATCGGATTGGCAGAATTTTCGTTTTTCATGCATGTTGGGGTGCCCCCTATGCTCAAACTATGCACTTAAAAAAAAAATTAAAATAAGTTGTATTTTTTATTTTGTCCATACTACTTATATGCCAAGTTTCAGGAAATCAAAAATGGTCAAGTTCAAATTTCGACTTTTTCACCTGCGTAGATCACGTTTTTCATCATTAATGTTCTCTAGACTACAGTTACTATAAGGAAGAAGTACATTTTTATAGAGCTTGATATACCTGATTTCATCAAACACTATATAATACATTTAAATAATTTTACCAGTCAAAATTTTTCGGAATAATGAAACCAAGATGAATTCCACCTTCAACTTTTTTGTACACAAAATTAAATTAAAATTTTCAAAATATGTTAGGCTTCTCAAAACAAGGTTTTGTTAACTTTTCAATACAAATATATTTTTCACATTAATTGTTTTCAATAAATATTAGAACAGAAATTGGCACGTTTTATATAAATAAATAATGAAACCACATCTTAACCATGATAAGAAACAACATGATGTGAAACACGTGGATGAACTAAAGCTACTGTTTTAACAGAATGTGTATGATAAACTGGTGTATGTACAACATGTTTTATAACAGGTGATGAATGAACTGCAAAAACTGGAGATGATACAATTGGTGTATGATGAACAGCATGTACAGCAATCGGTGAATGAACTGTATGCACAACTGGTGATGAATGTATTAACGTTAATCCTGGTGCTGGTAGAGCACTAGCTACAGCAATTATAACAACAAAAACGAACTATCGAAAAATTAGAAAAACAAAATTATTAAAGATTAAATCACTTAACTAAACTGTAACACTTACAAATTTAAACATTTTGAAATAAATTTTCTTCTTATAATAACTCTAAAGCAGTTTGACTTGACTGATGTTTGATTGCGAAAATGTTGTCGTTTTTATAACAAATATTTTCACACCAATTATTTATGTATTACAATGAAAATTCATTCAAAACAAAACTGAAACAACCTACAGCATATTTTTAGTTTTTCTTTCAACTTAAAAAAAAACTGTAACACATTGAACACATGATCTGAAACGTAAACCAAATAATTTTCTTAATACTTTACTCTAGATATATGTTCATTCATTAACATTTGTAATCATTCTGATTACAGATATTTCATAAAAATATAATCCGGAAATAAAATTGGTTAAATTTTGTAATTTTATCCCCCCATTCTATGACAAAATAGTTTGTTAAAAATATGCTGCCCCATTCAAACGTATAACAACATAAAAATTTTATAACTTTTGTTTCATTTTAAGGAAAATAAACGAAAACTTAAATCGTATAAAAGGTATTTGAATTTTACAATAAATCATCAGTCAAGTATAATCTACTTTAAAGCTTAAATCAGTTGTATTTTATAAAAAAAAACAGAAAAATGTTCAAATTAGTGAGTTAATTGATTTTATTAAATTAGTTTGGTTTTGCTATAATTATATTTTTCTTATGTAGTTCGTTGTTGTTGCTTTAATTGCTGTAGCCACAGCTGCACCAGCTCCAGGTTATGAATTATTACATGGATCTCCAGTTGTCCATGCAGTTCATGCACCAGTAGCAGTACATGCCGTACATGCTCCAGTTGCTGTTAGCCATCAATCATCGTAAGAACGATATGAAAAGTATTTTATATCAGGAAGATGAGCTTAAATTTAATTTAATTATTACAGACATGTTGTTCATCATCCATCACTAGTAAAAACTGTAGCTGTTCATGCAGTGCATAGTCCAGCACCAGTTGTTGCCGTTCATGCTACTCCTCTTGTTAGACATGTTGTCCCAGTTGTTCATCATGCTCCAGCCCTTCATCATGTTGTTGCACATCCACATCTTTCACATCAAGTCGTTGCTGTCCATCATTAAGTTCCATTTAAGTTTTTAAATAAATGAATAAGGAAAAATCATTTTTGTTATGTTTTGTTATAAAAGTGTGACTCAAACAATTTCAAGTGTAATTAGCAAATAGTTTGCTTTTAAATACTTTTACTTGATGTAACAGCAAAAACAATTCATATTCAAATTTTCGGAGAAACGTAAGGTGATTTGAAAAAATGTTGTACATCTCGACTAAAATCGATCGATATTCCTCTCAGCCATCGTTTGACTACTCCAAGGAAATAATATAAAATAAAATAATAACTAAAGAATGTCTATTTCTGTCGATTTACAAAAGTCGTTAATTCGCACTGTTCAAACATTATTATTGATATAAACAGCCATGAGATTTAATTTCCGACTAGCGCAGTCTGTGGATTGGGAGGAATGAGGATGAAATTATTTCAGGGACAACCGCTTTGTAACAAGACGCTCATGATGTGAACCCTACCATTTTCGATTTCCTTGAAACTTCTGTTATCCTTAGTAAATAAAAAAATTAATACGTGTTTTTAATTTTTCCTTGGTGTTGACACAGGGTGGCTCAAAATTTGTTAAAAAATTTATAGACAAGGAAAGAATAAATTTAAATTGTGCTCGAACGGATTAACCAACTTTAATAGTTAGTTTTGTTTGAAAAATTTCAAAATGATATTTTATTATTTTCACTCCTTCGTCTGGGGGTGTTATATTTTTTTACGCGCTCTGAAAGAACAGAGTAAAGGAGTGATATAAGGAGAGTTCCAAACTCTGTTTAAAACACACTTTAACTAGGTTGCTCAAAAGTAAAATTATAATTTTCTAATTGTCACAATTTTTTTCTCAATAAAAAACAAACAAAGTAAGCAGCATAAAAACTTGATAAATAGTATAGTATAGTACATTTGTAAAAGACAGAACAAGAGGTAGGAATACAGAGTACAGAAAGGATATTAATTATTTAGTAAAATAAAAATAAATTGTTTCAGTTGTTTTGCAGTCTTTACTTGTGTAGCAAAAGTTTTGTGCTACTATAAAATTAGAAATTAGAAATGGAAAAAACTGAAAGAAATATTACTCTTCAAGAAGCAGTTTTCTCCTTCCGATTTACCACAACCAAAGCTTTCGATCGATGGATTGCACAATGTATACTAATTCAATCGTTATTCGAAGACAAATATATATATATGCCACAACAAAATCAGAAACCATAATTAAAAAATATTCAATGGATCATGTTCTGGACCAACTAAAACTAGATTTGTCTATTGCAAATTTTGCTACGGTTTATGCTGATGCATCGAATTATAAGGAAATAGAAATATTTTCGATTCTATTTCGATATTTTAGAGAGCATGACAGAGTAAAGGTTAGATTTTTGGAATTTTCTTCTTTACCTGAGCATTCGAACAAACATCAGAATACATTCTTGAAAAATTTGAAAAAATTTAATATTGACAAAAAGTTGTAGTTTGCGCTGATAACACTTGGTATTTGTGTTTTAGTGGTGTGGCACGTCAAGGTGTGAAAAATGTTTTAAGCAAGCTAAACTCGAATTTAAATTTTAAACCCGAATGTATTGAGTATTAGATTCGCAGTCCATATTTTAAATTATGCAATGTTGTAGTGACGAAATGGGGTGCTATTCTTCCGGCTCCAAGTCCAGATTCAGGAGCTCTGCTATTGCCCTTGGGAGGTAGCAGAGTAGTGTTTGCAATCTTGGTATCCGGGTACCCAGATACCCGGGTATTTAGGAAGATTTTTCGAGTATTTAATATCCGGATATTTTGGTCGAATACCCGAACAACAAAAGGTACAGTTTTTTCTCAATAAAATTTACAAAATAAAATTCAGCAATTCTCTTTTTGCAAATTTGAATTATTTTTTATTCTAGTTGTTGACAAATGATTCTATTCTAACCATACAAATTGCAATATGTCATCCATAAACATTAAACTGCCCTTTAGTTAATTGTTATTGCTTGTATTACAAAAACAACAGAAAAACGACAAAGAACACAAGAAAACAAGAAAAATTAAAAATTATTTGCTAGCATTTCTCAAGAATGAGATCAGAGATTTCAGTACATACAAATTTATTAATCATTTCATTTCCATCAATTCTATCTTCATCTGACAAATTTAACAAACACATCAGGCAGGAATTAAAGCACCACTACGATGATAAAAAATATTATGAATTTTAAAATGATAAATACCACGTGCAATTCATTTCTTCATTCACAACATTCATTTCACTATTAACCCCTTGTGCATCAATCACGAGTCTGACTCGTGGACATTTATTTTGCTTTGTGAAACAATCACGAGTCTGACTCGTAGAAATTTATTTTACTTTCTAAGACAATCACGAGTTAGACTCGTGATAACAAAATAAATTAAATTCATGGAATCACTTGACTTCATTTCAAAACTGTGCTCGAACGAATGAACCGATTTTAATGAATTTTTTTTTGTTTAAAAGGTACACAGTGACGCCTTATGAAAATATTACTTTAACAAAAAATATTCATATTTTTAGATGATTTTTTAAAATTTTATTTGTTCAAACATGGTGATTTCAAAAAGTATCGTTTTCTTCTCTTTCATAAATATATATATATAAAATGGTGGAATCAATATGGCAGCTACAGGCTTACGGCCTCACTCTGAAAGTATAGAAATTTGGCTACCAACACAAATTTAAAAAATCAACAGATGTGTTGTTTTACTTAGAATGTTGATAATTATAAGTAGTTTCAACTTCCGAGTGGTGTTAAATTTTTTATTCAAAATGGTGGCTCGTAAATATAAAAATATAAAATTAAAAAAAAAACAAATAACAGATCTCCCGTTTTTATATTTTCTTCCATAATTTAGAATATTCATTAACTTTTTACATAAAACCTGGAAAATTGCACTTTGGAGATGTTTTTTGGAAATTATAGAAGTTTTGTCTATAATTTCCAAAACAATCTTTCGGTATATATTAGCCGATTTTTTTTAAAAATAATTTTCTACAAAAAACTTCAAAATAAATAAAAAAATTAATAAATAAAAAATAAATAAATAAATTAATAAATAAATAAATAAATGAAAAAAATATAAATAAAAATAGATAAAAATTATTAAAATAAATCAAAATAAATAAAAATAAATAAATTAATAAAAATAAATAAAAATAAATAAAAATATATAAAAATAAATAAATAAATAAAAAAATAAAAATAAATAAATAAATAAATAAATAAATAAATAGAAAAATAAATAAATAAATTAATAAATAAATAAATAAATAAAAATAAATAAAAATAAATAAAAATACATAAAAAAAATAAAAATAAATAACATAAATGGAAAAAATTAAAATATATAAATAAATAAATAAAAATAAATAAATGAATAAAAATAAATAATAATAAATAAAAATTATTAAAATAAATAGAAATAAATAAAAATAAATAAATAAATAAAAACAAATAAATATATATAAAAATAAATAAATAAATAAAAAAAATAAATAAATAAATAAATAAATAAATAAATAAATAAATAAATAAAAAAGTAAATAAATTAATTGATAACTAAATAAATAAATAAATAAATCAATAAATAAATAAATAAATAAATAAATAAATAAATAAATAATTAAATAAATAAATAAATAAATAGATAAATAAATAACTAAAGAAATAAATAAATAAATAAATACGCAAGTAAGTAGGCAAGTAAGTAAATAAAAAAATAAATAAATAAATAAATAAATAAAAAAATAAATAAATAAATAAATAAATAAATAAAAATAAATAAAAATAAATAAAAATAAATAAAAATAAATAAAAATAAATAAAAATAAATAAAAATAAATAAATAAAAATAAATAAACTACCAACATTCTTCGTCCAAGAACGCATATGTTGATATTTAAAATTTGTGCTGGCAATTCTAAATTGCTATACTTTCAGAATGAGGCCGTAAGCCTATATCCGCCATATTTATTCCACCATTTTGAATTTTGAAAAGGGGCACACGACATTGGAAACAAGAGACAATAAGCTACAAATTTTGCCCATAAACCTTCTGAAAAACCTAAATCATTCTGAAGAGCAGGGGGTCTCCGAGTTGCAAAGAATGCCTCATATATATAGTTATTACTTAATTCAAATAAATAAGTAATCATTTCAAACACATAATTTATTTTAACACATAAAACTATATGTTTTATGTATTAAAATTTAATACCTTTAAAACAAAAAAAGTTCAATAAAATCCCTGCACTAGTTTTTAGTAAATCTAAATTTACAGTAAAATAAATCTTTCAAACATAAAAAAATAAAACAAAATATTAAGATTTTTTTTTAAATCGCAAGGTTTAAAAGCTTAAAACTAATATAAAATATAATTTTTTTTATCAGTATAGTACTTTTAAAAAGCCTAACTTAAGTACCTTTCAAACAAAAAAAAATTATTAAAATCGCTTCACCCGTTCGAGCACAATTTAACTTTTAACTTTCATGTTTCTTAAAAAAGTTCGAGCCACCCTGTAGCTTAGAACTAGTGAGAAAATAAAAAAATAAAAAACACGTGTTAGTTTTTTTTATTATACTAACGATCATCAAAGTTTCAAGAAAATCGGAGCATTTTTTTAAAAGAATTATTTTCCGCACAAAATTTTTCAAACAAATAGTTCAACCAAACATAAATTTTTTTAAACAAATAAAACCTTAAGGGGTTAACACCATTCATTACACCATTCATTTATGAAGAAAAAACAGAACAAAATTTTCACATTCATTCACTTCAATGTACATAAGAACGCTAAAAAATTAGTGAAGCAATTGTAATTTGGTAAATTTGGCAAATAAACTTATAAATTACATAAGCATTTATTATTGTCTGTATAAAATCTCTACTTACCTAACTCCTTACCTTACCTAACTCCTTACCTTACCTAACTCCTTACCTTACCTAGCTCCTTACCTTACTTAACTAATTACCTCACTACTTGCCTAACTCCTTACCTTACCTAACTCCTTACCTTACCTAACTACTTACCTAACTCCTTACCTTACCTAACTACCTACCTAACTCCTTATCTTACCTAACTTCTTACCTTACCTAACTCCCTACCTTACCTAACTCCTTACCTTACCTAACTACTTACCTACTTTATTTAAAAAATCAATATAGGGTCCGCGTTGAGCTCCGAACCTTTCTCACAACCCACTACAACGACAATGACAACGAAACGTTTTTTATGTTCTAGCTAAAATACATTTTACATATTATGCTTAATATATTCTTTTCAGATAATTCAGTTGTTTCAGTCAACTCGAACACGGCTATTATGAAATATTTCTCTATAGCAGGCTACAGACCTACAATCAATTTGTCAATCAATTCGAAAACGAAATAAAATTTAGTGTAAAAATCTCCTAAATTTTATTTCGTTTATTTTCGTTTTCAATTGATTAACAAATTGATTGAAGATCTGTAGCCTGCTTATCTTGTTTTGCACAGAAACAACAAATCAATTTTATGAATTTTTTCTTTAATTTCTAATCAATAGAATATATTTAAAAACAAAGAAAAATAATACGTCTATCCACTCCCAAAGCAATGCATAAACTAAATTGAAATTTGAAAAGAAAATATAAAATACTAAATAATAAAAATAAAAAAACAAAGAAAAGACTTGGGCAAGTCCATTTGATATTGTATAGCGGGGTCGTTATATTCAAAAATACAATTTAATTCGTCTATAAAGTTTTTATTTATGATCCGATTTGTGTGAAAAATCTTTAAAATCTAAGTTACACTACTATCAGTTAGCAGTGAAAATTTGAAATGAAACCATCTTCGAATAAAAAA
The DNA here is from genome assembly GCA_963693315.1 of Diogma glabrata. Taxonomy (NCBI): domain Eukaryota; kingdom Metazoa; phylum Arthropoda; class Insecta; order Diptera; family Cylindrotomidae; genus Diogma; species Diogma glabrata. The sequence goes on from OY856187.1 coordinate 417,131,924, forward strand.
GCCTTAGGCTCCAAAAAGTATTAATATATAAGATTTAGTTTAAAATAGAAACGGTAAATATATTATGATAAGTTATTATTTAAGATTTAAGCTAATAATTATAATAAGTGTCATCGAAATGTCATCGAAAGTTTGGGACCAATTCAAGAAAATGTCATCAGATAAATCTCAGTGTCACGTAGTTGAATGCGCACAAACAATTTCTACTAAATGGGGAAATACGTCAGCAGTGAAAAATCAAATCGGATAATGATGCGGCTAATTATAATATTGAAAATTTACAACTACCAAAATGTATTGCTGTCTACACAAGATCTACTATAGATAACAGTGGTACTACAGTTGATAAAGAGCTGAAAAAGTTGTATGTAAATAAAGGAAAACGAAAAAATGATAGAAAATTTAAATCAATCGTTATTGACCGTGAAGCCAATATCCACTTTATCGGAGCGGGTTTTTTCTGTTGCAGGAATTTAAAAAAAAAAAATTACGAAATCAGATGAGATGAGATACCCTAAATGTTTTATTTTTGAAATATTATTTTATAAATAAAAAATGATCAATTTTTAGTTTACTACTGTTAGGTTTTTTATTGTTTTTCATCTTTTAATTTTTTATAACTACCCGGATTATCCGGGTAATCCGGGTAATTTAGAATCGAGTAATTTGCAATCACTATAGCATAGATCTCCCTTCGTCAGGTTGGTTGGTTCCTTTGGTCTATTGAAAAGGTTAAATAATGCAATAAAAACTGCTACTGATTTAATACTAATTGATGCAAATGGCAGGGTTAAAAAAATGTATGGTTATTTTACTGTACGGGGGAGATGTTGGAGGACTTCTGCGACAAAAATAAAGTCGAATATAACAAACAAGCAAATGTCACATACAATGAAACTCGCTGGCTGGCATTAACGCCAGCAGTAGAAAGAATTTTGAATGTACAAACCCCTTAATGGATATATTCTAACGGTTGAGAAATGTCCAATTAAAATAAAAGAATTTTTTGAAGAACTAAATAGTAAACAAAAAGTAAAGGAAAGCATTAAATAGTATTTAAATAGTAAATTTATGCACAATCTAGCTAGCTCGTTTTGACCGTCCCACGTTCTCGCAATAGAATTTCTAATTAGTATTTTAAAGAATTATCATCCGAAAGAAGAATTTCCATCATCCTAAGCGAATGCAAGATGCTATTTTATCCACGACTGTAAAATATTTCGTTTAATTTTCAGTTTTCATGCAAAAATTTGTATCGCCATATTGAAAGAAAAACATCAAAGAAAGCGAAAAACAAAACAAGTTTGTTGTTTAATTTGTTATGGGAATATTTAATAAACTATAGAGCTGTTAAAGAATTTTTTATTCGCCTACATATTAAAGTGTTACCTTATTACTGTGATTTGCGGCTTTAAAGTATCACTTTTCAACTATTTATTTTGTTGTCATAGCTACGTCCAAAAAAGTAAAAAGCATTTGTATTTGTTTAAATTCTATGAAAAATAAAATTTTTTATCAAAGCAACCTTTAAATTCAAAATTTCATTATCCAATTAAAATAGTTGTTATCATTTGTTGTCATAGCTACACAATAATTTGGAAAAAATAATAAATATTTTGTCAAAGGTTACTTGTTCCACATATTTTTATTTTAAAATTTATGAAAATTTATAATTTTAATTTAGAATAAACAACTTTTCTCAAAATATTTTGCTAGCGGCGAATAAAAAATAGTATATGATGCACGGACGTAAGCTATTTTGGACTTAATGTGGGTGCAAATCTCGGCTAGCGCCTCGATTTGCAAACTCCACATACGTCCAAAAACTTTAGCTTTACGTCTTTGCATCAAAACTAGATAGAAAAAATTGTACCTAAAATTTTATTAACCCATTGCTAAAAGATTGAAACGAATTTAAAGAATTTTCAAATTAAACGCAAACGATTAAATAAAAACTCACCACAGACTCAGATGAAGAGTCATCGATGGATAGCGAAATGTATCGATCGGTAAGAAAATTTTGTATTAGTTTCACGTCTGTGTGATAAAAACCGTACGCAACGAGCTTGTTGATCAAGTTTGCAATTTTTTTCTTAATTTTTCTTACCACATAATATCTCTTTGTCATACAATTAATCATTTAAATAGAGTTTGTGTTATCTGTTCTGTTTTAAGTATTTTTGGCGTCTTTCTTTTAAGTTTAATGTTGGTATAAAAAACATAACTTTTATGTTGAGAATAAAAATTATTGATTTTAGTTTTATCGCGTTATCATTTCATCAATTAAATGGATGCCAATATTATTAAAAAAATTAAATGGTACTATTTTTTAAGGACATGGATAGATTAAATAATCGTAGGAGTACTGTCTACACAAACCCGTTTAAATAAATATACATTAAAGTGTAAGTCTAGTTCTTGGCGAATCAATTTATTTTCATACATTTCAGCATGTTTAAGCTCCTCAGCAACCACCAAATATGCTGTCACTTAATTTAAAAAGGTCAGAGTCACAATATTTTAAGTTCTCTAGTTGTTTTCTTCTTTTTTCCATTTATTAACTCCTCGAGTGTTGAAATAACTGAGAATGAAATTTAATCAACAACCATGAAGCATACAAAACAATAAATCAATAACCAAATAATTCGGAATATTTCAAGTTTGTATAGCTTTTCCATAGATTAAAACATTTTGTCAAATAATAACAAAACATAACCAGAAATTTATTCGCGAAAACTAGTTCGGTCACAACTCACATTCCTGTTTGAAATATTAACATTTATCTTATCAAATCTCTAATTGTAATATGTAAATATCGATTTTTTCATTACATAAAATTTTAAGGAAATAAATCAATTATTTTATTAATATACTTTTCTTTGTCCAATCCCACTTCTAAGTAATATTCAATATTTCCTACTTCATTCTGACTTCAAGAACTAATTTATTTTTCGTTTCAATTTTTGACCAAAATTTTATCATATAAAAGGTTATTCAATTTTACAGTAAATCATCAGTCAAGTATTAAACACTTAAGTGCTTAAATCAATTGAAGTTTTAAATTCAAAAATAAAATAAAATCCAATCAAAATGTTCAAATTAGTGAGTGAAAAAATTAAAATTTTTTATTTATGAATTATTTCAGTAATATTAATTCGTCTCTTTCAATAGTTCGTTTTCGTTGCATTAATTGCCGTAGCCACAGCAGCACCATCATTATCTTTAGTACACACATCACCACTTGTACATCATGAAGTACACTCACCACTCGCTTTACATGCCGTACATACTCCAGTCGCTGTTAGCCACCAATCGTCGTAAGAATTTCCTCAAGTTAGATAACACAAAAGATTTTTCTTAATATTATTTTTAATTCAATTAGTCACGTTGTCCATCATCCATCTGTAAAAACTGTTGCAGTCCATGCTCCTGTTGTAGCTGTTCATTCATCACCAGTCCTTCATCATGTTGTACATGAACCCCTTTTACATCATGCTCCATTACTTAAAACTGTTGCTGTAGCACATCCACATGTTGTTTCACATCAAGCCGTTGGTGTTCACCATTATTAAATTACAGTCAAAACAGAATTAATTGTAAAATGTCAAAAACTAAAAATATATTAATTTTTTATAAGTAGTAGAAAATGAAAACAATTGTTTATTATTTTACATCAAAGGGGAAATAACCGTCAGACTTTCCTGGAAGGTATGAAAATTTTAATATCTCTTTCCAAACATACTCTAGAAGAGATGTTATCAACGTTTATTTGGTGAAAGATAGGGGAGTGATTGATTTGACTGCAGATCCTCTGTGACATGGGACTGAGTCAAAGAACTGTGTTGGTTGCTATTTTTTTATATATCACAACGATAAGTAGTTGGTGCAAGCAATCACGAATACAGGAATAAGCGTTATTATCAGTACACACAGGTGAATTTGTAGTCTTTTTTATGCCTAAGCTGTTTGGGTTGGAATTACACGTCGATTAGTGAGCATTTCCATGCTTGATTAATCAACTTGGTTTTTTCGGTTATTAATGTGCCAGGCTGGAAGATTGTTCAAAACCAAAAAATTTTCAATGCCAGGTGGTATCGCGTTGTTCGATATAGGCATACTACCCAGAGAGACAACTCAACGTTGATGCGAGATATAAATATTAATACAGTTTTTCTGACTTAACGATGTTATTGTTGTTCAATTAGGATTGTGATTTGCGATGGAAACTAAATTCGAGCCATCTAATTTTTTCGTTTTTATCATCAAGGGGTAAATAGAGCGGATCTAAATTTCAAGAATTTTGTGATTTTTGTCCTGAAGACTTATTTTCAAAGATTCATAACTTTCTTTCTGGTAAAGAAAGACAATTTTTTACTGTTTTATTTTAAAGTTAAAAACAGACTATTAAAGATAAACTGCTATCTATAAAAATTATTAACAAATTCCTATTGTCATTTAAACAAATAAAATGTTCAAATCGATTTTTAGTCACTGCCTAAGAAAAATAAAGAGTGTTTAGTACAACCATCGTATTCTACGTTCAATTTTCTATTAAAAACGTATTTTATTTATTATGAAACGATTTTTACTGTTAGAAATAAATTAATTTATCGAGCGCGGGACGACAAAAAATTTCATAAATTTGTAACAGTAAAACTCATTTATCAATTAATTATATATTCGTTTTTTATAGAAAATTTAATGTAGAATACGATGGTCACACTAAACACTCTTTAATTTTGTTGGGCAGTGACTAAAAATCAATTTTAACATTTTATTTGTTTATAACAATAAGAATTTGTAAATAATTTTTATAGATAACAGTTTTTATTAAGATCCCATTTTTTAAATTTAAAATAAAACAGACAAAAGTGTTTATCTCTACCAGAACCGAAGTTATGAATCTTTGAAAATAAGTCTTCAGGCCAAAAATCACGAAATTCTCGAAATTTAGATGCGCTCTATATCTTTTTGTTTATTTAGAACCCGTAAAAAATTTTCAGTTAAATCAAAAATGTATTGGTCACATTTGCTCCTAATCTATTCGGTATGAAAAGGATGACCCATTTATGGGATTTTTTGTCGTCCCGCGCTCGATAAATTAATTTATTTCTAACAGTAAAAATCATTTCTCCATTATATGATATAAAATTTTATATAAAATTGAACGTAGAATACGATGGTCATACTACTATTGATTTTTATATAAAATTGAACGTAGAGTACGATGGTCATGCTAAAAACTCATTTCGTGGGGTAACGACTAAAGATCAATTTCAACTTTTTATTTGTTTATAGCAATAGGAATTTGTTAATCACTTTTATTGATTTTATTTTTATTTTAACTTCAAAATAAAACAAAACAAAAGTTTCTATCCCTAAAAGAACCGAAGTTATGAATTTTTGAAAATAACTCGTCAAGCCAAAAATCACGAACTTCTCGAAATTTAGAACCGCTATATTTTCCAAAAAAAAAGAGATAAAATCCTCGAACACGTATATCTTTTTTTTCAATATAAATAAAACACATAAAAAAAATTCAGCCAAATCAAAAATGTGTCGGCCAGATTTTGTCCAAATCTGTTCGATTTGTATAAGAATACATACATACCCATACATTAGACTGGTCGGTAAAAATTTAATTTTCTTAGTTTCCTCCTAAAAAATTCTTTTTGGTTAAAAAAGCGAGGGCATTTTTTTTATTGAAAAAAAAAACACGTGCCGCAAAATCATCGATATTGATTTTTTGATAAAATCTTGCATTTATTTAAATATCTTATGAAATATGCAGATTTAACAAAATTCATTTAAATAATTTTGTATGAAATTTAATTAACTCTACAACAAATGGTTTAGTTTTTGCCTAATATCGGATGATATTTTGAAAAAACTGTAAATCTTCGTAGCTCATATAGGAAACATAAATAAATATGACGAAAAAGTACTAGTTTTCTTCTTCTGCTATGGAGTTGAAAGAATAAAAATATGATCGTGAAAAGAAAAACCAAAATTAGTACTTTTTCGTCATATGTACTCGTTTTTACGAGTTACTACGAGTTCCGAGTTATTTTTCAAAATATTATCAGAAATATATGTATTAGGCAAAAAATGGGCGGGACATTTTTTGTGGAGAATTAAAATTCCTACAAGAAGGTTTATATGATTTTTTTTTAAATCTGCACATTTCATGAGATATTTAATAAAAGCCACAATTTTATCAAACAATAAAACTCAATGATTTTGCGGCGTGTTCTTTTTATTAAAACAAAATAATTCCATTTTTTAGACCAAAACGATTTTTTTAGGGGCGTCTAAGAAAATTTAGTTTTTAATGACCAGTCTATAATATACATACACAAACACCCTTATAGGTCCTAATGAAATCCATTCAGATAAATATCAAATAAGTTGATGTTTAAACGTTTAATGCTTTAAATTTAATATTGAAATAAACCAACGACAAGCAGACCAACTGGTAATCTGACAACCAACCAGAAGATTTAAGCTCCTCTAGTAAAAAAAACTATATTGTATAGGTCAAGGCACAAACGATAATCATTTTGAGAAAAGTGAATAAAGATTATACTGATAAAACAATAATTTATAGAGTTCAAATATTTTTAATTTATTTTCAACTAAATACTAAGTCTTATATTGTATATACTATTAATAATATTTAATGATGGACGGCAACGACTTGATGTGAAACAACATGTGGGTGTGCTATTGCCACAGTTTTAAGTAATGGAGCATGATGAACAACTGGTGTATGTACAACGTGTTTAACGAGTGGTGTGGCATGAACTGCTACAACTGGTGCTGATGCATGTACAGCTACAACATGAGCTGGAGCATGTACTGCAACTGTTTTAACAACTGGAGTATGATGAACGACATGGCTACAAAAAAATATTATTTGATTATTTCTTCTAAATCAGGTTTTTATCCTTCTTACGATGATGAATGGCTAACAGCGACAGGTGTATGCACAGCATGTACTTCATGTACTAGTGGTGATGAATGAACCACTGATAATCCTGGTCTTGGAGCGGCAACTGCTACAGCAATTAAAGCAAGGACAACAAACTAATAAAACATAAAAATAAAAACTTTAACAAAGTTCCAACAAAAAACATCATAAAAGTAACTCACTAATTTGAACATTTTAAACAGTAGAATTTTTTATTTTACTATACAAATCAAATTTTTATAAACTCAAAAGTAGTTAATACTCGAATGATGATTAACAATCAAACTTTCATACCTTTTATACCAAAAACAAAAACAAAATCGAAAACATTTTCTCGAGATTATTTCAAAATCAAAATCACGTATCCAACCCTATTAATCAGGAAATATGTTACACGATAACTATGGTAAAAGCGAAACAAAAAGATATTACCGAAAATAAAAATAAAATAAACAAATTTTCTATTTCATGTCTAAATTTCCTACCAACTTTTTATTTCAAATTTACCAAAACAAAGATTTATTCGTATAAAAGGTGATACAGTTTAACAACACATCATCAGTCAAGTTTAAACAACTTTGGAGCTTTCAGTATTTTTTTCTTCATTTTTATTAATAAAATAAAATAAAATCATTACAAAATGTTCAAATTAGTGAGTAAAAAATGAGTTATGTAAATTATTGTTTTTGTTTATGTTTTTGCGTTTATTTAGTGCGTTGTCGTTGCTTTTATTGCTGTAGCCACAGCAGCTCCAGCTCCAGGACTTGAATTATTACATGGCTCTCCAGTTGTACATGCAGTACATGCACCAGTTGCAGTACATGCTGTACATGCATCAGTAGCTGTTAGCCATTCATCATCGTAAGAAATCAAAGAGTTTTGTTTTTGAAAAATAAATAATCCAAGTAATATTTTTTTGCAGACACGTTGTCCATCACTCTCCAGTTGTTAAAACAGTTGCCGTACACGCTCCAGCTCATGTCGTAGCCGTACATGCACCAGCACCAGTAGTAGCTGTTCATGCCACACCACTAGTTAAACATGTTGTGCACACCCCAGTTGTTCATCATGCTCCATTAATCAATACTGTTGTAACACATCCACATGTTGTTTCACATCAAGTCGTTGCCGTCCATCATTAAACTGTTCGCCAAATAAGTTCTAGTTTTAAGTTATCTTTATTAAAGTTAAAAAAACTTTATCACGAACATAATTTTTTTATTTTTTGACCGGGAAGGATATGACTAACAAATTAAGTTTTGTTGCTTGATTGATTTTCCTTAATTCGACCACTTTTTCGCTCGGGAAACGCCGAAACATGACGATCTCACTGGGTTTTGTAAATTTACTACCACAATTTTGTTTTTTATTAATGGGGATGGAATTTTGTTTTAGAAAACGATTTTGTTTCACCAAAATTTGTCGGCTGTTGTTGAGTTCGACAACCCAAATATGCCAAAATTCAGCTGTCGAACTCGACAATAGCAGACAAATTTTTGTCGGACAAGGTTACCCTTGTTTTCTAAAACAAATTTCCACCCCCGTCCCCCATTAATAAACAACAAAATTGTGGTATTAAATTTACAAGACAACTAGAAATCGCAATTTTTAATAATGAGCAATTTCACGAAGATTCAACAACGTTTTGACTTGACCGCTTTTAATTTTGATTTTTTTGTTTATAGATAGTCTTTCATAAATAAAAAATACAAGTTCTCAGAAATTTTTTTTCGATCAGGGGTCTTTACAGGGTGCCCCTCAATTTTTTGTTATTTTATGATGTTATTTTGATGTATGGTACACACGCACACATTATGAACTCCTTGGGATACTTTTATACATTCTTGTGGTCGAAGGGACGTGAATTTAGTAAATCCTATTTTCACATCAGGAAACTTATTTTTAAACTCCACATAAGCTTCATTTAATGTGCATAGCAATAAGCGCTTTTGTGGATTTATGCTGAAATTGCTCATATTTTCTTTATTGTACATATATAATTTTTATAATATTTTAAAAAGTTCATTTAATAATAAAATATTTGATATTTAACATAAAAAAAAATCTCTTAGCTTATAACGCCATTTTCATAATTTTCCTTCAGAACAAAAAAAACTGATTCCCGACAGTCATATGCACAACGAATTTTATCTTTAAAACAAAAATAATGCTAGTACTAAACTTTCACAAGTTGTTAGATATAAAATAAGCTTCAATTTAGTTTAAAAAAATAAAAAAAAAGGCGTAGCGCAATCTTTTCTTCAATTACACCGTTTTTTTCTTATGTTAAACCGTTAAAAATTATTTCAAAAAATTAACAGTGTACATTTTTGAAAACTTTGTTCCTATTCAACGACATATCATTTATGAAAATCGATTCTGTAGTTTTTCTACAATCGCTCTTCAAAGTGCACTCACATCACAAAATAACAAAAAATTGAGGAACACCCTGTGAAGACCAAGACCGAAAAAAAATTCTAAGAGAACTTGTATTTTTTATTTATGATCTATCTATAAACAAAAAAAATCAAAATTAAAAGGGGTCAAGTCAAAATTTCCCAAAAATTTGCTGAACTTGGGTGAAATTGCTCAATAATTTAACGATAATCCAGGATAGGCGCGCCTCACGAAGTATAAATTATGTGGTAATCATCAAATGAAAGGGGTGAGTGCCTGCCGACTATTACTAATAGAATAGAAAATCAAAACACCTTCATATAAAAAAATATTGCGACGCTGATGCATAGGCTGACTTCACCACAGCTCTGGAAACATAGTGTTCTGTATATATAATGAGCTAATATCCATAAAATACTTTAATTAAAAGCTAACCAATATTATGGCTTCGTAGTTCTTATAATAAAAATATTAAAGCAGGCAGTAGTATCCCAACAAACATAAATTCTGTTGTACGAGAAAAAGTAAAAAAAATTTTTATCGGAAGTGACAAAGCGGAAGTTAGGATGCAGAACTGTTGTAAACCGTACTAAATGTGTATGTACCAAATTTCATCCAATTCGATTATGAGGTACAGAAGTTATTGAGCTTCCAAAATTACAGGTGCTCCAGGGACCCCCTACCACTTTGTTCACTATCGCTAAAAAAACTAATCAGTTCCTTGCCATACATATTTGCATATTTTTGCAAAGTGTAATCAAAATTACTTAACGAAAGAATGTTGTATGCTTCCAACAACCATTGAAACAATAAACAGGTGTTCGGGAGGACCCCACCACTTATCCCAATATTGTCCAAAAACTAGTCAATTCTTTGTCATTAAAGTCTTCATCTTTTTTCAAAGTGCCATTAAAATTGATTAATGAATGAAATCTGTATTATCCCAACAAACTTTGAAAACAAAGTGTGAAAAGTCAGCAGTTGTATGGTAGACCCCCCGCCACTTTGATCAATGTGTCCCAAAAGATGATAATTATCTTCTTACACTAATTGAAACCTTTCCATAAGTTTTATCATAATCACTTCATTATTGTAGGCTGTAGTGTGCATAAAGATACTGAAAAAACAATTAAAAAAAATTTTTGTTAACGAAAGTAAAAAACCGGAAGTTGGGATGCAGAACTGTTGTAAATCTACTAAATGCTTATGTACAAAGTTTCATCCAATTTTATTATCAGGTACAGATGTTATAGAGCTTTAAAAAAAACAGGTGCTCCAGGGACCCCCCACCACTTTGTTCACTATCGCTCAAAAACTAATCAGTTCTTTGCCATACATGTTTGCATTTTTTTCCAAAGTGTCATCAAAATTCGTTCACGAACGAATGCTGTGTGCTCCCAACAAACATTGAAAAAATAATAACACAGTAAACAGGTGCTCGGGAGACCCCATACCACTTATCCCAATATTGTCCAAAAACTATAAAGTTCCTTGTCATTTAAGTCTCCATATTTTTCCAAAGTATCATTAGAATTGATTAATGAATGAAGTCTGTATGCTCCCAACAAACTTTGAAAACAAAGTGTGAAAAGTCAGCAGTTGTATGGTAGACCCCCCGTCACTTTGATCAACGTGTCCCAAAAGATGGTAATTATCTTCTCACACTAATTGGAACCCTATTCCATAAGTTTCATCATAATTACTTCATTATTGTAGGCTGTAGTGTGCATAAAGACACTGAAAAAACTTCAAAAATTTACCGGAAGTGAAAAACCGGAAGTTGGGATGTAGAACTGTTGTAAACTGTACTAAATGCTCATGTAACAAGTTTCATCCAATTCGCTTATCAGGTACAGACGTTATAGAGCTTTCAAGAAAACAGCTGCTCCAGAAACCCCCCACCACTTTGTTCACTATCGCTCAAAAACTAATCAGTTCTTTGTCATACATGTTTGCATCTTTTTCTAAAGTGTCATCAAAATTCATTCACGAATGAATGTTTTATGGTCCCAACAAACATAAAAACTTTGTGGAAAAAACCACCTGTTGTATGGTTGACCCCCCAACCCTTTATCCAATGTGCTCCAAAAGCTGACAAAATCTTTCTCATGTTATTTAAAAGCTTTTAGCAACGTTTCATGAAAATCGAGCGGTAATTGTAGGCTACAGTAGGGATTAAAACCTGAAAAAAACTGTTTAACCGGAAGTTGGTACGCAGAAATATTGGAAGCTGTACTAAAATCTTATATACTAAGTTTCAATAAGATCATAGCCCGGGATCAGAAGTTATTCAAGATTTAAACTTAGAGGTGTTCGGGAGACCCCCCGCCATTTTGTCCAAATTTGAAATGAATTCAGATCTTCCATTTTCAAGTGAACCTGTATCATTTGCCAAAGTTTCATCAAGATCCTATGCAGAAAACTCACCCAGCCATCCACCCACCCACCCACAGACGTACACCAACATTTTTTTTGGCTATATAGATAGAGGATGGTCCGAAACAAAAGAAAAAATAAAATTTGGGGTATGTAAGATTTTTTTTTCACGATAGATTGCATTACTTCACACAATTTAAAATTGTGGTGGAGTAAAAATAAAAAATAAATCAGACAAAAGAAGAAAGAAAACTATAAACTTGTTATGCTTAAAACGGTTCATTCGTTCAAATTCAAAAAAAGACCGTGTTAAAATAAACGACCGTTCCAAAAAACGAAAACATCATTGCTTAAAATAAATCAAACAAACAAGTGACATAAAATGAACGACCGTTGATGATTGCTTTTTGTTTTAAATTAACCACTAATCCAAAATAAACGACCGATCTTAAAGCAAAATTGATTCGTTCTTGAAAAAGTAATTTCTTATAAAATAGAAAACGAAGTGTTTAGATTTTTCAGATTGTGATTGGTCAGAAGAAGATTGATTGATTTGAATATTGTTAATTTTTTTTGGTAGTATGGATGCTGTTTAATGCCCGCTATCTCTACTGCGGATTATTGGTTACCGTATTTGCTTTTTATCTCTTATTTTATTTTTATTCTCTCTATCCTATCATAAAATTTTGTCCTATGTCATATTTTATTTGTGATAGGATTTATTAGTTAGCTATTATTTCTCAAAAAAAAAAAACTAGGTAGTATAAAAACAAAGAAAAAGGATTTTCATCTATCAACACCTCAGAGCGCGCATGTTGTTGTGGGAGCTAGTTGTTGAAATGTATTTATGCGTTGTTTTGCCACATATTGTAGTTTCTACTAATTTTAGATTTTAACTAAATTGTTTGTTGATATAAGTTTGTTGTTCCTATTTTGTTTGAAAACTTTGAATTTATTACTTAAAGAAAATCTATGTTAACGATCCAAAACGTCAAAATCTATAACGTATGGGTGGAGTTGTATTTTATTTATAGCCAATAATTTTATAATTTAAAGAATGTAAGCACATTTTATTATAGAACTTGTTTGCGAAACCTGCCAAAGCTTTGCCAATAATTTTTGTTGGCGACAAAAAGTTATCGGGCTGATATCCATCCACACTTAAAAGATATATGTTTGCTATAGTTTTGATAGAATGGGTATCATTATTTCAAATATATTAATTTCTCTTACAAAAACCATCAGTTGCATAACTAAAGACGCCACATATAAAACGTCAGGATTTATATCAGATTTTCTTTTCATATATTTATCCTATTCTTTTTCTTTGACAAATTAATATAATCACAGAAATTTTACAGTTACTGAAAATATGTTTTTTTCCATCCCCTATCGTAAATTAAATTTTACTTTGCTAAACAGCGTCTCAGATATATCAATATTATAACGATGAAAAATATTTGCATAGCTGTAAGTAAAATATATTAGTTATTTTCAGCGTTGTCTGGTTTTTTTGTTTTTTGGCTTGATGTATTTTGTTGAACACTTCCTATTTAAAACTTCAATATAATATCAAGCTGCACCACCGCCCCAGAAATTTATTTAAAATGTGAGTATCAAAAATAGTTTTTCCCCCTAGCACCAACAAAACTTAAAGTGGCAGAAATGGTAATTTCATACTATACTTTTACTGCCTGTGGCAGTGAAAATAATAACATATTGTATGGTGTTTTCGTTAGTTCGTATTACCAAATGAATGTATGACTAACCGTTGCCTTGCCATATTTTGTCATCTTATTTTGACTTCTAGAACAAACACCAATTTACTACAGCATATATCTAACATGCAACATAAAACTAACTATGTGAGAGATACTATAATCGATACTATAAGCTCGGCAAATTTTTGCAAAAATCGTGTTTATGTATCGAAAATTAAAATAATACATTAAATAAATATGTATTGGCTATATTTTGTAAGCCTTACGTCAGTTGAATTTTTTTAAATTTAACTGTGTGGATTTCCAAGGCGTTAAATCTTGTTTCTTCAGAAATGTATTCTAATGATTTCATAAACTGGATTGTTTTGGGCTTGATTCAACTTCATTTTTTATATTTATTCATATTTTCATATATCTAATTCCTAACTGTAGCTAGACATATTTTGAGTTCGACGTCACCACTATGCCGGTTCATCCAACAACCCTTTTTGTCACGTTGGTCATGTTTTACCAAAACTGCTACTAACTTATAGAAACTATCAGGAAAATTTTATTTATTTGAAATTAGTTTTCATCCACATTTAAAATCGATAACAAATGCAAAAATCCAAACCATCCTTCAATTTTTATGTTCTTAGATTAAAGATCAATTCGTGATCATCTTAAGTACTATAAATGTATTTCTTTGACACACAATTTAATCATAAATAATTGAAAATCTTTAAAATTAACATAATATTATGACATAACAATAACTAAACAAATTCATTATATCAACAGCTAACTATACATTTATGCTCTTGAGACTATTCTACTCGAATATCAAGTTTGGTTTCATCCAACATAAAAAGAAATCATAAATAAAAATATATATATTTATATAAATAATAATAAGAAGAAAATTTAATAATAAAATAAAAAAATAATTCGCCAACGTAAGAAATTATTTAAAATATATTTCAAGATCACTTTTTCTTTCATGTGATTAATCGTGTCAGTTGATCGTGTACATTTTGAACTTTTTACAACGATAAGTTGTGTCAGTGATTGGAAGGGAGACACGATCAATGAGTATTATTATTCTGTTTTTCTTAACATCTTAAAATAATCTTGTCTTCGTCTTACATATTTGGAATTTTAGATGCATTTATATTTCATGATCGTTATTTTGTTGTTGTACTTAGGATTTATAGAGTATTTTCTTGTGTTTGTACGTAAACTTAAGTCACTTGATTTGTATTGTATTTATTTATTATTTTTACTTGCATAATTTAATGATATAAAAGGTGTATATGTTTTATAGTAAATCATCAGTTAAGTTTTAACTCTATTACAGTTAATATTAAACTATTGTGTTTTAATTAAAATCCTTATACAAAATGTTCAAATTGGTATGTAGGAAATAAATTAAAAAACGGAAGAAACGATAATCATAATTTTTTTTTTGGTTGTGTAGATCGTTGTTGTTGCTTTCCTCGCCGCTGCCACAGCAGCTCCAGGAGTTCCAGTTGTTGTAAGTCCAGTAGTACATGCAACTCCACTAGTACATTCAGTTCATGCTCCAGTTGCTGTTAGTCACCAATCATCGTAATAAATAACTATATCTTTACTCAAGTTTATATGAAATTAATCTTTTTTTTTCAAATATAGTCATATTGTTCATCACTCACCTTTAGTTAAAACAGTTGTTGCTCCAGTTCCAATTGTTAAAACCGTTGTTGCACCAGCACCAGTCCTAGCTGTTCACTCACCAATTGTTCATCATGCTCCACTTGTCAGAACTGTTGTAGCACACCCACATGTTGTTGCCGTTCATCATTAAACATATTACTAATACGGACACTAGCTTTAAATAAAAAGAAAATAACTCAGCAATATCATTACCGTTTGTTTTGTTGTCTAAGTCAAATGAGATAAGAAATATTTGTTATTAAGAATAAAATTGGATAATTTTTTATAAAAATTGAAATTGAAAAAAATGTGTATTATTTGTTGTAGTGTGTTATGTTATATTACGTAGCGTGAGCGAAAAATTATTAATAATTCAATCAAAAATATTAGTACAGAAGAAGAAAGAAAACTTTGTTAGTTTTATTTTCCAAAACTTACAAAACATATTCGTAAGTGTCAACGAACTGAACTGTGTAGATAAATAAACAAAAATAAAATAAATTAAATTGAAAAACTTAAAAGGAAAAAAACAGCAAATAAAATATATTTTATCTCGATTAAAACTATATAAAAAGTTTTGTTCAAATTAATATAATTTGGAAAAAATTAGCTAAAACAAAAGGACAGTAAACTTAGTAAGTTTATTTGAAAATGTATAGGATTGGACTTACACAGGTATAACAATTTCATACCTCTAAATCGAGACTACGTGAACTTTGACACTTTGACAGTGATGATTTTCATGCTAAGGCTTGTGGTTTCCATAAACGGAAGCTCATCTGCGATAGATTGAGATTGACAAAAAAAATTGTTTCGCAAATGGTTCTGTGCGTGTTGACTGTTGAGCGTTTAAACTAAGCTTTTTTAAAAACAGACTAAGCTATGGTAGACCGTTGTTCAAATACTGTTATTCTTCGGTTTAACTTGGCTAAATGGCCTCTTAGAAAAAGACCCCTATGCGTATGTTTAAATATTTTATAGAAAGCTAATTCGTGTCCCGAAAGCCAAATCCTAAACAATAAACTAAATCTCACTAACTAAGTTGACTCCTTAAGGTACTTAAAACAAATCGCTGACTTAAAAGCATCAAAGGGAATTGAATCGAGTACACTGAAAAAAAGTCCAAGCGGCACGTATATCCGCTAGAAATAGGTAGATTTCGAGATCAGACAGTTTTGTGTGCCAGTAGAATCTGATGTATCAGATTAGTTTAAACAAAACAAACTAATTTCAAACAGATATCGAACAAATTTTAAAAAGAAAATTAGCTACCTACAAGCAAAATTATATGTATCCAATTTTGCAACAAACAAATATCAAATCTACCACAGAACATGTGTGTGATAATTTATGACACAAACCTACTCTATATCATATGTCGTGCAATTACTGCAAAATATCAAAATAGTTTATTTCTAAGAAAAAAAAATTAATTTCTTCTATTCAAATCTTTTATTTTTTGACTGTTATAAGGTTGACATTGACTGTTATAAGGTTTTTGGAAATTGTAGTTGGGGATTGTTGTAAACTTTTTTGTTGAAGCCAACAAGTCAAAAACCTCAACTGCAGAGATTTATATTTAGACGAAACGGATTAAAATGTTTCCACAGATTCTAAATTTATGAAGATTTTAAAAATATTAGTATCCAAACGGCCGTTATAACGGATTAAAAAAAACACTTTTTTTTCTAGTATAAAGCCTATAGTTCCTTAACCATGTGTCAGTCTTTTCTGATTTACGAACTCGTCCAAGATATTATTAAAACACACATTTTTAAGAAAGGTTTTTTGATCTGGCTCCACAAATGCAACCGTGAGAGCGCCGGTTGATTCAAACGCATTTTGTGTTTTACAAGCTTTTTTGTTGGAGCCGTTCACTCAGAAACCTCCAACTGCAGAGGTCTTTTTTTTGAAAGAAACTGATTAAAAAGGTTTTAAAGATTCTAAATTTATGAAGTTTTTAAAAGCATTAGAATCCAAACGGCCGTTATAACGGATCTAAAAAACAGAGTTTTTTTCTAGTATAAAGCCTCTAGTTTCTTAACCATGTGTTGGATTGGGCTGATTTACGAACTCGTCCAAGATATTAACAAAACGCACATTTTTAGAAAAGGTTTTTTGATCTGGCCTTATAAATGCGACCGTGAGAGTGCCGGTTGTTTCAAAAAAAAAATTTTTTTGCAAACTTTTTTGTTGGAGCCGCTCACTCAGCCTCTAACTGCAGAGGTCTAGATTTAAAACAAATTGATAAAAAAGATTCCAAAAATTCTAAATTTGTTAAATTTTTTGAAATATTAGTATCCAAACGGCCGTTATAACGGTTTTAAAAAATCAATTTTTTTCAGAAAAAAGCCTCTAGTTTCTTAACCACGTGTCGGATTTTGCTGATTCACGAACTTGTCCAAGATATTATTAAAACACACAAGTACAGAAAATTCTTTTGATCTACCTCAACAAATGCGACCGTGAGAGTGCCGGTCGTTTTCGTTATATCTCATATCGTTTATATATATATATATATATATATATATATATATATATATATATATATATATATATATATATATATATATATATATATATATATATATATATATATATATATATATATATATATATATATATATATATATATATATATATATATATATATATATATATATATATATATATATATATAATTTTTTTTTTTTGTTTTTTTGTCTCCGCTTATCATATATAGTCGTTTGGCACAAAAATTTTTCCGAAATTCCGAGATGAAGCCCATTGCAATAGGTAGATTTTTATATGAAATCTACCTAAAAAGTCCAAGCGACACGTATATCCGCTAGAAATAGGTAGATTTCGAGATCAGACAGTTTTGTGTGCCAGTAGAATCTGATGTATCAGATTAGTTTAAACAACACAAGCTAATTTAAAACAGATATCGAACAAATTTTAAAAAGAAAATTAGCTACATATAAGTAAAACTATATCTATCCAATTTTGCAACAAACAAATATCAAATCTGCCACAGAACAAGTGTGTGACAATTTATGACACAAACCTACTCTATATCATATGTCGTCCAATTACTGCAAAATATCAAAATAGCTTACTTCTAAGAAAAAAAATTAATTTCTTCAATTAAAACCTTTTTATTTTTTTTTTTTCATTGACTGTTATAAGGTTTTTGAAAATTGTAGTTATGGATTGTTGCAAACTTTTTTGTTGAAGCCAACAAGTCAAAAACCTCTAACTGCAGAGGTTTATATTTAGACGAAACGGATTTAAATGTTTCCACAGATTCTAAATTTATGAATATTTTAAAAATATTAGTATCCAAACGGCCGTTATAACGGATTAAAAAAACTACTTTTTTTTCTAGTATAAAGCCTCTAGTTATTTAACCATGTGTCAGATTTTTCTGATTTACGAACTTGTCCAAGATATTAATAAAACACACATGTTGACGGAAGGTTTTTTGATCTGGCTCCACAAATGCGACCGTGAGAGTGCCGGTTGATTCAAACGCATTTTGTGTTTTACAAGCTTTTTTGTTGGAGCCGCTCACTCAGAAACCTCCAACTACAGAGGTTTTTTTTTTTAAATATTAGTATCCAAACGGCCGTTATAACGGATCTAAAAAACAGAATTTTTTTCTAGTATAAAGCCTCTAGTTTCTCAACCATGTGTCGGATTTGGCTGATTTACGAACTTGTTCAAGATATTAATAAAACGCACATTTTTAAAATAGGTTTTTTTGATCTGGCTTTACAAATGCGACCGTGAGAGTGCCAGTTGTTTAAAAAAAAATTTTTTTTTGCAAACTTTTTTGTTGGAGCCGCCCACTCAGGAACCTCTTGCTGCAGAGGTCTATTTTTAAAACAAATTGATAAAAAAGATTCCAAAAATTCTAAATTTGTTAATTATTTTAAAATAGTAGTATCCAAACGGCCGTTATAACGGTTTTAGAAAATCAATTTTTTTTAGAAAATAGGCTCTAGTTCCTTAACCACTTGTCGGATATTTTCCACGATCCTGTATACTTGTATGTAGTTGTAATGCTTTAATTTCGCAAAAATCATTGTTGTAAATTTCATCAATTGTAATTGCATTAGTGGATTTTATATTACGACGTGATTTTTGTTGCCTTCTTGCTTTTATACAAACCTTCGTGAAGAAAAGGGTCATTTTTCTTTACAAAATCCGCAGTACAACTTATCTTTATTTTTGCATTCATTCGCTCTGTGACCTTGTATGGCACATCGATAACATGTAATAATTTTCTTGCTGTCATCGTTGCTCGAATTGTTACTGTTGTAATGCTTTTTTGTTTTTCTTTTATTTCGACTTGTATAGTCATTCTTGTATGTATTTGTAGCATTTGTATTAATTTGACGAACTTCTTGCATTGATCGACATTGTATTTTTGATGCCTCCATTGCCAAAGCTGTTCTTATAACATCATTCTTGGTTTACTTCCTTCTAATAATCGTTGACGAATATCAGAACCTCGTATACCACGTATAAATTGAGAACGTAAATGTGTTTCAGCCGTAATTGTACGGCAAGATGTGCATGTAAAATTACAGAAAACACTAAGACGTTTTAATTCAGCTATGTAAGTTGCTATTAATTCACCTTCGTGTTGCATTCGAAGTAAAAATTTATGCTGCTCTGTTACTTCGTTTGGTTTGGGGCACAAATGATCTTCCAATAATTCGATCAATTCATCATAATTTTTTGTATTAGGTAAATCAGGTGCGGTTAAACTACTAAGCAATTGGTAAAGCTTAGTACCGATACAATTAATTAATACCTGTACTTTACGTTGATCTGTTGTAACAGCACGCATTTGTAGAAAGTTTTCTAAACGTTGTTTGTATACGTAAAATGTTTCATCATTTTCATTAAATGCATCAAATTGTAAATTTAAATTATGTGACGCATTTGTTGCTGATGAATTTTTAGTTGTAGAACTTTGGCTTCCGCCATTCTGTAATTGTTGTAACAATTTCAATAGTGCCGTAACATTTATTTTTTCTTCTTCTGTGTCCGACATTTTGTAAAATGCGAATTTGTAATTTAGCACAGAAAATATTTATTATTTTTGTAGTTGCACACGTATTTTCGTTTTTCTTGTGGCCAATTTTTATGTTTGAGGTGGTTGAAAACTTGTATATTTTATTAATTTATTTACAGTCAATAAAAACTATATTGACTTATCTGTATGTAACATGTAGGGTTGCCATACGTAGATAAATTGTAAGTTCAGTACACATAGCAGCTGCCCACTAAAAATTAAAAGTATTATTGCTAATTTTACTGTAAGTTTTACAAAATGTCCGGTACAATTTAAGAAATATAATTGTAAAATTTACAACTCGTCCGTAAAATATTAGAAATATTTATATATGTTTATATAATATAGATAAGGGTTTAATGATTGAAAAGCAATAGTTTTAAATTTTATTTGGTTTATTTTAAAATATTTCAAAATTAATATTTATAAATTAGAAAAACTTAAATATCATAATGTAACAGAAAATAAAAAAAATATGAATTTAAAAACAATTATGTACAACAAAATTAGTATATAAAAATATATAAACACAAAATACAACAATTTATGTTTACTAGGAGGGCCCGGCGTGCTTCGCTACGCTTATAAATAAAGTTTTTGCGTAGACATTTTGTTGACGTAGAAGCAATGATTTCAAAAAGTGGTAATGAGAAATGCTACCATATAATTTTTAATTTTTCTTTTTAAATATATGAATGAAAAATAATCAGAACTCTAGCTGATCAGTTCGGATATATGAAAAATTAGCGATCAAATAAGTTTTCAAGTAAGCTTCGCTAATTTTTCATATATCCGAACTGATCAGCTAGAGTTCTGATTATTTTTCATTCATATATTTAAAAAGAAAAATTAAAAATTATATGGTAGCATTTCTCATTACCACTTTTTGAAATCATTGCTTCTACGTCAACAAAATGTCTACGCAAAAACTTTATTTATAAGCGTAGCGAAGCACGCCGGGCCCTCCTAGTACTCATAAAAGAGGAAAAGGTTTTTGAGAAAAGTGAGAGGAAATCAGGTAACAATGACTTCTGGGAAGACGATATTTTTTGTGAAAACTCTATCATCTTTGAACAAATGACCTTGGTCAGATGTATCATAAATATAAAATTTCAAACATTCAAACGCACGCACTCTACTTGCAGCAACATACAATTGACCATGTGTGAATACAGGTTCTTTAAGTAAAATGGCAACTCTGTTGAATGTCTGACCTTGAGATTTATTAATAGTCATAGCAAAAGCAGGAATAATAGGGAATTGAGTTCTTTGAAATTTAAATGGAAGAAGAGTTCCAGAATAAGTCAAATGAATGCGTGGAATTAGAATGCGTACACCTCGCATGACACCAGTCAAAACTTCACAATCTATTGAATTTCGGTGCATAACTTTCGTGTTCCATTTACTAATGCTTGACCTGTATTTAAATTACGTATGAGGAGAACAATGCAATTCACTTTCAAATTTAATTTATGAGGTGGCAAACCTCCTACACTCAATTTATTTAAAAATTCTATTGGAAAATTGTTCTGCTCACGAATGTCATCACAAACAACTTTATCAAAACTAAAATATGCTTTCTCCTCTCCTGGCATAACACTCAAGATTTTAGAATTGATTTCATTGCAATCATTGTTTTTGGGGGCTAAAATGACGGAACTCAAAATGTCATCAGATAAAATTGTATCAGAAATATTTCCAAAAATGTCTTCAATAATATTGTCTGGATTGCCAATCAAATTATGAGGAATTTCAATGATATCTGAACCAAACTGTGGAAAACTTTGCATATCACCATTACCGAGTCTTCTAAGAAATTCTACAAATTCAATTTCATGAGGGAGAGCTCTCATGTTTTGATTTAATTTCAAAATTTTAAAGTTAATAAATTCTTGCCAAGATGTAATACAATTTTCAATTAAAATAGAACGTGAGCCATGCGGTATAACTGGAAGAATTTGGCGAAAGTCACCGCTCAGTAAAAGAGTTTTACCTGCAAACAGTTTATTTTTATTTTCTTCGTTTGGAGTCAAATCTCTTAACAAACGATCAATTAATTTTAAAGCATGAATAGAACACATTGAAATTTCATCTATAATAATGATTGATGCATTATTAATATATGTGCCATGTACACTGTTTGGAGTTATATTTGGCATTGAATTCTCTAATAATGGAATTGGTAATTTGAAAACATTATGCAAAGTTCGCCCCCCAATCAAAAGAGTTGATGCAATACCACTGAAGGCAGTTACAATACACGAAAGATTTAATGAATTAAATTTATGAATGATTGCCGTTTGAACAAAATTTTTGCCACAACCTGCATGAGCTGTCAAGAAAAAAACATTACTTCCAGTATCATGGAATTGAGCTTCACGCAAAACAATATCAATCACACTACGTTGCTCATTATTTGCATTTTCATACATTCTATCGAAAACTATAGCTTCTTCTTCAATATCAAAATGACCTACATCGCCAATCTGTAAGTTATATTGTGGAATCGGAAGACCAAGATTACCACATGAAGTATTATGTGTAAGAAGAATTTCATTAATTTCAATCAAGGCTCGATTAATTGACACATCTTCATCGTAATTTCGTAAAAAGTCTTCAATCATACTATTTCTAAATTCAATCCATAAAGCTAAAGCATTCGGAGGAACATTCAAACCACAGATAAATGCAAATAATTGACGAAACTGTTTTGGTGATTGAATTTCTGAAGCTTCAAGTAAACATTCACGCCATTCATTATCATTTGTTGCAATACCTCGAGCTTCACATGCTGCAACAAAAGTAGGGTACTCAACACCTTCATACATACGTAGATCAGAAAAAGATTTTGGACCACGAACATGCAACAGAAGTAAACGCATATGAAACAATTCTATATCTTTTGGAGAAACCATATATAATCGAGCAACAACTTTATCAGCCCCACGTTGTCTTCTTTTCCACGATTTACTTTGATCATGCCAAACATAATGTAATGGTAATTCTGTATACAAAAACTCATTAGCTAAATTATCAATGGAATTCAAATGGAAAAATGCTAACAATTTTGTTCTTGATACATTTGCAACTGCACCAGCCACATTACCATTCCTGATATAAACATTTTGTCTATTAGGCAAATGACAATCAAGTCGAATAATTGTATGAGATTGAAAATGCATTGGAAATTCAAATATGCGCCAAGCAGCTTCAGTCGAACCAACATACCGTCCATTCAAAAATTCTTGAATTTCATTTCCCACAATCGCATCATCATTATTCACTGCATTCTCTCCATTCACTCTCAATAAAACATTGGCAGAATCATACCCTTTATATACATACTTGTAAACATATTTCACACTTTTAACAGTCGTACATATTTCAACGTTAATATGACAATTGAATTTTGCAAAATATGAAATAACTCAAATATCAAAATATCTCAAAAATCTTTATATCAATAAAAAACAAAATATTCGAAAAATATCGAAAACCGTCCTTCTTGAAAGATAAAAGACGACTAAAATATAAAATAAATACGACGACTGAAATGAATATAAAATAAATATAAAAATTTTCGTTTTTGTTATTCGTTGTTCGGTTCGATAGCTAATATATAAAAAAGAAAAATTTTAAAGCATTGTTTTAAAGCAAAAAGAAAATTGTTTTTGCATGTATGTAAACTTATAATGCATATGTATAGAAAAAGTTTTCCGTATATAATAACTTTTTTATTTATGATCCGATTTGTTTGAATCCGGATCCGACTATAGGTTACACTAATATCAGTTAGCTGTGAAAATTTCAAATGAATCCATCTGCGAATAAAAAAGCCTAATGCTCCACAAAGTTTTAATCTAGCGTATTAATATATAAGAAGATTCTGTATCTTCTTGGCTGATGTGTTGCTGTCTGTAACGGAATATAATTAGTATATAAATAAATATATATGTTAATTATATATAAAACAAATATTCGAAATCAATAATATGACTAGTAATTTCAATTTGTTTACCTATTATTTAAATAATTTATAAAGGTATTTACACAAGGTACTTTGATGTCGTATGGAGTCTGGATATCGTAAAAATAGTGTTGAATGAATGGCCAAAAATTCAAACAAGGACATAAATAATGTCTCAAGTGCCTCCAACAAAATATCACATAAGTACATGTGGTCGTCAACTAATAATATCAATTCTTTGAATTCCCATTTCTGCCTGATAGTCAGTAAAAGTGGTTGAAATTTCATTCAAGTGTTAATTGATTGAGATCATTTCAATTTTCACAAACGTTTGGCTTTCCTTTATACTGGATTTCCCATATTTCTCATCTAATGATTTTTGAACCACCTAATGATTTTTTTTTACAGATAGTGGTACCAAACTTCATAGCATGTTTAGGAACTGTAGATTGTATGAACCTGTGAGTAAATAAAACATATTTTGTATTTGAAGTTTTATATTACGAGAAAAACAAAAATAAATAACAATGTTATTTATTTTTTAAAAAAATAAGCATTTACCTGAAATAATTTCTTGTTATTTTTTAACACATCTCCAACATTTATAGATGCTTCCTTTTGTTTTATATGGCTCTTTAGGATATGTGGTACATGTCTTAGAAAAGTGTTCCATATTAAATACATTTCTTTTGAACTGAGATATAAGCTGTTATAAGTAATTGATAAAGTTTTGAAGGTACTCGATAAATTCTAAAATTTAAATTAATATGTACATGTATATATGAAAATAAATTGCACAAAAAATACATACATATAATTTTAATTTACTGACGCTGTTTCCTCTTTATGTCTTATGTTTATTCAAAAACAATTTATGATTTCACTAACTGCATTTTTATTTTCCATGTCCTTACACCACACACGCACTATTTGAAATAAAACCACAGAAAATATCCTTACCAAAATTCATATGGCAGCGACACGATTTTTCTAAACCAACTTGAATTTTTTACGAAATAGATTGTATCATCTATCGAAATGCTTGTACAAATTACATGCATATTTTGTATTATTTACAAGTTACACAAAGTGATGTAAATTTTACGAAAAAATGCCGTTAAATTAACAATTTTTTTTGTATATCTGAAAAATTAGTACAATTAATAAAGTTGTAAAACTAATAAATCTGTTAAGTACTAGTTACTAATTAATTTGTAAGTACAGCAACATGTTTACGCCTATAAAATAGGGAATCTTTTACAATTTTTATTTGTAGTTTTATTAACAAAACATTTTGTAATCGTTTTCTGCTACAGTTTTACGATTTTCGTACGTTATTATTACAAATCAATATCGTAAATTCCAATTTGTGTGCAAGACAAAGTTACGAATCTGCATTTTGTTGGATTAACATTTGATTTGTAAACTTTACAATTAAAAGCATTACAAAGAAGGTGTAAACCTTACAAAAAATTTGTAAAGCGTACAATTTTTTGTTTACGCCAAAAAAATAGTAAAAAAAACCAAATTATTTTTTTGAGTGTATTGACCTATGACTTTTCAGTGTGTTTCTCATCCTTAAAATGGTTTATCTATGTGGGTGTTCCCTTTTAATGTGTATCTTAAACCAACGACTACACATTCTTTAGAGAAACACAACCCAAAATACTATATCTTAGTTAGCATGTTAACATCAAATATTGAAAGACTTTAATTTATAAGTTTATCAAAATTAAAGCTAAACATGCAAAATTACGTAAACAAAATTTTTCTTCCAAATCTGTTTCAAGTTCTGAGTCTTGAGTCTCAGTATTAAAAAATGAATTTTAAATAAATAAAAAATTAACCATCCCTTAAAATTTGGAACACGGATAGCAAATTTGTTTATAAAAACGAAATTAAAACATCAGATTTGTAAGTCCAAAATTGCTCTCATAAATCATATTTAAGTATTTTCACTTTACATTAACAAAAGTAAACTCTAATACTCACCAACAACATAAATTTAATAAAACAAAAACTTAAGAATATTTTCATAATGGAAAACGAAAAGAAAATCTCCAACTTAAATTAAATTCTGTTTACAAATTCCTCTTTGTTTTTCATTATTTTCTTCTTGTAACAAATTATATTTTTTTTCATACTCATAATGAAAATTGTAGTAAATTGAAAAGGAAAGTAAAATTCTATTTCCATAGATTTAAAATAAATATTAAAAGGAAACAAACAAAAAATTATATGTAATAATTTCAAGACGTTTTTTTATTCTTTTGAATTAAATTTTCAACTAATCATTCTAAGCTAATATTATGGTGGTTGGTAATAAATTGTTTCCAAACATCATATAACATTTGTTTCCGAACAAAGCTTTATTTGTTTACAAACAATGTAATGAATAATTTTTTCCGTTGTTATGGACAAAACCGTCTACACATTTGGTTGGGAAAACTAAGAAAAATGTTAGATTATTTATAATATAATTGATCTAATGAAAGTTTAAAAGTTTAGTTTAATTTGTTGTTTATCTCTTTTCTTATCTTAAAAGATTATTACATTTAAAATTGAATCTTTCTAATTGAAAGTAAATTGTTTATTCTTTTCGAAAATAAAACAAAATATAAACGAGACAATATCACTAAAATAAACAATTTGAAGTCTAAGTTTAAGACGTTCGTAGAGAAGTATAACTTATCGTAAGTTGTTTTTAAATAATATTTTAATTAAACTAAAATCGTTTAATTTGAGAGTTTTTGGTCAACGATAGAAAAAAAGTCTCCTTAATGCAATTTTTTTTTTGTTTGATCGTTTATCTGTCTGTTTATAGAAAAAAATTAAATCGTTTTACACAATGTTTG
The DNA here is from genome assembly GCA_963693315.1 of Diogma glabrata. Lineage (NCBI taxonomy): Eukaryota > Metazoa > Arthropoda > Insecta > Diptera > Cylindrotomidae > Diogma > Diogma glabrata. The sequence goes on from OY856187.1 coordinate 417,158,946, forward strand.
GTTAGATTGGTAAAAAATTAAATAAATTTTAAAGAACTTTTCATAAATCGATATTGGATGTAAATTTTTATTGTAATTATCGAGTCACAGAGTCTGTTTTTTTAAGAAATTTGGAAATTTGTATCTTTACGTACTGTGGGTTGGTATTTTAAGGTTCAATAACATTACGAATTTACATTTTATTGGTTTTTATTTATAAAATTTTCAGTCATAACTGTTTTATTGAGAAAATTTTTATCGTTTCAAACATATCATTATATTTTTTCTTTCTCATTATTTTAATTAGAATTGTGGAGAGCTGAATAATTTTTAATTGAGAATCATTAATAGTTATTCGGTCACGAATTTGTTCAGATTATTTGAGATGATTTGTGGCCAGCAATATGTGGCCAGTAATTGTTTAACAACATCAAATTTTGTTGGTTTGTAGTGGAGAGCTGCTTCGTTGACTAACAACGAAGTGGCATAGCAGGTCGCGTACCTAACGAGATTATTTTGCCCCAGACTAGCTGCAGCCTATGAGGTCGAGAGAAGAATACCTGCTACTCCAGCACAAATAACTAAACTTGTACGCGTATCATGAGATAAGAACGGATGCAAGAAGAAAAGCAAGTGAACTAAACAGACTCTGGCGACCCCTGTATGCGAAAGAACCACGATCACCACGTCCAACCCCTACAATTCACACCACACTTTCACATGCTCTCACTTTTCAAAAACTTACACACACGCACACACACATATACACACACATACACCCACTCACCCCGATTCATTGAAATGCGACCGTACGACCGTAGGAAATCACGGTTGAGTACTTATGTAATCCATGGTCAATCTTAGTACATAGGATTGGGATTTTCGTTTAGCATAATTGATTTTATAAGTCGGAAAATATATGTTATTTGGAATTAATCTGATTTCCTTTAGGGAGCTTCAGCCATTGTTCTAATTTATTATTATTTATTTATTTATTATTGTTATAATAGTCATTGTTAAGGTAAACGTTATACTTTATTATATGTGTTGTACATAAATAACCGTACCCTAATACTATTATTAATATTATGTAATTAGTTATCTTTTATTTTGTTTCTTTTTTTTTTAAAGCCTTAAAGTACAACAGGAACGTAAAAATAATATTCATAGCTATTTATATGGTTGAAAATTTCACAGTTGTATTTTAAAAAAAATAGTCATATAATAAATATCATATATTAAATAATTGAAATTATTTCCTAACTTTCACCAGTGTATTTCTCCAAAAAACAAGTAATTACATAGCACCTATGGGTGATCAGAAGAAGCGGTTTATTCACCCTCCCATAATATCAAAATAAATTACACAGTCGAATTTGAATTAATAAAAAGTTCCTGTATTCATAGAACGGTTTAATGACCAAAGTTCTCACAAAAAAATTACACAAGATCATATACAGTAATAATAACACGACTTAATTGAGTACGAGAATATTCCTCATAAGAAAAAAAAACTTTTCAATCTAAATTTATTAACTTTAGTCTTACAGAGTGTAATTTCATTTAACGTACTTTGATAGGAACACTTGTATTTCTTTTGTTTTTGGTCATCAATGAGAAGTTCATCCAAAAAAAAAATTTACATAAAGAAAACGGTATATACATAACGGTATAGTACATAAAGAAAACGGTATATACAATTATAGAGTTACTTAGCAGTTATCAGTTTTGCAGTTATCAGCAGTTAGCAGTTTTGGTTATTCCAAATTTTTCCAATGGTCAATAAAACCAAAGAAACAGTTTTTAATATGTTGCAAACATAACTTGAGCCAAATTGAATCTACAAGTTTTCCGCGGCACAAACAGTTAATAATTTTCTTGTTTTTTGCTAATTTTTTTTTTATACAATTCTCTCATTAGTAAATCTCTAATAATAATTTTCCACAGCACAAACAGATAATTCTTTTTTTTCTTCCTACTTTTAATTTTAAACTAATGACCACAAAATAATTTAACATATATGATAAGAAACATTCAAAATTTTTTTAACTTTAATCTAGATAAGCCACAATAGATTTATTTAATTTTTTTTTTTTAAACATAATCACTTTTATCAAAATTAACAATCCTCATGACAACTCGACAAATATCGAGAGACGACAGAATACCCAATAATCTAATCAGAAGAAAAGAATAATGAGACTAAGAGAGCCTCTATACGAAAATATGCATATTTATAAGCAAAATCACGTCGTTTTTACATCGCAATTTAATAAATGCAATAAGCCTGTTTATAGGACATTTCCCTTCGATAAATATGTGTACTAAAAGTCGAGTTTCTATCATAATAATATTTTTGTAATTTCCTATTATTAATAATTTGATTTCTTATTTCATAAGGATTTATAATATTTTGTTTTAATAATGCCAATGAAGTTGGAATTTTTGTCTTTAATATTCTAGCCATTAACAATTGTGCCGGCGAGTATCCTAAAGCAGGCAAAGGGGTATTACGATATTCTAACAACCCCGATTGAAACCCGTCTTTCGCTCCTTCTTCGTATTGTTTTTTAATTATTCGTTTAGCAATTGATACGGCCTTTTCTGCTAATCCGTTAGACTGCAGATATCTTGGACTTGAATTTTTTTAATTAAAATTCCATTTAGAGGCAAATATTTTAACTTCATTTGAATTAAATGGAACATTATCTGTAAGCAATGTATCTGGTACCCCTAGTCTACAAAAAATATTTTTAAGAGCCCAGATAATGCTATAAGCACTTTTGTCTAAAATTTTCTCAATCTCAATCCAATTTGAAAAAGAGTCTATTATCACCAAAAATATTTCTGAGCCTATTTCAAAAATGTCTGCGGAAATATATTGCCATGGTCTTTCGGCAACTTCATGACAAAGTAATGGCTCTTACTACACCGGTATTTTCAGCATATATCACATTTTCTATATAATTTTCAATTTCTTGGCCCATGTGAGGCCAGTAAAATATTTGACGAGCCCTTTGCTTACATTTTTCAATACCCAAATGAGCTTCATGAATTAATTTTATCATTTTAAATCGGAGATTTCCCGGCACAATTAACTTATGGTTCAAAAACAAAAATCCCCCTTCTACAAATATTTCATGTTTAAATTTAAAGAATATTTTTAATTTATTATCTATCCTATTCTTTAATGGCCAACCTTCAATAACATATTTTTTTAATAATTGAAGAACTGGATCACTCGTTATTGCATTAAGAAAATTTGCCTTGCTTTTCTCTTCCATTGGTACAAAGTTGGTTAAGTTGTGAATATTGTAAGACATTTCTGGATCAATTGGGGAAGATTCAGATAAATACGCTCTCGATAAAGTATCTGCCACTAAAAGATCCTTACCAGGTATGTAAACAACTTTAATGTTGTATTTTAATAACTTGAGTAGCATTCTTTGTAACCTAGCTGATACCTTATTTATATCTTTCTCTTCTATTATGGAAACAAGTGGTTTATGGTCCGTATGGATTTCAACCTCACGGCCGTATATTAGTTCATTAAATTTCAATGTACTAAAAACTATGGCCAATAGCTCTTTTTCAATTTGAGCATAGTTCTTTTCAGAACTGTTTAAACTCCTAGACGCATAGGCAATTACTGAATTGTCTTGAAAAAGAGCGCAACCTAATCCATCTTTCGATGCATCAGTTTGAATAAACAAATTTTTATTTGGATCGAAAATTCCTAATACGAGTATAGGCCGCTTAGAAATAATTGATTTTATTTTAATAAATTCAGTTTCGTGTCGATTATCCCATTCCCAGTCTTTCTTTTCGTTTGTCAACTCTCTTAAATTAGCTGATATTAGTGAAAGATTCGGAAAATACTTACAAAGATATTTAGTCATACCCAGAAATCTGAGAACATCGTTTCTATTAGCCGATCGCGGCATGTCAACTATTGCTTTTATATGTTTTTCGTCCGGCTTAATTCCATTTGCTGAAACAATTTGTTTCATAAACGCAACTTCGTCTTTTTTATACTGAATTTTTCCTTAATTAAATTTAACTCTTTCCATTACTTTTTGAAAGGCAATATCATGCTCCAATTCAGTTTCTCCAGCTATAATCAAATCATCAAAATATATTTCAACATTTTCGATATCACCAAATATTTTAAAGTTTTTCTTTTGAAAAATTTCGGGAGCAGATGATATTCCAAATGGTAAGACATTAAATTTATAACGACCAAAAGGCGTGATAAAGCTACATAATTTCGAACTTTCATCATCAATCTGGATTTGCTAAAATCCATTTTTCATGTCAAGTACCGAAAAGATCTTCTTTCCCGAAAGCCTTGACACTATCTCATCGGAAGTTGGAATTGTGAAATGTTCTCTCTCAATATATTTATTTAATTGTCTTGGGTCTAAACAAAGGCGTAGTTCGCCATTCGGTTTCTCAACAATTATTAACTGATTTACTCAGTCAGTAGGATAATCTACTTTTGAAATAATTTTTTCCTTTTCAAGGGAATCTAAAGTATTTTTTAATTTGGTTGGTAAAGAAATTGGGACTCTTTTCCTATAATATGCCGAAGGAATTGCATTGTCTTTTAACTTAATTTTATAAGTGTATCCTTTTATCAAACCACAACCCTCAAAGACATCAAACAATTTTAATACATTTTCAGGTAAGTATTTTATTTCATGAATTCTTTAAAATTAAATTTAATTCTATACAAGATTTTAAACCTAATAGGGGTTGCAAATTTTCTTTAACAACAACAAAATCAAGCTCCTTTGTAATTTCATTTTTCACGGAGCAATTTAATTTAACAATTCCTATAGGAATAATAACAAAGTTTCCGAATGTTAATAACGTTATTTTAGTTGGCCGAACAATTGTATTACATGTTATTTCAAGTGATCTAAGAATATTCAAAGTAATTACATTTATTTGAGCGCCCGTATCAAGTTTAAATTTAATAATTTGTTTACCTATTTTTAAATATTCAAACCAATTGGAATCCAGTTGAATATCATTTTGGCCACAGTCCAGATCTCCCTGTTGCGATGGGTTTTCAGCAATTTCTTTATTTCCGTTAACACTGATTTCTTTGATTTGAACCTTACTTCTGTTTTGATATAGGTGCCTCTGCTTCTATTCCCCTCAATTGCATTCTGATTCCATCCACCTCTAGGTACTGAACTTCCGCTAGGTGTATATCTATTTTGAGATGATTTGTTACTTAATGCTAATGTACACATTTGACCAAAATGGCCAATCTGCCCACAGTTTGCACATATTTTGTTATATGCGAAACATTTACCAAGTTGATGGAAATATCCACATTTTGTACATTTTCTGTTACTCAAATCATGAAATTGATTTGACAAATTAACTACATCAATATTTTGCGGCTTTTTTATAAGTTCCAAGTGTTTTTTACTGATTTCGTGAGTTTTACATATATCTATCATTTTCTGCATCGAAACATCATTTTCACTTAATAATACATTTTGTAAATCAACATTATTAACCCCTGCAATTAACCGATCTTTAATCATCCTATCACTATATTGCGTTTTACACTCTTTCTTCGAACAAATAAATTCACAAAATTCAGCTTGCGTTTTCAGTTCAACGAGAAAATCTTCAATGTTTTGGTCACTTTTCTGAACTAGTTTATGGAATTTAAATGTTTCTATTGCCAAATTCTTTTTCGGTATACAATGCTCCTCAAACAATTTCACGATTTCATCAAATTTTGCATCATCTATTTTTTTATTAAATGAATTGAAAATATCTAATCATTGGTCATCCATTAAATTAAGCATTACAGCTATTTTTATTTTATCCTCATCATTATGATGTCTAGACGCGAGAAAATAAATTTTTAATTTCTGTAGCCATTTTGGCCAATTTACAGACGAATTCGAAAAATCCATCATGTTGGGTTTTTGTATCTTGAAATCCGCCATTTTATGCCTTTAACTTTTTTTTTCTTATGTTTTCGAATAACACCCCACTTCTGACACCATGTATTATTTTATATTTTATTGTTTTTTTTAATATTATATTAAAACACTATACCTTAGTTTTTTATTTCTTTATTATTTAATAACAACTTAGTTGCATTACAGCTTACGACACAACTCTCTATATCTGACATGCATCGGAAAACTCAAAATCCACTGAACTCTATTTTCAATATCTTATTTATATATATTTAAGGCCATCGATTATATCGAAGATGTAGAATACTACAACATCTATTATGAAATGATTTTAGGAAATTACATCTAGGAGTGTATCCACTAAGGAAATATTATCACCAACAGGCATTAAAATTGAAGACTGCAACCAATTTATAACAGAATATTGATTGTAAGATTTATACAGGAACAAAGCGGAACTATGAATCGATGATATTATTCAACTGTTCCATGCCAATTCTACGGCAACTAACGATCACAAATTGAATAAAGGAAATTACACTGGTTAATATTACACAACTGTTTTCGGACAATCTCTGTTTTACTGAAATTATTATAGATAGCAATTACGGTTTGAGTTCAAGAAAATATGGTAAAAACGAAAAGAATTATGAAAGTCTCCGCTGATGCAAACTTGATGCGTTTGAGAAAGTAGTGAATCTATAAATCAGGGAATTATACAACTGCTTCGTTGATCACCTGACTACGTCATAACAAAACTCGGCCTCCTCAATAGATGTAAAAAAATTTTACTCCGTATCAATTACTCCACATTTATAAGTCCTATATTCATCCCTGTATGGAGTATTGTTGTCAAGTTTGGGGTGCTGCATCTGTTACCATCCTGGCTCTTTTGGACCTTGTTCACAACCGTGCTATACGAATTGTTGGTGATCGAGGTTTAACATAAAACTTGATTCCCAAAAACATCGTCGCACAGTTGCTGATCTCGTTGTATTTTATAAAAATCGTCACTAGCAGTGCTCAGATGAAATCAGATCTTTAATGCCTCAGACATATTCTTTTCTCCGTTTCACTCGTCAATCGGTTTGTGCAAACAGTCAAACTGTCGAGATTACTCACTGTTATAGTAACAAAATGCAAAGGGATTTCTTTGTGCGAATGGAATGCTTTGCCTGACTGAACTAATAGTCTCGAGTGCCTTCAATCCACAAATACTTAAAAAAAAGTGTCCACCAACACCTCAAGACCCGTGTTGTTGTGGAACCTATAAGGTCTTAAAAGGTATATATGCGTTGTAGTGACACATTTTGTAATTCCTACTACACAACACTTTTTACTAAAAAAAAAAACTAACCCATAGCTCAACGTCAATAACCGTCCTCTTATAACCTCCTAAAAAAATATCCTACAACATCATATCTATATACCCAACAAAATTAGTTGTAAAATTATTCATGTTTCCTTATTTTCGGTTTAATGAGTTTTCTTTAAACAAATGAATAATAAATCATAACCAAATATAATGGGATTTGATTGGTTAATCGCGTGATTTATGATTTTTTTATTTTTCCTTGTTTTTCTTCTAAGGAAAATTCAGTTCCATTTTGTCGATTTTTTGGTTATTTTTAGGTCAAGGATATTTGTTCGATTCAAATAAATTTTAATGTAATTTTTAAATTGAAAAACAACTACTGTAAAATGTTTGTAATTATTTATATAAATTTAAAATTAAAATTCTATTTGTATTTTGATTTTTGAGATTTGTACAACTTTTTAATCAATTTCTTTTAGTTTGTTCAAATAATATGTAATACAATTAATTTAAATAAAATGACATCATGTCTAGTCAATCTACTACTATACACAAAATTCAAGAAACAAGAAATGAAAGATCACGGAAAGTGAAATAATTGAAACTGGTTCTTTCAAAATAATAACAAATAATTAATCGTTTAATGGTTTATAATCCGCTTACAAATAATAGTATTAATACAATATTGTTGTCAAATATGTAATACATCATTTTAAGATCAAAACTTTATATTTTTAATTGATCAATTGATCAATCAATAATTAATTAATCAATTTTCATGTCAGTTTTTTAGGTAGATTTCATATAAAAATCTACCTATTGCAATGGGCTTCATCTCGGCATTTCGGAAAAATTTTTGTGCCAAACGACTATATATGATAAGCGGAGACGAAAAAATAAAAAAAAATGTATATATATATATATATATATATATATATATATATATATATATATATATATATATATATATATATATATATATATATATATATATATATATATATATATATATATATATATATATATATATATATATATATATATATATATATATATATATATATATATATATATATATATATATATATATATATATGTATATATATATATATAATATATATATATATATATATATATATATATATATATATATATATATATATATATATATATATATATATATATATATATATATATATATATATATATATATACACGACATGAGATATAACGAAAACGACCGGCACTCTCACGGTCGCATTTGTTGAGGGAGATCAAAAAAATTTTCTGTACATATGCGTTCTATTAATATCTCGGACGAGTTCGGAGTTCGTGAATCAGCAAAATCCGACACGTGGTTAAGGAACTAGAGCCTTTTTTCTAAAAAAAATTGATTTTTTAAAACCGTTATAACGGCCGTTTGGATACTAATATTTTAAAAAAATTAACGAATTTTATCATTTTTGGAATCTTTTTTATCAATTTGTTTTAAAAATAGAACTCTGCAGTTAGAGGTTCCTGAGTGAGCGGCACCAACAAAAAAATTTGCAAAAAAAAATTTTTTTTTGAAACAAACGGCACTCTCACGGTCGCATTTGTAAAGCCAGATCAAAAAACCTTTTCTAAAAATGTGCGTTTTATTAATATCTTGGACAAGTTCGTAAATCAGCCAAATCCGACACATGGTTAAGAAACTAGAGGCTTTATACTAGAAAAACACTCTGTTTTTTAGATCCGGTTATAACGGCCGTTTAGATTCTAATATTTTTAAAAACTTCATAAATTTAGAATCTTCAAAACCTTTTTAATCAGTTTTTTTTAAAAAAAAAAGACCTCTGCAGTTGGAGGTTTCTGAGTGAGCGACTCCAACAAAAAAGCTTGTAAAACACAAAATGCGTTTGAATCAACCGGCACTCTCACGGTCGCATTTGTGGAGCCAGATCAAAAAACCTTAAGTGAACATGTGTGTTTTATTAATATCTTGAACAAGTTTGTAAATCAGAAAAATCTGACACATGGTTAAATAACTACTTTTTCTTAGAAATAAACTATTTTGATATTTAGCAGTAATTGGACGACATATGATATAGCGTAGGCTTGTGTCATAAATTGTCACACACATGTTCTGTGGTAGATTTGATATTTTTTTGTTGCAAAATTGGAAAGATATAGTTTTGCTTATATGTAGCTATTTGTCTTTTTAAAATTTGTTCGATTCTGTTTTAAATTAGTTTGTGTTGTTTAAACTAATCTGATACATCATATTCTACTGGCACACAAATCTGTCTGATCTCGAAATCTACCTATTTCTAGCGGATATACGTGCCGCTTGGACTTTTTTGGTAATCTAATCGTTGAATCAATAAAAGTTTACTTGAAAAGTTCAAATGTTGTAAGCTTACTGCAGCAAAATTAGAATAAGTAATAATTTACTAAGCCACTAATTCGAATAGTTATTCTAACACAGCTATTGATTGACTTGTTGGAATGTTACTATTTATTATGTGGGGGTGATTAAAAATGGAAATCTGATACAATTTAAATTTAATTTTACTTAACTATCGTTTTTTTTAAGAATCGGGCAGAAAACGTGGTTTTTGGAAATTTTGTGATTTTGAAACTTTATGAGATTGGGGTGGTAGGACCCACCCCCACCCATTTACACACTCTAAGTTTTAGCGTATAAAAATCTATATAAAATAAATGGGAAGAGATAAAAAAAAATTGATGGTCACTATTATCTTTTATTCAGACCGGCGGAACTTTTGAGTCCAAAAGTTGGTTTGCACCCCCACCCCTAACCAACCCCATGGGTGGGGTTGACACATTAAATGAGTATAATATGTATCGTTAGAATCAGAATTATTATAACAAATACAATCCCCATATTACCTCCTGATCGGTGACATAACCATTTTTTATTCCCAAGGGGGTAAATATCGTAGAAAAAAATATTTTTTTTGCAAGTCATGTTTGGTGTCGATTTCGGTATAATCGGGGATGCTGAGTTCAATGATGATGATAAGAATGGGGGCCGGACTCGGGGTAGTCCAAAAAGGGGTGGACGTAGGGGGGTCGGTTATAAAATATATCGAAATTATCGTCATAATAAAAATTGGGGTCGGACTCAGGGTAGTCCAATAATAGGTAGGGGGGGGTCGGTTATACAAAGTATCAAAATTGTTGTCATTATTATCGATTTTTACATAATCGAGGATGCTGAGTTCAATGGTGATGGTAAAAATGTTGACCGGACTCAGGGTAGCTCAATAAGGGGTAGGGTTGGGGGTCTGGTCATAAATAGAATCAAAATTATCGTCATTATTTTTTGATTTCAACATACTTGAGGACGCTGAATCCAACAGTGATGTTTAAATTGGGATCAAAAATATGAGGGTGTCACTAAAGGGGGGGAGTTTGGGCTGAAAGCCGAAAATATATTATGAGTACCGATTTTGGATAAATTGAGGGTACTGAATGCAATGGTGATACTGAAATTAGTATTTGGGGTCCAGGCAAGAAACTAGAGGATTAAAGTTTGGGTCTAAAATTAGAGAAATGTTCAAATATACATAATAAATATTGGTTTTTCTATGAATCGAAAATACTGAATCCAATGGTGGTCTTGGAATATGCAATCAAGCAACTATAGGAGCAAAATCAGAAGCTAGAGGATGGGGTGGAGGATAAAAAAATGTTCAAATATACATTATACACCAAGGCTAGAGTTACTTAGCAAAGGAGCCCCTTAAAAGTGGGTTATTCTTAAATATTAGTTGAATTGTATCGTCAAATTGATGTACCGTCGAAACATGGCAGAAAAATATTTTAAAATTATTAAATAAGAAAAATAATAAACTAAAATAGCAAATTCTTTATATTTCTTATATTTTTATTATTGAAATATACAAACAAATGCCACAAAAATAAGACTGTTTCAATTTGAGTGCTCATAAATAATTGAACTTTGTCTGTAAACCATATTGAGTAAACTAGATGGAAAAAAATCTGTTTATAAAATATTTAATGTCATTTATTCTTTATTTTATAAACTTCACATTTGTAAATAAACACACAAAATATTCAAAACAGTTTTTCAGAATCAGTGCTACGAACTCTGTCAAAACGTAATCATACGGTATAGTACACAAATTATACATAGTACATAAACGAATATCTTAAATCCAACCAAATAAAAGGAATAGTGCAGCGGTTGATAAAATCGAGAAGATCAATATCCACAAACTTGGAAATAGAGGATGAATTATCTGATGAAGTAGACGATTGTAAAGCGATCGAAAACACACTACAAGAAATTCAGGAAGTACTAGTAAATAATAGTTCATCTAAACTACCAATAATTTTGGAAGATGAAATTCCAGCTCAAATTCCAACAACTAGTAACATAATATCACAAAATTCAAAAAATGTTTGTTTACATAAAAAGTCCTATTAACTCTTTGAAGTATTCAATTGAACTTTAAAATGTATCAATAAATATCTTGCAAGAATTGAGAGTACGGAACGAAACACAAAATAATCGAAAAAAAAATATTGGAAGAACTAGATTTACTCTCTATCGATTTTGTAAATTTTCAGAAGCAAGAAAATACATCATTTCAAACAGAAACTTACGAAATTTTATCGAATAAGTAAGAAATGGAAGTCGAGAAAAATGTAGCCGAAAACAATTCTTCAATGAAATCTTTGAAATGCTTAAATTGAACTTGAAAAACTATTAATAACGCAACTCTCTAAATTCAGAGAAGAAAAACAAGTAAAATATGAAATGGATTCTAAAAACTTATCTAAGAGTGTTAAAAAAATGAAAAAACTAAATATCATAGAAGATCAGGAGATGCAAAATATAATGCTAAATGAGAACAAATCAAGCCTCCAGAAACGACAAAAAATGCAGTAGAAATAAAAGAACTTAACAAAATCAACTCATTGAATTGAATCGATTACAAACAACAAACAACAATCGATTACAAACAACGCAAGTAAACGTAGAACTCGATCTCAAACCAAAAAAAATACTCCTTGATTAGTTTTTAAATGGAATAGCATTATCATTGAACATTTTCGTTCAATTTGTAATACATAGTGTTTTTCATAGTATAAATTTTTTATTACGTGGTTCTGCATTTCAACATCGCCATTGGATTCAGCATTCTTGATTCATAGAAAAACCAATATTTATCATGTATATTTGAACATTACCCCAATTTTAGACCCAAACCCTTATCCTCTAGTTTCTTCCCTAGAGCCCAAATACTAATTTCATCATCACCATTGAATTCAGTGCCCTTGATTTTATCCAAAATCAATACTCATAATATATATGTGAACATTTTTGGCTTTCAGTCCCCAACTCCCACCCTTTAGTGACACCCTTATATTTTTGATCCCAATTTAAACATCACTGTTGGATTCAGCGTCCTCAAGTATGTTGAAATCAACACCATTGACGACAATTTTGAAACTATTCATGACCAGACTCCCAACCCTCACCCCTTTATTGAACTACCCTGAGTCCGGTCAACATTTTTACCATCACCATTGAACTCAGCATCCTCGATTATGTAAAAATCGATAATAATGACAATAATTTCGATACTTTATGTAACCGACTCCCCAACCCCTGCCTATTATTGGACTACTACGAGTCCGGCCCCAATTTTATTATCATAATTAAATGCAGCATACTCGATTATGTTAAAATTGATAATGATGAGGATAATTTCGATATTTTTTATAACCGACCCCCAACCCCTACCCCTTATTGAACTACCCTGAGTCCGGTCAACATTTTTAACATCACTATTGAACTCGGCATCCTCGATTATGTAAAAATCGATAATAATGACAATAATTTCTATACTTTTTATAACCGACCCCCCAACCCCCACCTATTATTGGACTACCCTGAGTCCAACCATAATTTTTATTATGACGATAATTTCGATATATTTTATAAGCGACACCCCCCCCCCACCACCGACCCTTTTTGGACTACCCCGAGTCCAGCCCCCATTTTTATCATCATCATTGAACTCAGCATCCCCGATTATATTGAAATCAACACCAAACATGACATGCAAAAAAATATTGGGAGTAAAAAATGGTTATGTCACCGATCAGAGGGTAATATAAGGGATTGTATTTGTTATGAAATTCTGATTCTAACGATACCCCACATGACATATTTTACTCATTAAATGTGTCAACGCCACCCACGGGGTTGGTTGGGGGTTGGGGTGCAAACCAACTTTTAGACTCAAAAGTTGCGCTGGTCTGAATAAAAGATAATGGTGACCATCAAATTTTTTTATCTCTTCCCATTTATTTTATATAGATTTTTATATGCTAAAACGGGTGTAAAGGGGTGGGGGTGGTTCCTACCACCCAATCTCATAAAGTTTTCCGGAGACGGCCAAGCCCGATCGATTGATCCCAAATTTGTAAAAAAAAAAATTTGAAAATTTCCGCAACTGCCCGATTCTTAAAAAAAACAACGATAGTTAAATAAATATATATATATATAGACAATTGCATAACTTTTAGTAGCATGAAATCAATATAAGGTGAATTTATTCTTTCTTTTCAAAAACCTAGTCCAAGGTGCTGCCGACATATTCAGCAACTTGAGACTGGAAACGACAGAATTCAAAAATGAATGAGACTTCATGTTTCTACAGTTTTATCTGAAGTGTATTTAGAGAATAAAATCAACCCGAAGCTTAATAAATTTCTGATTCACTGTGTAAATTAAATTCTAACTTGGGTTAGTATCGAGTAGAATCTGCAATTTAATGTGAGAAAATCAACAAAGGGTAATGTTAGCTTAGAAGGTAAAGCTATAATCAAGCTAGACTAACCAGCCAAGCCTTGCCAAACTAGACTCCTCTAGTATTTTGGTATTTAGCACTAAATTGGTTATATTGGTTGATTAAAATAATTTGCCTGTCAACATTCTTTATATGTCGTGGTTTTGCCTTATGTCTATCTCTAGTCATTCATCGCCTTAATTGTATTAAACAAATCTTAAATATGCACGCTCCAATATACAAAAGCTTTTTGAATTTCGAGTTTGCAACCTCTGAAATTCCGTTTGCACTGCTACATATATTATCATCTGCCATCTTCCACTGTCAACCAATAAATTTTCAAAATTGAAATAAAATAATTCTCAAGTTTGTTCTTCTTTCTATAGTTCGTTTTTGTGTTTACAAATAAAAAAGAGGAAAAGGAAAATCAGAATTGAAAGTAAATTTCCTTTTCATTTATAAAAATAAGCGATAAAAATTTATTTCAATATTAAAAAAAAAAAATATTTTCCCGTTCACGTAAAGAAAATTTTTCATTTTCTCCTTATTATTGATTTGGTTTTTCGTTTGAAAAATTCTAGAAAAAAAATGAAAATTTTTTAAATTACTGTTATACAAATAAATAAAATTGAGATAAGATTATCGTATTCCTTATGAATTTCATATATTTTCTTTTAATTGAATTTGTGGTTGAAAAGACACGAAAATATCAATTTTAAATTTAATGAATTTACGGATGTTGAAATTGAAAGGAACAAACAATTTAAAATTTTGTTTAATTTTATTTCCGTTTCAGATTTTTAGCAATTTGGTGGCCTCTAAAATTACAAATAACAAAGAAACGTGCACGTCTTTTAATTCTTGGTATATGGTTATTAGCAATGAGCTCAACGATACCGTGGGCGTTATTTTTTCAGTTGGTCGCTGTATATCCTGAAGCTCCTGAAGTGAAATTATGCTTGGAAATTTGGCCACCTGGAACAAATGGAGCTATTTACTTCTTGACAGCAAATTTAATCGCATGTTATTTACTACCGATGGCACTTATCTCATTGTGCTATGTTTTAATTTGGGTTAAGGTAAATAATTATATTTTCCGTTTTTGATTTGATTTTGATGACATTATATAATTCCAGGTTTGGCGTCGTTCTATTCCAGGCGATTCCAAAGACGCACAAATGGATCGAATGCAGCAAAAATCAAAAATTAAAGTTGTTAAAATGTTAATCGCTGTTGTAATATTATTTGTTCTATCTTGGTTACCTTTATACGCAATATTTGCTAGAATTAAATTTGGTGGTCAAATGGGACCACGGGAAGAGGAAATATTACAAATTGCAACGCCAATTGCACAATGGTTAGGTTCTTCAAATTCCTGTATCAACCCCATTTTATATGCATTTTTTAATAAAAAATATCGTCAAGGATTTGCAGCAATTATACGATCACGTAAATGTTGTGGACGATTGAGATATTATGAGAATGTGGCAATCGCATCATCAACAACAAGTACAAGAAAATCTTCACATTATCATAACAATCAAAATAGTGCAAAACGCTCCCCACATAGTCCTCCAATACGTTCAGATAAAGTATCATATATCTATGACAGTTCAGGAAAAAAACATAGCGTGGTTGCAAAACAAGACAGTAGTATATCTCGACAAATGTTATTAAAACAAGATAGCACTGTGTCAAGATCATCGTTGGTAAAGCAGGATAGTATGGCATCACGACAATTGAAACAAGAAAATAACTTTGTTTCACGACAGGATAGTAATAATTCAAGACAATTACTTTTAAAACAAGATAGTAATGGATCTAGAAATATTTTAGCTAAACAGGATTCACAAATAAGCTATATTGAATCTAAAAAAGGATTATTGATGAGACAAGATTCAGATTTATCAAAACGTGATTACTTTTACAAACAAGACAGTATTATTTCGTATATTGAGCCACGGCGAGGGGTTTTATGTAAACAAGATACTCAAATTTCTTATTTGGATAGTAAGAAAAATTCCTTATCCAGTCAAGATAGTGTTGTGTCTTTTATTGAACACAAAAAACATCAATTGGTAAAACAAGATTCGGTAATTTCTTTTGCAGATCAAAAACCAGGTAAGTCCATTACAAAATATAGTTTTTACATCTTTTATTTTAAACAATTGCAAAAATAATTTAGAACCTCGTCGCCATCAATTAGTTAAACAGGATTCAATAATATCGTTTGCTGATCAACCAAAACGTGGTTGTCTAATGAAACAAGACTCAATTATTGGATATCCATCAAATGGACGGGAAGTGGGTCATCATGTTTCTATTTTAAAGAAAACAGATTCCCAAAGTAGTAGTAGCTCACCAACTCGTAAAACCATTGAATTCCTGAATATGTAATAATTTTTTAGTTGATCGTAATTTATTTATTTAAAAAACGCAGTGCGTTGAACTTAAGACAAATAATTCTTCATAAAAAAAATAAAAACAAACAAATAAAAATATAGCGTAATTATTTATTTTTATTCGGTCGAGTAATTAGAAATTAAACATAAATTTAAAACGCAACAGATTTAAATTTACAAAAAAAAAATTCTATTAATTCAATAATTAGACTTCTAAATCATTTTTAATTTCTTCAAAATGAATTTGACGCCGGACGTCACATTTCCATTAATTTGTTAAATTTATATAAAACAAAAATTAGAATATTTAATTAATATATAAAACTAATTAATGTGAGATATCTTAAAAAAGTTATCGAATTTGTTTTTATAGAATTTAAAACAAAAAGATTTTGCAGTAATTTTCAACAACATGTCGGTTGGAAAAACATTTCACTGCCATTGATTGGAAAATTTAGAATGCCAAATTCGTATTACAATAAATTCACTGCCAATTTAAAATTTAACAAAGAAAAAGAATTCGAAGAAACAAATTCTGATCTCTTTCTTCGATAATCTCACAAAATGTGTTTATTTTTTTTTTTTTTAATTTAATCAATAAAATGCATACAATATTTTTACAAACAAAACCAAAAATGAAAAAACAAATATTTCATAATCTATAAATAATTTCATAAACTTATTAACTATTTAAAAGTAAATGAAATAAACAAATAAAAAATGCACGCACATTTTAGCAACAACAAAAACTAAAACTATATTTTTGTAGAAATGAATAATATAAAATTTTAAATTAAAACTAAAGAAACCAGAGAAATAATAAAATTATTATTAAAATTAGACATTAAATGTCATATTATATGTGATAAGAATATTTAATTTATTTAAATAAAAAATATATAATATATATTATTACATTGAATGTTTATTATTCGTTTTATTTACAAATAAAAAAAAAATAAAGAAATATATTTAATTTTTAAAAATATAATATTTATATTAAATTTTGAAATAAAAATTTAAAATATTTGGTACGAAAAAGAAAATAATTATAAAATATATATTTTATATACATAACTGCTAAAACAATTTACTATATAATAATTTTTAAAATAAATAACTATCGAAATATTATAATATTAATTTATTAGTTTCAAATATAATTTTATAACATTTATATTTATAATTTTTTTTTATATTTTACTATCCTGAAGTTAAAAATCCCACCTTCCTAGAACGAACCACATAAAACAAACCTATCCAATTTATATAACAATTTTCACAAATCACATTTGTTAATAAAATTTATAAAACGAAATCATAAACAAACAGATATTTTATTATTGTTCATACTTGTTTGCTTACAAAGAATTTAAAAATAAAATTGTGGCTTTTGGTAAAATTTAAAAGAAAGAATATGAAAAGTAATTAATATTATATAATGAAATAAGTAAATAAAAAATATCTATTTATATTTAAATTAATTTTTATGCATTTGATATTTGCAATTGGATGTTAAAAAAAAAATTTAAGCAATTAATATTTAAAGAAAATTAATATTTAATATTTTAATCGAAAACAACGATTTAAAATTTATTATATGTTTTCTAAACAAAAAATAATTAATTAATTAGAATGAACGTATAAAAATTATTAAAAGATGTGTTATACTTGATTAACAAAAAAAATCACTACAAAAAATTTTACTATATTTTATTCATATCAATTACCTCCATATAATTTTTATTACTATATTAACATATTTTAAAAATAGTCAATAAAAAAACTTATGAATTAATTGAAAAAAATAGTTAGGTCACCAATGTGAATAAAATTAGTTCCTCAATAAGTTTAATTTTTTAGATTCATAAAATTTGCATATTTAATTTAACATAAAGAAATTATTATAACAAAAACTGCAATAATATTATTTTAATAGTAGATAAGATTTTGAAGTAAACTTTTATTAATTAGTTTTGATTTAAATCAGGAATAAAAAAAAACGATTCCTTTTTATCGCGGTTTAATATTCCTTTAAATATCAAAAAATTTAAATAATTAATATTTTAGAATGATGAATATTATTATTATTATTATTAAACATGTAGAATTAGTTATACGATATAAATTTTTTTTTTAATTTTAACTTTTGGAATTGGTAAAAATTAAGGAATTACAGCCACAATTTATTAATATAAAATTTTTAAAAATTAAAAAAATATATATAACTGAAATTTTAAAATCTTTCTATTTTCAGTTTTTCAATTTTATTTATCTTATTTGTTTTTATTTAAAATGTAACGGTTTGTGCCTATTTAAAGAAAACTTTCAATGAAAACTTTCTTTAAAAAATATTTTGTTTTATTTTTATTAAAAATTATGTTTAAAATGTTAGTAAAAATTAGAAATAATGTTTATTAGGTGTATAAATTGTTTGATTGAAAATATTAATATTATAGTGTAAATTGGTTTTAATTGTATCATGATGGGTTGGGCTGTTTTATTAGTTTTAATTTTCACCGTAATGTCGTAATAACAAGACAAAGTTGAGGAATATTAACGGCTTCTGTTGGTTAAATTTTTCAGGCAAATTTTCCAGGCTTGTTTTGCTGTAAACTGTAGTTTTTCCTTGAATTGTGTATGCATTTATTAAAACCGACTTTATTTGCACGACATCATACTTTTTACAATCAAACTTCACTTTTGGACTGGATAAATTACAAATCGTAATATAGATTGATTTAAGAATTTTATTTGTTAATTTTCGAATGTATTTTTTATTACATTTTGTTTATAATCTTCCAGTTTGCTCTATATAAAGTTGAAAAATAAGTCTATAAACATCAACAAAAATGTTAATGTATTTTCTGAATTCCAAATAGAAGAGAATCATAACTATCTTGTTACATAAAAATCTTACGAATACAAAAGTTAATAATATAAACGTATTATTGACAAGTATTTGGTTTTATTTAGTTCAAATTATTACATAAAAACTTAAAACGATTAAGTGACAGACGCTCTAAAATCGGACATTATGAAAAACACATTACTTATTAGAACCATATGATATTTCTTTTTAATTCAATTCACCACCAATTCCCTCATAATCTCCCATCTTTCTACGAAATATATCCCAATATTTTAATCAAAACACAAAGAAAATACTCCCAAAATTCTATCCCTTATTTTCCGTTAAAATTAAAAATAATCTTTCAACCCCAATTTAATGAATATAAATTATATTTAAAGAAAATTAAATGTAACACTTGAAAAGAAAATGGGTTAATTTTCCTATTTATTTAGGTCGTATTACAGTCACTATAATTCTTTGGGTTATTAAGAAAAAAAAACATTGAAGTAGCTTGTAAAAGAAATAATTGTCTCTTCTTTATTATTCCCATTAAGTTTAAAGGTTAATCCCTTAACTTAAATAATAACCAACTTTATATTCGAGTTAATTTAAATATTTAAGAATGAAAGTATAAATTAATTTTTAATTGAAGCCCAACCTCATTATTTTATATGTAAATTTACACACTCGATACAAATACTTATTAAAAATAATAAAATTATGGTAAATAATTGTAATTAATAAACAAGTAAAAATTGATGTTTTATCTACATATATAGAGAGATGATAGAAATCAACAGAAAAATGCTTTTTATACAGCTTTCATACTAAATTACAACACAACCACAAAACTTACATGAATATATATAAAAAAAAAATTAATTAATCGATGTAAATTGAATGTATATAATAAGAAATAATAATATTATTATTATTATAATTACTATTACATATTGTAATTTAGAGAAGATATCCATTATTATTATTATAATTGTCAATATATATTTGACCAATAGAATTTGATTCGAAAAACTTTAGAATTTATTTTGACATTATAGCAAACATTTTATTGAACGCGTACACGATGACATTTACAAAGAAATAAGTAATCCAAATTAAAAAATGTGTAAAATTATAGAAGGCCAAAATCTACTTCCAAAAAGTGTAATTAATTATTTATTTCCTACTTTTCAAACTGTGAATGGTTTTTTTTATAGGAATATGTCTTGGTTTTCATTTGCTTAACGTAAGATAAACCGATTCGAATAGAACCGTAACACTATATTACATTAGATGTAAATTATCTTCTATAAATCCAAAGAAAATGGATCTGTTTATCATTAAAAAAATTTTAAGCATATCGTTGCCCAATTTAATCGTACTTATGCTGCCATGTTGATGACTTAGCCTCTGTAGATGACAGTTATCCACTCTTGTAAAAGAAAAAACTGGATATTTTTCTGCCACGACTAAGAAATATCAACCTACACATAATGGGCCATATGTATAAAACCTAGTAAGTAGTAACTAGGTTTTTTAAGTGTTTACTAGTTTTTGTATGCATAAAAAAGTATTCGAAACATTACTTTACTAGCTTGCTAAAAAAAAAACATCGAATTGTTTTGTTTTTAAGTGTTTGCTATGTTTGGTATGCATAAAAACCAAACTTCGCTGGATTTATGCTGGTATATACTATAAGCAAACGTAGTGTCTTATTTACCACACTAAAACTATTACTAGGTTGTTAATTTATAGTTTTTAGGGTTCCGTTTTTTATACGGAACACTATTGGTGAGAGTAAAACGAGTTTTTCACATTATATCGATTATCTCGTAAACTATAAATGCTATGGACTTGAAATTTGAGGTGCGTATAAAACTAATCTGTCCACATGAAATGACGAATACAAATAAAACTAAAGTGGTTTTCGTTTGGTTTACAGGGGTTCGATGTGAGACCTTTGAGAAAATAGATTTTTTTATAGATTCAAGTAGGGTATCATATCAAAGGGCTTCATTTCAGTATTCCTTAAAAATTTATTTTGGAATTTTACACTTCACCATTTTTTGTATAATTCTGAATAATGACGTTTTTTTCATGTTTTCTTAACTCGATTAGCTTCGAACCTAACTAATCGAAAATTTTCAAATGTATTTGGAATGATAGAAAAATTAGTACAGTTTTAATAAAAAATATATAAAAGTGTCATATTCTCATAATTATATTTATTAAGGGGGTGGAAATGAGGAAGGGTAAAAACACTATTTAAAATGTAGTCAAGTGGGGTGTCATTTGAAAGAGCAACTAATTTAAAAATCATTACAATTTTTTTTAGAATTTTGTAATGCACTGTTTTTGAGTTATTGTCAAAAACATACCGTCCCTCCCACCTCCCTTCGTTTCGACACTGATTGACAGAAAAATTTGGAAAAATTCACAGAGTTAGGAAATTCGGTAAATTTTGTATGAAAATTATACCGAAGTCTCAAATAATTATATTTCTGTGTGTTTAGGGGACCGGGGTAAAGAGGGTAAAAAAAACTTTTTTGACCCAAGCGAGTGGGGTGTCATTTGAAAGAGCACTTAATTTAAAATTCGTTGCAGTTTTTTTTATAATTTTGCTGTGCACAGTTTTTGAGTTATGGACAAAAAAGTTCAAAATTCAAACCGTGTCCCCCCCCCCCCCCCCCTTCGTTTCGACACTGATTGACATAAAAATTTGGAAAAATTCACAGAGTTAGGAAATTTAGTAAATTTTGTATGAAAATTATAGCGAAGTCTCAAATAATTATATTTCTGTGTGTAAGGTAAGGTGAAATAAAGCTTTTTTAACCTGAATAGCAACATCGAGTGGGACTGGCGTGTACATTTTTAGTCATGTCATCCTTTATACTGATTCTTAGAGCAATTTTTAATTTTGCAACTCTTTTAGAGTGAATAATTTTAAATATTGTTAAAATTATACGTTGTTTTTCAAGCACCGACCTAAATGTCGAACTTATGTAATCTAACACAAAAAAATTGTTGCTATAGAAAGAACTGAAAATTTTAGTAAAGCGATGAGCCTATAATTCTATGGAACACGAAAAATATAGCGAAGCTTCAAGTGATTTTATTTCTATGTGTTTAGGGGATGGGAGTGGGGAAGGGTGAAAAATTGTTTTTTGACCCGCAGAGTGGGATGTCATTTGATAGAGCACCAAAATTAAAAAACAATAGTTTTTTTAGAATTTTGCGATGCACCGTTTTTGAATTATTCTCAAAAAAGTGCAACAAAAAGTTAGTAAACCCCCCCCCTCCCCTATACGTTTCTTCGTTGATTGATAGAAAAATTTGAAAAAATTCATAGAGATAGGAAATTTGATGAACCCTTAACGAAAAATATAGCGAATCCTCAAGTGGTTTTAATTCCACGTGTTTAGGGGATAGGAGTGGGGAATCGTGAAAAAAAGGTTTTTTGGCTCGCATGAGTGTCATTTGAAAGAACACCAAAATTAAGAAACATTACAATTATTTTAGAATCTTGCGATGCACAGTTTTTGAATTATGGTCAAAAAAGGACTATTTTTAGCAATAATACCACTCCACCCCTAAATTTCGTCGTTGTTTAGCTATGGATAGCTATGGATATCATTTAACCTAAAGTAATATTTTTTATATCATTTCGATCAATTTAGATGAGATTGACATTAACTATTGATATTTACGATGAACCATTTTGTTTTTATGTGTCTATGGTCTGGCAATATAAACCCTTTACAACACAACTTTATGTAAATTATTTTGATATTGCTTTCTTTACATTCACGGAACCCTTGAAGAGCGAATTTTATTCGCACTTGTCTGACTTTTTTTTCTTTTTGAGAAGTGATATGAATTCGAAAACAAGACAAATGTATTGAATTTATTGGTTTTTTTATTCTGATTTGGAAGATGAAATATGTTTTCGTGCATGTAAAGTTTACAAATTGCATAAACCGGGTGAAGGAACAGTAAATTTTAGACACCTTTAGAAATAGTAAACTTTTAAGACATAGTAATTTACTCTTCTTGAAATAACTGAAGCAGAATCGACCCAATCTTCATAGTAAAGTAATTAATATTAACAACTCGGAATCAATGAGATACAATACCTATAACGAATGGTGTCACTTACAGACTTGTTGTTCGTTCGTTCATAATGTTTCTTACTTCTGGTTCAATGTACTTTGCACGTTTTTTTCCAAATTTTATGTGCTTATACGCTTTGGCTTTTAAATAATCGTTCAAGTCTCGGCGGAATGCGGAACGGGCAAAATGATTAGCAAATGAGACGGATCAAGGTTTAACGCGACCCATGCCAATAAGAAATGATTTACGTAAAAATTTTAAGTCAAAATTGTCACATACAAAATATGCCTACATGCAGATATTTCGGAGAAAAAAAATCATAAAGTTTTAAAACTGCGTAAAAACTGTGTTTTTTTTTTGCCTACCGTGCCCTCTAGCAATCACATCTGTACTACTTCCATCACGCGGTAAGAATTAACTGAAAGTGTATATTTTGAAATAAATTTTAAAAAATCGGAAAATCGATTTAAAATTTTTTTAAAATTAAAACTAAGGGAGAAAGCTACCCTTAAAATTTTTAACAAATTTTTTTGTCATGTGAAAATCGTGAATATTTCTAACGCATTGATATTTTTATAAATATTTACTACGAATAAAAAGATATACGTATTCGAGGATTACTCTGGAAAATGTAAACGAACGCCAGGTAGAATGCAAGCACTGTAACCGGGCCGAAAGCTAGGAAAACATTATTGACGTGAGGCTGGCGTAAGTGAAAAAGGAGAACAACCTAGAGTGTCATATTGGTCATAATGGAACAGCCTCTGTAAATTCTAAGGGTACAGTTAAAGAATCAATGTTAGTAGTAGTCAAAAATAAAAATGCCTCAAGTTTTTAAAGAAATGTTATGGAGGAACCAGTGGCGGTCACCTGGGTATTGACAAAACCCTTGACAAAGTACGACGTAGATTTTATTGGTCAGGAGCATGTCAATTGGTAGTGGAATGGTGTCGTGGGATAGCTGCTGCAAAAGGACCTATACGAAGAAGTTATGGTAAAATGAGGCAGTATAATATGGGAGCGCCATTTGAGGAAATTGCAATGAATGTAGCCGGACTATTTCCGGCTACTGATAGCATCAACAAATATGTGATAGTCATAATGAATTATTTTAGCAAGTGGCCAGAGGGGTGTGTCCAATACCAATCAGAAATCAAGAACCATAATAACTGAAGCCACAATAAGTAATTAGATTCATGCAGATCAAGAAAGGAATTTTGAATCTACAATATTTCAAAAATCTATCAGATGCTTGGAATCAATAAATCCAGAACAACTGCTTCATATTCCTATAGCTGAGTCAAAGAGTTGATTTTCATGTTATCTGTTGATCTAGCACATTAAAGGGTAGATTATAGAGAAGCATTACTGGGTTGAAGCATTAGAAATTGCAGCCCAGCATATGATCACATCGTACATTAAGATCGGTCTGATCACCGAGATGTAAAATCATTGGGATATGTGAGGTGCAAGATTCCATATTTTTCCATGGCTTTTTTACATGAGTATAGATAGTGCTACTGTAACTTTTTTGGCTCTTTCTGTGATATTTGATATCCAGGTGAGTCCACCTAGGTACTCAGCACGTACGTAGGTATTATGCTAGTTCTGCAAGTTCGAGATCACTTCCCTCCAGAGCAATGGAGCCAATATCAGGGATCCTCTACTTCCTGGTTGTTGTTGTTGTTGTAGCGATAGTTTTGATGCTAATCCTCCGGCTCCATGTCCAGGTTCAGGAACTCTGCTACTGCCCTTGGGCGGTACCACTAATCTTCCTTCGTCAAGTTTGTTTCATTTTTAGGACAATAAAATAGGTGGTCTACATCGTGTGGCGTGCCCTCACATGCGGGACACTTGTCAACAATTTCAGGATCAATTCTACTCATGTAGTTGTTTAGGATGCGTGACCAACCGGATCTAAGTTGAGCAAGGATGGATCTAGTGCTACGGGGCAATTGGACCTCTTCGGCAGCGACTTTTGGTGGCTTTCTATTTAGAACACGATTTGAAATATAGTTCTTTATTACGTTTTCGACCGTTTTGGTGTGGAGTGTTTTTAAACCAGTTCTATATGTAGATTCGTTGATGTTACCAGAAACCTGGCTCTCTCTGATATCTTGCAGAAAGCATCTCGCTGTCTTCCTTATGTCTCTGGGTGGTTCTATTGTAGTTAAGATGTCATTGCAAGGATGTTGCTCTTTGTGACAGGCCAACAGATATTTTTTGGTTAGCATTTCATTATGTTCACGGACCGGCAATATGTTACTTTCCTCGTGTAGGTGATCGCGGTGGGCCATCAAGTGACATCCGGTTGCGGTTCGCAAGGCAGCATTTTGTGTTGTTTGTAACTTATTCCAGTGAGTGTTGGCAACTTGAGGGATCCATATGGGTGCAGAATAATTTATAATGGGTCTTCCTTTTGCTTTGTACGTTGTTAAGATCGTGTTTTTACCTTTGCCCCATGAACTACCCGCTAGTGCTTTCAATGCGTTATTCCTGTTTTTCAGACTTGAGTTTATTAGTTGTGCATGAGCATTAAATTTAAGCAGTGGGTCGAATGTTACACCCAGCAGTCTCGGATTTTTTACTGTAGGAATAAGTATGTTGTCTATGCAGATGCTTAGTGTTGAATTTACCTCCTTCGTCCATGTGGTGAAAAGTGTAGAGGTGGACTTTTCAGTGGAAAGTTTTAGTTTTCTGGTTTTAAACCAATCATTCAGAGTATTGAGGTAGGTATTCAGGATATTTGTGAGTTGCTGCAGGTTATTTCCCGTTGCAAGCACTGTGCAGTCGTCTGCATATGACGTGATAGTTATTCCTTCTGGTGGAGTAGGCAAACTGCTGAGGTAGAGATTGAACCATGACGGTGAGAGAACTCCGCATTGAGGAACTCCTTGTCTTAGCACTCTCATTTTGGACTTGCTGTTACGGAACTCAACATATGTTTGGCGACCTCTGGGGTAATTGCACAACCAGCGCTTCATTAAACCTAGCAAGTTAGTATTGAAGATATCATCCAATAGAGCAGCGTGCGATACTGTGTCGAATGCTTTTGACAGGTCAAGTGCGACTAAAATTGTTCTAGCGCATCGTTGTTTTTGATTCAAACCATCACTGATCTGGTTTTGTATTCTGTGTAGCGCGGTGGTTGTACTGTGTGCTCGCCGGAAGCCATGTTGGTGTGGCGCCAAATTACAGGATCTTGTCAGCTGAGGGAGCAGAAGTGCTTCGATGAGTTTTGCGACCGATGAAAGAATGGATATTGGTCTGTAGGACTCTCCCTTTTCTTCCGGTTTTCCTGGTTTCAAAATGGGGCTGATTCTGGCCGTTTTCCAGATATTTGGTATCTGTAGAGTATTTAGAGATGTATTAAGTGTAGTAGTGAGGAAGTTCAAACCTTTGGGTCCGATGTGTTTGAGCATGATGGCTGAGATGCCGTCGGGTACTATAGCTTTTGATGGCTTAATTTTCCTTATTGCATTCTCCACCTCTTCTTCGGAAAATATAATATCCTCCAAGTTGTCAGTGTTAAGTTTGCGCATGTGTCTCAACACTGATCTGGTCTCTTTCTCGTGTTTACGCTGCTTTTCTGTAAACTGAATGTTAAATTTGTTTGCGCATTTCCTGTGGTTTTCAATGGGGATATCGTCGAAGGAGATCATGCAGTTATTTTGTGGTTGTCGAGGATGAGTTAGGCCCTTAATGACCTTCCAAAGACTTTTACTAGTACCCAGGTTTGATTCTCTCACTAACTCTCTCCATTTGTTTCTTTTATGGTCAGTGACCAATTTTTTAATTTGCTTGTTCAGGTCCGGAATTCTGGAGTCGGCTGGATCTGCTTTACGGATGTCATCTCTTTTATTAGAAAGCACACACGCTTCATGTGGAAAGTTTGGTTTTATTTTTTGGATTCTGCCAGCTGGTATGTAGCGAGCTCTTGCTTTATTAAAAATTTCTCTGAATTGTTTTTCCCCAGAGAGGGCGCAAAGTGGTAAAAATTGCTTACTAAATTCAAGTTCGGTAAAATTTGTAAAGTTTTCCCAGTCAGCTTTGTTAAAATTAATATATGTCTTTTTCGCGGAATTTATTTGATTTATGGAACGGCTTAAGGTGATTATGATCGGCACGTGGTCTGAACCCAGTGCAATTTCAGTACTCCATTCTGCAACTGGCATTAGTGACATACTGGCAAGGGAGATATCTGGAGAACAGTATGAGTTGTTTGTTACCCTTGTCGGTTGTGGTTCGTTGAGGACTCCAAAATTGGAGCCGTCAATTTGATCAGCAATGCTTTCACCTCGTGGATCAGTGTTTAGATGTGATTGCCATAGATCATGGTGCGCGTTCACATCTCCGACAATTATACAGTCTCTGGTATAAAATAAATGTCCTATGGACGGTTCATAACCTATATCACAGCTGCTTACTGGTGGAATATAAATATTGACTAGTGTTATTTCCGTATTGCCGGATTTTATTATAATTCCTTGTTGTTCTAGGTGTTTGTCAGTTCCCGGTACTGCAGGTGGTTGGTGCAGTGTGGTTGTACGGTAAATAACACTTTTGTGAATGATAAAGGCAAGACCGCCACCTTTGTCTTTCCCTCTATCCAGTCTTATAATTTTATAATCACAGATACTATCACTAATCTTAGATCTAACATTTAATTTTGTTTCTTGGAGAAACGTGACTAGAATATTATTATTGCACATAAAGTTTATTATACTGTCGATCTTATTCATGAGACCGTTGCAATTTAGTTGCATAATTTTTACATCACTCGGAGTTTCCGGTAGCGTGTTCATTTGTAATGTGTTTTGTTGTGGACTCGTGTTGGTATTTTGATTTGATGCTTGACAACATGGCGCTATGCAGTGGATAGATGTTGTGTTCGCTCTTAAGATGTTTTTACATATTGTACAGTGCCATGTTTTAGTTGGTCCTGCATTTGTTTCAATACCAGCTATGACGAGGAGTATTTGAAGCAGCGAGGCCAGTGACAGCTGCTTCTTTATCAAAAAAAATGGAGCGTCGGATTTGCACCTTCCGTCGAAATTGTTGTGATGCTCCTTAGTCGGAATTGTGTTCCGAGTGCTTCTGGGGCGTAGACCCGTCCATCTTGAGAAGCTCTGCTTCCTGGTAAAAAGAATCACTTCTGTTTTTTCAGGATTATTTTCTAACCCACATTTTTGGCCCATGTCAATGTTATTGCTAGGGTGGTTGGGACTGGCTCGCCTAATGTACTTAGACTAGAATCGCCACTTAATTATTTTATTTAATGCCAACCGCCCCATGTTATTTGTTAAAGAAACCTAAATGGCAAGGTGACGGAGATTTATATCAAGATAAATATATTAAAGTCAAAGATGTAAAACAAAATCAAATCAAGCAAAACAAAGATTCAAATTTATTTTAAGCCCTTTGAGTCTATAAAAGCATAAAAATTCTAAAATTTTCATAAGAACTACTCTAATATAAGAACCACTCTAATATAAGAATACCTGAAACTCATCTTCTTTTCTCCCGCTCTAGTGTGGCACAAACCACATTCAATTTTTTAAGTTTTCGCACTTGAGAAGCTCTAGATTGTTTTCGAAAGCATAGTTCTTAAACAGCAAAAGTTCTTTTCGTTTATCGTTCTCAAGACTGTCATTCTAACTTTACCAGACTAAAGAAACGTTTTTCGCTAATTTTGGAGTTTTAAATCCCCTTTTGTCTTTAACATATTCAATAGCAACAAAAATAAAAGCCGGATACCAACTTATAACAGGAAAAATACTAAACCTAACAATAGCATTTCCTTATAGTTTAACTGTAACGAATACAAATTAATCCAAATATAAATATTAATGCTAAGAACTACATGTTATTTGCAAGAATTATGATAGAACAGAGGAGTAATTCTTATATTCAATAGTCATTAGTGTTGTCAACTATTTAGTTAACACACATTTGGTTATACCCCTGGCAGCCAGTTGCACCAAGCCACGAGGCATCAATTTATCAAAACAAATGTTTCTAGCATAATTCGATATACTCATCGCCAAGGCATACCATCGCTAGTAAGAGGAGCGCCTTCGATTATCACACATTTGTAATAAGTTCATTAAATAAGACAAAACAGAGTGTTGCTTGAGCGGAAGAACCAATGATTCATCGCAAAAATAAAAGACTGTGTTAGCCGCAGTTTCAAATCAGAAACGTAATAAAAACGATTCACGACATGCCCACGACTAATAATAAGAGGTACGCCAACGAATTCAATCAGTTCATTTTAAACCCTAAAACATTGGAAAAACGCATAGGAAAATCTCAAAAAGAATACACAAATTGCCATCTGATAGCTGAAAGCAATCTACGAAAGATTACGTATCAAATCTACGAAAACCTTCAAAGCTCTTATAACAAATAGTCTATCGCCAACTGTTCTGAAAAGAAATTGGGCTGCATCTTCATTCTTGCATGTCTGACTAATGCAAGATCAAACATAAAAGGTTTCGAAGTTTTAGAAGAAATTTTTACTTAAATACGGGTTCGGAATGAAGATTTTTTTTTCTTCAATAAAACAACTTATTTCACTTCCATGTAAACAAACACAAAAATATAAAATAAAATGAATATTTTAATATTGAAGTTCTTTTTATAATTATTAACATAAAATTCTACAAATTTACTAAATAAATAGATAAACTGGAAATATATACGAAGATATATAACAAATGAGTTATTTATTTAACAACTCAAAAAAGTTTGTTATTTAAATTCCTAGTAAACGCCATAGCAACAACCTAGTGCGATGTTTTTTAATACTATCCTCCTAGTTTAGTTCATACTCAAACCAATTTTTTACTATACCAGCAATTTTGTATTAAGCTAGGTAGTAAAGTTTAACTAGTGTTTACTAGCTTTTATACATATCGCCCAATCTCTTTGGTTTAATAGGATACTTATCACCCTGGTCTGAAGTTGACCTCTAGTTAATTCGCCGTCAACTCTTCGACGCTAAACAAATTTGATTCCTCTCATCGTTCACCCCAAAAATTACAATAATTTGTTTACTCAGTTATAATAAATTAATCTCAAAACCTTTCCTCGTTGATATTTTGGAACTTCTAAAACCATCTCAAAATACGAAAGTATAAAACTCACAAAAAACTAATTTTTACTAACTCAATCAATGAATTATTTTGGCATGATCAAATCATAACAACCAAAATAATCTATAAACGTCACAATTTACGTATTGAAAAAACAATTATTTTAATTTAATGTAAAACAAAAAAAAAACTAAGTAATTTAGTTTTAACTTTTAAACAAAAATCAGTCCGAAGCATAAATAATAAGTAATTTAGTAAATGAAAATAACGAAAAATTAATTTTAAAATCCGCCCATCAAGTATTTTGTTAACTAAAAAATAGTAAAAAAAAAACTTAAATTATAAACATTTTTTAATTGATAGTTCAAAATTTTATTTTAAATTATTTAAAAAACCATAATTAATAATTAAACAAATAATAGTAATAATGAATACATATCTTGGATTTATTTAATATTTTTTTTAAATAAAATAAACTATTTTAATAAATATCGTTAATTTATAGCAAGTAAAACTATACAATGATTTTCAGATCATATCATAAGAAACTTTTATTCTGATTTTTTTTTCAATTTATATTTTTAATTAAAAATTAGTATTTTCAATAGTTAGTTATACTTTTAGAATTATTTATTTTGACATATATTATAATAATTTTATTGATGTTTTTATTAAATAGAAATTTTTAAAACAAAAAATAAAGAAAATTTTAGTACAAGGATGTGTCACTATCTTGATTGAATAAAACTTTGGAAGCAACAAAACTAAAAAATGCATCTGATAAAATATCAATATTAATTAAATTGAAATAAAAACTGAACAAAAATTAATTTTTTAACATAAAAAATACGAACAAAAAATTTAAATTAAATGTAGTAGCTTTTTACTGTACTTAAAACTAAAAAACAAAAATATTTAATTAATCAAGTTTTATTAATTTTTATTGCAAAAATTTAAATGTATAAATTATAAATAATAATAACAATGGTTTAAAAATATTCAAAACTAAATAAAAATTTTGAATATTAAATGAAATAGAAAAAAAAATGAATATTTAAACATTATTTCTTTTAGTTAACAGAGAAAAAATATGAAAATATATATTATGTATTGGTATGTCCGTTTTGAAAAAAATAAATTACAATAGCTAAATAGTAAAATTAATAAATATAAACAAAAATTATTATTTAATAAATTTTCAATGTTTTTATTTTAAACATTTATTTTTGGTATACAAAAATGGCTGCAATTAGCACAAAAAAATAATGCAAATAATAAACGTGGAAACAGATTTATTAAAATAGAATTAAACAAAACTTTAAAGCAAAAATTAAAAATGTTACAAAAAAAAAACATAACAGTAAAAAGAAATAGAAAATAATAAAATAAAAATGAAAAAAAATATTAAGATAATAATGTAATAATTAAATGAATATTAAAGCAAATAAAATTATGAAACTTATTTGAAAAGGAAAAATTTATTGGTTTTTTTTTGATTAAAAAAAATGCAAGAAACAGGAAAAAACAAATGGTTAAAATACTGGTTTTAATCTGGCCCAGCAAATCAAGTTGACGACAACCAATAAAAATCATTTTCAAACTCTTGTCAACCTTCAATGTTGAAACACACTAAAAAATTATGTTCCATGACACCAATTGAAAATTTTAAATGTTTTGCAGCAAATGTTAAACATGTTTATTCTTATACCGAAATGCAATTTTAGCCCAGTCACAAGAACTGAAAAATTCCTTAGCAAAATTTTTAATTAGGTAAGCAACAAAACTCACACGAAGAAGAAGCATAAAAAATTGAAAAACGTTGACACAAATACATATTCTCAAGATTTTATCACTTCAAACGAAAAGAAATTGAAATTAAATATCTTGAAACTTTTCGTCCTTGGTCGCTATGAAACGCTAAATTGCGCATATAATACAAAATAAATGTATGTCCTTGCATCAATTTTACGCGTTTTAATAATATGCGAAGAGCATTGTTTGCTGGCTCCATCCAGAAATTAATTAGAAAATTGCAAGTGCAATAATGTTGCAACACCTCTAGGAATTAGAACTTGTTTTTCAATGATTCTAAAACTACACCACAATCATATCAATCAACAATACTCACAACACAGCTAGTTCAATTCAAAGAACTTAGAATTAACACAAACCAAAACAGAACGCTTAGCTTCTATTTTTATTTCTGACTAATCATTACAACTCAAAGAATTTTTCAAAAACAAAAATATATATATAGGAATTTTCTTACATTTCCAGTCAATCAATCAATCAATCATACTTTGAAAATCCAGAAAAGAAAATATAGATTTTGTTACTATAGTCTTGGAAAAAATGGAGACATTATCCTTTTCTCATGTCCGTTTTTTTATGTTTTCTTCTTTTTTTTAAATTAGAAGAAATATATGGATTTTTGATTGACATATTAATATCATATAAGGAAATGTGAATTGATGTTATGTATGAAAAAAAGAAGATTCATAAAATTAAGAACAGTTTGATTGTTTGTTTTGGAAAATGTTGATTGAATTAAACAGATTAGTTTGTGAGGGGTGAGGGGTGAGATGAGATTTCATTTGGTTTTCAATATTTGATGATATTTTGAAAACGATAAACTTTTGGTTAAATGAATGATTTCTTTTTTAATGCACCATTGACCATTGAGTCTTGTAGAGATCGTAATTGATGAAACGATTTGACCAATTAATCTGTTTAAATTGGTATAGGTTGGACGCTCAATATTAAAATTACGAAAATAAAAGCTCAATTAGAATGCTCTAACAACACATTCAAATGTTGTTAAAATTGAATTTATGGTTCAACAACAGCGGTTGATATTTGTAGAGCTGGATATATTGCAGTACTTTTAGTAAATAATATAGTTAAAACTATTAAATAGAAACTAAAATAAATTAATTTTTATTCATAATGCAGTGTATAATTAGTCTAAAATGGCGTGGGTCGTCTCCACGCTGTGTGGAAATGTCACAATTTCATTGCGATGTCCCACGGAGAAATCTGTTCCACGAAGTGTCTCACAAAACAACTAGAATTTTTATTTTATTCCAGCACTCGTTTCAATCCTTTATAATAATATTTGGAATATTAATAATGAATATTATAGTTCTTACTCGTAAGAGTAAAATTTTTGTTTTTTCGATTTCATTTCTTTGGAGTAGATTGGATTTTCCATTTATTTTCATTCGACTTGCAAAAGAAGAAAACTAGTACCTTTTGTTCATCCTTTATATTTATTTTTCTAACAATACATGCATAATTGAACAAAGCATTTACAAGAATTATTTATTTTTAACGTTGGAAAGCATGAAATTTGAAGCAAAAATGAGAGGTTTGAGTATGTGAAAGAAAATACTTATTTCAATTTAGGAGCAAGAATGATATTTTATTATTTTCAATCCTGTATTTGGAAGTGTTATATTTGTTTTAAGCTACACGCTTTGAAAGAATAGAGAAAAGAAGTGGTATAAGGAGCGTTCCAACTCTGTTTAAAACACACCTTAGCTAGGTAGATAGCTCAAAAGTAAAATTATAATTTTCTAATTGTTATAATTTTTTTCTCAATAAAGAACAAACAAAGCAAACAGCATAAAAACTTGATAAATAGTATAGATTTGTAAACGATAGTCAAAGATAGTACAAGAAAAGTTTTGTGCTACTATATAAGGTAAATTTATGCTAATTTTTAAAATTATATTTAAAAAGTTCTCGTGTAAAGCATGACGGATAGAAAACGTTTATGCAAATTCTCATACGATATTGAATTGGACCATTAGAGTAAGAGTCCGCGACGGCCAGACCTCCGTTATTTTATAAAAGCTGAAAGTTTCTCAGCGCATACCCCCTACTCAGGTAGGAACGATTAGCGACATATGAAGTTTGGATCAGAGTGGCTTTGGCAGGGAGCAGGTTTCAAAGGGGCCTCCAAAATTACGTGAAAGTATAAAAGCTAATTTTTTTATATATTCTTCGGGATAGTATTAGAACTCACGTCACCCATTGCCAGACACTTACTATCGTGGAATACCCCCTGTCAGACACCCTGAAACTTTAAAGTTTAAGGGTGTCTGGCAGGGAATTTCCACGATAGTAAGTGTCTGGCAATGGGTGACGTGAGTTCTAATACTATCCCGAAGAATATATAAAAAAATTAGCTTTTATTCTTTCACGAAACTTTGGAGGCCCCTTTGGAACCTGCCCCCTGCCAAAGCCGCTATGATCCAAACTTCATATAACGCTAATCGTTCCTACCTGAGTAGGGGCTATGTGCAGAGAAACTTTCAGCTTTTAGAAAATAACGAAGGTCTGACCGTCGCGGGCTCTTAGTCTATATCCTTTTATTAAAAAAAATCAAAATATAACGACACCAATGTTTATTGTACTATCAGTAGGAGAGAATCTGGAAATTAACAGTGGACGGGAAAGTGGATATCAAAAGTGGATATCAAAAGACATATAGATTAACATAAAAAGTTCAAGCGGCAGTTATATTCGCTAGGAATAGGTAGATTTTGGGGTCAAACAGTTTTGTGTACAAATTAGATGTGTCAGATTAGTTTATATAATTTAATTTAAATAGAAACAGATTGGATTGCATCAATGCAATCTCGGAACAGTTTTATTTATTTGGGTACTACTCTTACTAACTACTTTAAACAACATATTAAATCCACCAAAGAGCAAATTAACGTTCTCAATAACTTGTGACGTACACCTACAGCTAGAATACCACCACACATAATTTATAATCAAAAACCTCTTATAATCAAAAACCTATTACACCTCAAAAGTTATATGTGTTATTATGGTTTTCCATATTATTCACTGTTTGTGTGCTTTTGTCACTTTTTAATTAAAATGCAATATTTAAAAATATACTTTTTACTGTTTATTTTTAAATTTATTTATAATAATAAAACTTCCTTATAGTAACAATTTGATTTTTATTTTTATTTTTTTATTTTAAAGAATATCGATTTCGACTTACGTCATCCTCAGTTCTTAAATTATTATTACAATTTTTGCTTAAACTATTACTTATATACTATTTCAACTGCTGTTTTTTATTATTATGTCATATATTTTGTTAGTTTTAGTGTTGATTTTATCATTTAAAATATTGTTATTGTTTTTATGTTTATATATTTCTATTTCTTCCAATCTATCTAGATTCTGTCCTTTTCTTTTTTTATGTAATATGGTTAAATTTGTGTTGATATTGGTGTATTTGTGTTTTTCTATTTTCAAATGTTGGGCATATCTGGATTTTGGATCGCTTCTGTTAATTTCATTGGTGTGCTCGATAAATCTTTTTTTGAAGGACCTCCCCGTCTGGCCTATGTAAAATTTACTGCAGTCCTAGGCCATAGACATAGGCCAGACGGGAGGTCCTTCAAAAAAAAATTTATCGAGCACACCAATGAAATTGGTGATACACCACCAAGTGAAATAGTGAAAATTTATTATTACAAATTAGTAAAATTACAACAAAACAAATTAAATTTACATTTCAACCGATGCTGCAAGAGAAATAAAATAATGCCTACATATATTAACATCAAAGTCAACAATAGATCCAAAGCCGCACAAATAGCTAAACAAACAGCAGAAGCCACATGGTTAGCAAAACAAATTCAAGAACTCTACACAAAAATAAATTACATGACATTAGAAGTATACAACCTACAATTATTAATATCCAAACAATATCATCAAATAGAATATGAAATAATAATGGAATCGGTAAAGAATGATATGGAAAGCACGATAAAAACGAAAAGTGAAAACATAAAATTGAAATTAAAAAAATTAAAAGAATCAAAACTAATAGAAATGGGAACTCATCAGAAAAACATAATAAATCAGTATAGACCACCACAATATAACAATAGAATAGAAAATTAGACTGAAATACAATTTAATAATCATGAAACTCAACTATTGGAAAAAGGATTGAAATACGGTATACAACCAAACAACACAACAAAAGAAATAAATGAAAATCTGTTAGAAATAGAAAATTCAATTTTGAAAACCAACATTCACCACCAAAATGAAATCAGGACAATAATAGTTAATGAAATATCAGTAAAAAATAACAACTTAAATAATTCAAAAACCAACAACAAAAAAAGAAATAAAAACAATACGCAGTATACAAAACAAGATCAAACAAAACAATGCTACAATAACCAAAGCAGGGGAATACATTAGTCATCTTAAAAACTACAGACTACAACAATAAGATAGATGAATACATCAATAATAACAACATCGAAAAATTAAGTAAAGATCCAACGAATGAATTCAATGCACAAATAAAAATTATCATCAACAAATCTGTCAACATATTAAGTGATAAGAATATAAGGTATAACAAAATGATAAAACCAACAGCACCAAGTATAAGAGGATTACCAAAAATGCACAAAACAGATACACCGATAAGACCATTAATTAACCACAGCACCATTAATTTCACCACAGCACCAACATACAGAATAGCGAAGTACATAAACAAACTATTGAAATACCACATAAAATTTGATTACAGTTATTCAGTCAAAAATAACACAGAATTAATCAATAGAATAGAACCAATAATAATACCTCACAACGCAAAATTAGCATCGTTTGATATAACCAACATGTATTCCAACATACCAATAAAAGATACAATAAATACAACAAAAAATATGTTAATAAAAAATGGTTTAAACCCAACAGATACACAAGAAATAATAAACATAATAACCGAAATAACAAAACAAAACCATTTCACACATAACAACGAGTATTATCAACAAACAGAAGGATTACCTATGGGTAGCCCACTATCGGGAACATTAGCCGAAATATATCTCAACGATTTTGAAACAAAATATAGATATAATAACTCAAATCCACACAAAGAAAATATCATTTATTGGTATCGCTACGTTGATGATATAATTTTATTATTCAATGGAACAAATAGACAGCTTAATCTATTACACCAATACATAAACAGCATAGAACCTTCCATTAAATTCACCTTAGAAAATGAAGAAAACAACACAATAAATTTTTTGGATTTATCAATCAAAAATGTAGATTCAAAACACACTTTCAAAATATTCCGAAAACCAACCCAAACCGATCAAACAATAAATATCAAATCACATTATCCATACCAACATAAACTAGCTGCCTACAACCACATGATCAATAGATTGAACACTATACCGATGAACGCTGAAAATTATGAAGACGAGCTAAACAATATAAAATACATAGCCAGTAAAAATGGATATAAAAATGAAATGATTGACACATTAAATAGAAAACATAAAAACAAGAAAAATTTGCGAACCCTAACAACATTGAAGAATGAAGAAAACTTAGCAGCTAAAAAATACGTAGGCGTAACATACAATAGAACAACATTCAAAATAATGCAAAAAACTTTAAAAAAATATGGATATATTGCGGCTTACAAAAACAAAAATAAATTAGAAAACTACCTAAAAACTATAAAAACACAAAGCTTAGACACAGGTGTTTATAAGCTTACCTGTGACGACTGCAGTAAATTTTACATAGGCCAGACGGGGAGGTCCTTCAAAAAAAGACTTATCGAGCACACCAATGAAATTAACAGAAGCGATCCAAAATCCAGATATGCTCAACATTTGAAAATAGAAAAACATACACCAATATCAACACAAATTTAACCATATTACATAAAAAAAGAAAAGGACAACATCTAGATAGATTGGAAGAAATAGAAATATATAAACATAAAAACAATAACAACATTTTAAATGATAAAATCAACACTAAAACTAACAAAATATATGACATAATAATAAAAAACAGCAGTTCAAATAGTATATAAGTAATAGTTTAAGCAAAAATTGTAATAATAATTTAAGAACTGAGGATGACGTAAGTCGAAATCGATATTCTTTAAAATAAAAAAATAAAAATAAAAATCAAATTGTTACTATAAGGAAGTTTTATTATTATAAATAAATTTAAAAATAAACAGTAAAAAGTATATTTTTAAATATTGCATTTTAACTCAAAAGTTAATTCCATTGGAACCTCTTGGGTTAGAAAGCTGAAAGTCTCTGAGGTTATAAATGAAAAGTGTATCTAAAAGAAAATAGGAGTTTAAATAACATAAACTCAAAAATGATGAAAGCATGGCTGTTTGCGTTTGCATTCGTTTTAACAGCTCCAAGGTCGCAGTCTCTGGACTTGGATAATTTTTTTTTATTTGGGAAAGATTTATGTGGTATCTACGTGTGCAAAAGATTTAAAATGTGAGCTTAGTCATTTTTTATGTAAATCAAGGACAACAAAGTTTAGTAATTTACCCTACGCCAAACGAATTCTAAACGCCAAGACCGTCATCTGAAAAAAATGATAAAATAAGGTTTAAAAATTAAATATATATAAATTGTATGTAACAATTATGTTTCAAACGGCCGTTATAACGCTTTAGATTATTCGACTTTTAAGGCTCTAGCCGCTTAAATGGTATCCCTATATGGCCAGTTCACGTACTTGTCCAAGGGATTATTTGCCGCAACAAACATAAAAATTTTTTTTAGTGTAGGTCAAGAAGTGCGACCATGAGAGTGCCGCTAAATTCCGTTATACCTCATATCGTTATATGATTTCTATGAAATCTACATAAAAAGTGATGCTATAAGCTGCCAGCTCCAGTAACCTAAACAGGTTTTCTAAACCATTAAAAATGGGAAAAACTGAAAGAAATAGTGCTCTTGCAGAAGCCGTTATGACTTTCCATACGATTTACCACAACAAAAGCTTTCGATTGATGGATTGCATATCTATGCTAACTCAATTATTATTCGATACAAATATACATGTGCTAGATCAATATAAGAAGCAATAATTTGTCAGAAGTCAGCTTTTCACTGATAACATGAATACCAATTTTAGTGGTGTGTCACGTCAAGGTGTGAAAAATGTTTTAAGCAAGCTAAACTCGAATTTGAACCAGAACGTATTGGGTCCTAGATTCGCAGCACATATTTTATATAGTTTAATAAGAAATGCTGTTGATTTAAAGCCAATTGATGATGGCAGGGTTAAAAAAAATTTGGTTATTTTGCGTCGGAGGAATTCTGCAACAAAAGTTATGTCGAATATAACAAACTTCTTGGATACAGTGGCACTCGCTGGCTGGAACTAATACCAGTACTAGAAAGAATTTTGAATGTACAACACCTTAAATCATATTTCCTAACGGTTGAGAAATATCCAATTAAAATAAAAGAATTTTTTGAAGAATTAAATAGTTAACAACCCGAGCAGAAATTTCTTAGGGCTCAAATACGGCCCTGATCAGGTAAGCCCTAGTTTTATAGGGCCCTGATCATGAGTTTAACGCTATTGCCCAATCAGGCCCTGATTGGGAAAAACGGATCAGGGACTGATCACGTTTTCCATATAATATTAAATAGGGCAAACCCTAGTAAGGCATTTTGTATCAGGCCCTAATCAAATTGCCCAACTAGGGGTCAGATACGAAAAAGCGAATCAGGGCCGAATTTATCCAAATAAGGTTAGCCCTAAAAGGGTATTCTAATTCAGGTCCGGAACAGACCCACATCAGATTGCCCTGAAAACGATTTTAAGGTAGCCTAAA
This sequence comes from Diogma glabrata, assembly GCA_963693315.1. Lineage (NCBI taxonomy): Eukaryota > Metazoa > Arthropoda > Insecta > Diptera > Cylindrotomidae > Diogma > Diogma glabrata. The sequence continues at coordinate 417,199,181 of OY856187.1, forward strand.
GTGGGGTTGATTAGTGTTTGAGTCGAGTTACGACTGAGGCCTTTTAAGCACCTGTTAGTTTGAAACTTCAATAATAACATCAGTTCTTGATAATTTATTTTGATTAAACTTGGTAAATATTTTTAGAGGATGATTTGTAATAGTTCACCAACTTCCGGTTTTGTTACTTCCGGTATTTTTCTTTACCGGTTCCTATTCATACAACAGAATTTAATTCTGTTGGGATACTATAACTTTCTTTGATGAACTAATTTTGATGAAACTTTAGCAACAGATGGGGATATATATGAGAATTGAGAAGGAACTGATAAGCGTTTGAACGATAATGGGCAAAGTGGTGGGGGTTAGACAATAGTTGAAGTATTTGATGAATATACGCTCACTTTGTATCCAGAACATTTTGTTTTCAGTGCTATGATGAAGTCCGTGTGTGCATCAGCGACGTCAATATTTTTTATACAAAGTTAGACATGCTTAGGTATTGTTAGTTACAATAAATTAAAAACTATCTGAATATTCGAAGATGCCGTACCAACTGAGGTTTAGAGTAATAGACTATATTCCCTGAATGAATGACTTTAAAAAGAGGCATTCCCAAATATAGTTATCTGGGATCGCCCACATGGAAGGAATTCCAAAGATCAGAAACTCGATTAAAAAAATCACTCTGAAACAGTTCTACACTTTATTATGTGAACCGTGTATAGGTAAAGGTACTTTCAACAAGCAAAGATGATAAGCGTTATTTTTGTGTCTTGTGAGACGTGCCCAACGTGCTATCATAGGCGCAAATATGAACAAGATGAACAATGGAATCGAACAAGTCAATAATATAAATAAGAAAAAGAGTTGGGGACATAATTGCCCCTTGAAGAACGTTTGCGTTATCTAAAAATGTTTTCGATGAACTCTCACTGACGTTGACCTGTCTTCCGGTTATAAAATTTCTAATCCAAGAAAATGACTTCTCTTCTATACCATAACATTTTAGCTTGTATATTAGGTTATCGTACAAATACTTTATCATAGACCATTGATATATCGAGTGCAATATATTATATAGTTATAATAGCGATTTTACCCGCATGTTAATAAGCGATACATATTTCCCAGTCTTGGTATCACTGGTTAATGCAATTACAGACCACATTTCTTTTAATTTTAATTGCCTCTTTGCATTTTTTGGAAAACCAAGAGTCCCCTCTCAGTACAACGATACTTTTTGGTATACATTTTCGCATTCGTGCCAGTATATACTGTAAAGCATCAAAAAAATCAATCTACTCTATTTGGATCTTCTCTTGTTAGCAGGCTTGATTTATAGGAAAGGACAGGTTGGATTTATAGGACTGCAAATGCAACTGCAAATAGCTGGATGAGCACCGAACGCATCTGAATTTTCCAAGATGGAAAATTTTCATCGTCCAACTTTTCAATAGCGTATAACGAGGACATTCAGTTACTATTTAGTCGCGCAATTTCAACAAATTAAACTATTTCCAGGAACTGGGCCATAACCTATTGGAACAACCGATTGAAATAAAGAAATTTTTTATTAATTAAAAAACCTAAGACAAAAAACATAAGCATAAAAAGCAATGCAACTAGGATTATATTATTAATTGACTCTCCAACAATTTTTTGGGTCTTCTTACTAATGTACAGTACCAAAATCATAGGTAACATAAAATTAAATATATTCTTGCTCAAGTAGATCGAGACAGGAATTTAGATGTTGAAGCAGATGTGTAAACATAGTTTTTAAAAGTTAATTCAATAAAAGGTCTTCTACATTATCTCTACAAAACCAACAAAACTGAAGTATTTTTATTTAATCAACAACATCTAATAAGTGATAAATTTATTAAAACTCAACTTCAACATAATAAAATAAAATCTCTTATGTTGCACTAAATAGAAAAAAAATGATGTAATCCTTTTACCCCATTTTTTTTTATTTTTAATATGTTTAATAATCATTTAAATTAAAGTGAATTATTAGTTAGTTGATAAAATTTTAGCGAGCGAAAATAAAAATATATCACCAAAGAATGGAGAAATGAGGACAAACAATTATTTTTCTCAGATATTTGATTATCATTACATTAAATCAGAAAAGTAAACTTGTATTTTGACTTTGTTTTACATATGGGTGGTTATTTTGTAGCGTTATCTCACTAGGTGAGATAAAAAGTGAGATAAAATATTTGTCTTTGATCGATTGTATTAGATAAAAGAAATCACTTAAACATAATTTTTTTATCTCACTATTTTTCTCACTAGTGAGATAACGCTACAAAATAACCACCATGGCTAGCAAAACCCACGTTATATTATATAAAAAAGTCCAAGCGGCACGCATATCCGATAGAAATAGGTAGATTTCGAGATCAGACAGTTTTGTGTGCCAGTAGAATCTGATGTATCAGATTAGTTTAAACAAAACAAACTAATTTCAAACAGATATCGAACAAATTTTAAAAAGAAAATTAGCTACCTACAAGCAAAATTATATGTATCCAATTTTGCAACAAACAAATATCAAATCTACCACAGAACATGTGTGTGACAATTTATGACACAAACCTACTCTATATCATATGTCGTGCAATTACTGCAAAATATCAAAATAGTTTATTTCTAAGAAAAAAATAATAATTTCTTCTATTCAAATCTTTTATTTTTTGACTGTTATAAGGTTGACATTGACTGTTATAAGGTTTTTGGAAATTGTAGTTGGGGATTATTGCAAACTTTTTTGTTGAAGCCAACAAGTCAAAAACCTCTAACTGCAGAGATTTATATTTATAAGAAACGGATTAAAATGTTTCCACAGATTCTAAATTTATGAAGATTTTAAAAATATTAGTATCCAAACGGCCGTTATAACGGATTAAAAAAACCACTTTATTTTTTAGTATAAAGCTTATAGTTCCTTAACCATGTGTCAGTCTTTTCTGATTTACGAACTCGTCCAAGATATCATTAAAACACACATTTTTAAGAAAGGTTTTTTGATCTGGCTCCACAAATGCAACCGTGAGAGCGCCGGTTGATTCAAACGTATTTTGTGTTTTACAAGCTTTTTTGTTGGAGCCGTTCACTCAGAAACCTCCAACTGCAGAGGTCTTTTTATTGAAAGAAACTGATTAAAAAGGTTTCAAAGATTCTAAATTTATGAAGTTTTTAAAAGCATTAGAATCCAAACGGCCGTTATAACGGATCTAAAAAACAGAGTTTTTTTCTAGTATAAAGCCTCTAGTTTCTTAACCATGTGTTGGATTGGGCTGATTTATGAACTTGTCCAAGATATTAACAAAACGCACATTTTAAGAAAAGGTTTTTTGATCTGGCCTTATAAATGCGACCGTGAGAGTGCCGGTTGTTTCAAAAAAAAAATTTTTTTACAAACTTTTTTGTTGGAGCCGCTCACTCAGCCTCTAACTGCAGAGGTCTAGATTTAAAACAAATTGATAAAAAAGATTCCAAAAATTCTAAATTTGTTAAATTTTTTGAAATATTAGTATCCAAACGGCCGTTATAACGGTTTTAAAAAATCAATTTTTTTCAGAAAAAAGCCTCTAGTTTCTTAACCACATGTCGGATTTTGCTGATTCACGAACTTGTCCAAGATATTATTAAAACACACAAGTACAGAAAATTTTTTTGATCTACCTCAACAAATGCGACCGTGAGAGTGCCGGTCGTTTTCGTTATATCTCATATCGTTTATATATATATATATATATATATATATATATATATATATATATATATATATATATATATATATATATATATATATATATATATATATATATATATATATATATATATATATATATATATATATATATATATATATATATATATATATATATGTATATATATATATAAATTTTTTTTTTTTGTTTTTTTGTCTCCGCTTATCATATAGAGTCGTTTGGCACAAAAATTTTTCCGAAATTCCGAGATGAAGCCCATTGCAATAGGTAGATTTTTATATGAAATCTACCTAAAAAAATGTGGTAGGTATTTTAGCAAGATCAATCTTTTGATTTTTATTGTTTCTATTATTTAAAATTGTGCAATATGATAAAATACTTTGTATGCAGATTGATTGACGATAAGTACGATGTGATCACATAAAATCAATTGTTACATTATATATTTAATCATTAAGTTTATATAAACTACATTGCTCCACAACAGTTGTATTATCAAATCCTAAAGAGAACCTGTCTAACTACATATTGCATCCAACATTCCAACACTCACATGACATGAATCAAATCAGACCACAATGGCGACATTTACATTAGGGATCGAACTAGTTTTGGTTGAAGAATTTATTAATAGAAGCAACTAAGATGTTGACTTGCGCAACCTGGCTTAAAGTTATTCGACCTATTAAAGCTATTTCCCATTCAACTGAGAGCCAAGCATTATGGTTGATAAGCTAGTCTTTGAGTGGATTTAATGCGATGCCACAATTTAAGGATCGAACCTTAATATTTGATGATAATGTGTATAGATACAATTTAACGGTTCATCTCAATCGTTTCGGTATAGTTGAATGAAATATGTAGCTTTAACTTTATAAATATTCACAAAATGAGAAAAAAAAATTGGAGATGCCGGGGATCGAACCCGGGGCCTCTCACATGCAAAGCGAGCGCTCTACCACTGAGCTACATCGCCTATCAACAATTTGATTTTAATTTAATATTTGAAAATTTTTGTCATAAATAAAATCTGATTTTAATTTAATTTTGAAAATTAAAATATATATAAAATTATTACGCAATAAAATCTAAAGTCGACACTTAAAATTGAAACTATTCGTACATAGTTATTCTAATATATTGTTGTTACCAACAACAATCAAAACCGCAAATACACAAAAAATCTAGATTACCATCATCGTCTATTTGACAGCTGATAGTAAAAAAAACCTTACAACAGCTCACATATTTCTAACAAACTTTTTAAAAAATCCCATCAACATCAAAACAAATAACCTAATATTATTATAGACTTTGTTTCACACACGTTCCCGCTATAAAAAACAAACTGACATATGACATTTAGACATCACAAAACAATTGTCCTACGAATTTTTATTCTCTTAAATATTTATTAAATTATTATAAAATTATTATAATGGAGGAAGATAACGATATAGAACAAGAAAATATGATTTCTATAAATTCAGATATGTGGGAAACGTTGATATCTACCCTTAAAAAGACAAACAATAATAATAATTCGGCTTTGGAACTCATATTTAAGATGGTTGTCAAAAATTTAACTTTCGATGATCCAGGATTATTTTCATTGAAATCTTCGAACATTGGACATGATCGTAATAGATTAGATGTTTGTAATACGTGGCTATTTAATCAGTTATTATATATTTTGCTTAATGAAAGGGTTGCAAAGTAAGTACATTATGTTTTTTACTAACAATAACTCAAATTTTTATTTACCGGCTATATGCATTTTTCTAAATTTGAAGCAACCCTAATCACTTGCGTATAGTGTAGTGTCGTTTGGTAATTTTTTGGTTAAAAGTAGTATATCTTTAGTTTTATTCTTGAGGATCTGTGGAAATGGAACCATTCTTTGTAGATCAATTGGCGGTTATGACGAAATTTAGGATAATTTATTCAAAGATGGTCTAAGTACCTGTACCTGTTTGGATTAACTTTGCTAGAATAAACTACGTTTCAGGGGCTTGATGATTGACGAAAGTTTTACGTGGATGTTGGCGTTGAAAGATTTTGGAACCTATGATCAATCGCTGCAGGGACTTCATGATAGTTTATGCCGTCTAGCTAGAATACTATACCGACAAGTACAACTAGCGTTTGTGGATCAGAAAAGCTTCCTTATATCTGTTAGCAGTTTGCAAAATCTATTCAACGCTCATCTATTTTAAGCTCATCTATACTCCTAGTTTTTGGATCTTCTCTAACATCAGTTTGAAAAAGCTTAGCAGTTTTCTTTATGGTTCTAGGTGGTGACGCCATTAACAGGATGTAATTGCATGAAGGTTGCTCTTTGTGGCAGGTCCCTATGTATTGTTTAGATAGCTTCTCATTGTGTTCACGGACCGGCAAGATATTACATTCCTCATGTAGGTGGTCTCTATGGGTCATAAGGTGACATCCAGTAGCGGTTCTCAAAGCTGCGTTTTGTGAGGTTTGCATCTTCTTCCATTGCGTATCAGAAAGTTGAGGCTGTGTAGTTTAGAATAGGTCTACCTATAACTTTGTAAGTAGTGATAATAGTGTTTTTGTCCTTGCCCCATGAACTTCCAGCTACCGCTTTCAATACATTGTTTCTGCTTTTCAGCCTCGTGTTCACCTGTTGCGCGTGGGCATTAAATGTTACTCCCAGCCATGTCAGATTTTTAACTGTAGGATGCGGATGTTTAGTTTTGCATTCACCTCCTTCGTCCAAGTTTTGCATTGACCTCCTTTGTGAAAAATGTGGCAGTGGATTTTTCTGCCGATAGTATCAGCATTCTGCTTCTAAACCATTTTTTAAGGGAGTTAAGGCATTCTTTCAACATTTTGCTGACTTGTTCCAGATTCCTTCCCGTGGAAAGGACCGTGCAGTCGTCAGCATATAATATGATGGTTATTTGGTAGCAAGTGGTATCCAGTTGTGAATCCATCACTGATTTGATCTTGGATCTCGTGAAGAGCGGTAGTTGTACTATGTGCTGTTCTAAAGCCATGTTGGTGGGGTGCCAAATTCCAAGATCTGGATAACCGAGGTAACGGAAGTGCTTCAATCAGTTTTGCAACCGTAAAAGGATGGAGATCGGTATGTAAGCTTCTCCCTTCTCCTCAGGTTTTACAGGTTTCCAGATGGGGCTTATTCATGCTGCTTTCCAGATGCTTGTTATCTGAAGAGTATTTATTGATGTGTTGAGTGTGGCAGTAAGAAAGTTCAATCCTTTGGGTCCAATGTGTTTTAGCATAATGGCTAAGATGCCGTCGAGTCCAATAGCTTTGGATGGCTTTGTTTTCTTTATAGCATTCTCAACTTCTTCTTCGAAAAATGTGATATCCTCTAGAGGTTCAGTATTTACTTTGCGCATATGTCTCAATACTGACCTTGTTTTCTTTTCATGTTTACTTGGCTTTTCTAGTGCCTAATTCTAGTGTCGGCTGGATCTGCCTTGCGGATGTCATCTCTTAGGGCCGATTGTATGAACAAGGATGGATAGAAAAAAATCCGAGGGTAAATTTCTATCTTCATCCGAGGATTCTTTTTTTCGTCGATTGTATGAACACGGATAGATTAATTTTTGTTTTATTGCAGTTTATAGCATTTTTTTATAAGTTAAATAATTAAATAAAATTTTAATTTATAATTAAATAAATTTAATTATAAATTAAAAAACATTATTTCAAAATTGAAATTGTATATATTAAAAATATTATTTGTTTTACTATTAATTTATATCAAAAAACAAATTTTTGAAACGCAGAAATTTAAATTCAAAACAAAACTTTTCTGCTATGCGCATGTCAAGAAAAAAAAACAAATTGTTTTATCCTTTGTTTTATAGAAGATAAATCAAAGGATAGATCAACAATCCTCGGATAGATTTTTTAATCTATCCTGATTCATACAATACAAATGACGGTTAATCCGAGGATTTATCTTCTATCCGCATTCATACAATCGGCCCTTAAAGTTGAAAGAACACAAGCTTCCTGTGGGAAGTTTGGTTTCACCTTTTTTATTCTACCGGCTGGAATGAAGCGAGATCTGGCTTTATTAAAAATTGCTCTGAATTTTTTTCCCCAGAGAAGGCGTCGAGTGGTAAAAATTGTTTACTAAATTCTATTTCAGCAAAATTTGTAAGATTTTGCCAGTCAGCTTTGTTAAATTAATATATGTCTTCTTCTTCGACTTTATTTCGTTTATTGAACGGCTTAAGGTGATTATGATCGGCACGTGGTCTATCCTAATGCGATTTCAGTTCTGCATTCAGCAATTGGGATTAGTGACATGTTGGCAAGGGAAACATCTGGAGAAAAATACGATTAATTTATTACCTTTCCCTTGTTGGTTGTGGTTCGTTGAGGACTCCAAAGTTGGAGCCGTCAATTTGAGCAACAATGCTTTCGTCTCGTGAATCAGTATTCAGGTGTGAGCGCCATATATCATGGTGAGCATTCACATCTCCGAGAAGTAGACAGTCTTTGGTATAAAATAGGTGTCCTATGGAGTGTATATAAATATTAACTAGTGTTTTCTCCAGTTGTTCTAGGTGATTATTAGTTCCCTGTACTGCTGCTAATGTGGTTGTACCGAAGATAACGGTTTTGTGAATGATAAAGACAAGGCCACCACCTTTGTCCTTTCCTCTATCCAGCCTTATAATTCTATAATCATAGATATTATCACTAATTTTCGATCTAGCATTTTTTTTTTTTTATTGGAGGGCCTTGAGACTTACAGTTCAAGTAGCACTGCGACCTGAAGGTCTATTGTGCTTACCCTGATTTTGTTATTAGTCAGTCGTCGTCTGTGCCGTTACTGGTTGTATTCTGTCATCCAAGTTGAGACTTTTAATAAAATGAATTAGCTCAATTGGAGTGACGTTTTGTGGTAATGGAAGTGTTAGTCTTCTATGACCAAGTTAGTTGTATCTGTGCCCAGAGAGTTCAGGACAGCTGCAGATGACGTGTTCCATCGTTTCCGCGTCCGAGTAGCAGAATCTGCACCTGTCGGAAACAACAAGGCCTAATTTGTTAAGATGGTGGTTTAAAGGACCATGTCCAGTAACGCACAACGTTAAAATTCTTAGAGACTCTCTGTTTAAGTCGATTGTTTTTAAGGGTACCTAGAAACTTCTTGGAGTGTACTAGTCCCTCTCTGCTTCTCCATAATTTAGCATTTTGTTCTTGTTCCATTGTTTGGATTGTGCTTTTGAGCGAACTCTTGGCCATTCCAAAGCATGGTTCCGGTCCAACAAATTTTTTATTCGCACCTTGTTTTGCTAAAGCGTCGGCGATAGCATTTCCTTGTATTCCTGTGTGGCTAGGTGCCCACACAAGTGTTACTATGTTATTGCATGAGATTTTTAATAGATTTTGGTAGCATTCCCATACCAGTTTTGAATCAAAGCGCGTAGATTTTAGTGCCAAGAGTGCTGCTTGGCTGTCAGAGATAATATATATTTCAATATTTTGGTATTTTCTTTCAGCGCATAGCAAAGCGCAACTGCTAATGGCAAAAATTTCGGCTTGAAATATGGTTGTTGTGGTGCCTAAGGCAACCGTTTGTTTTGTTCTAGGACCAAACACTCCTGCTCCCGTGCCCATGTTGGTTCGAGAACCATCTGTGTACCAGATGCTGGCGTTATGTGGCAGTGACCGTATGTACTTTTTAATAAGATCTCTGGCCAATATCTTGACATCAAAGTGCCTGTCTAAATCTATTGTTTTTGGCATACAATCCGAAATATGGTATGTATGCAGTTCAGCTTGTAATTCAGAAAGGATTTTAAGGTGTCCGGTTAGATTACTCGGCTTAAACCCTTCTGTGAGCTGCAGTCTATGAACGCTCAACACCGCTACAGATTTAACATGTAGGTGCAATGGAGAAAGCTTCAGAAGAATCTCCATTGCTGACGTTGGCGTGGTTTTGAAAGCACCTGTGGCACTAAGACACACAAGCATTTGTATTTTTGTAAACATATTTTGAGCAGTTATTTGGCGCGTTTTAGGCCACCAAACTAAAGTTGATGTTTGTATTGGATCGCCTCTTTTGATGTTTGTATTGGATCGCCGTTTAGAACAGGAGAGACGAAATTGAAGTTTCTCCTGTTTGTGAAAACGACAATGCTTGTTTTTTGGGGATTGATCGACAGTCCCAATCTGTTGCACCACTTTGATACAATAATAAGAGCTGTCTGGGTTCGACCAGCGACAATGGAGTCATGTTTTCCTCTAACCATGACTGCCAAGTCGTCGGCATAGCTTACAGTGTTGAAGCCGGAATCATAAAGCTTAGTGCGGAGATCATCAGCCACCATTAGTCAAAGCAGCAGAGAGAGCACGCCCCCTTGCGGGCAGCCTCTAGATGCAGTAACAGTCACTGAATAATCACCTAGTGTAGCCGTTATCTTCCGACTCTGTAGCATCTTGATAATCCACGCAATGATAAGCGGATTTATATTTTTCTTTGTGGCCATTTCGATAATAGCATTGAAGTGGACATTGTCAAAGGCTCCTTGTATGTCCATAAATGTACATACAAGTGCCTCCTTATAGTTTAGGGTGCTCTCAATTTCTTTCACCATTTTGGTAACGCCGTTTCAGTAGATTTCACAGTCTGATAGGCGTGCTGGCTAGAGTTGAGAGGGTTTTGTTTGAGACATACATAACGGATGTGATAGTCCAACATCTTTTCCATTGTTTTTAATAGAAAAGATGTAAGACTTATGGGTCTGTATGATTTGGCTTCATTTGGTTTTTTTCCTGGCTTAGGTATAAAAACAACTCTGGTTTCTCGCCATATCTGAGGAATGTAGGCAAAGCGAAAGCTTGCTTTGAACAAACGCATGAGATATGGAAGAATGATTGTTAGACCCTTTTGCAGAAATACCGGAAAAATTCCATCACCTCCTGGAGATTTATACGGACCGAAGGATTCTATAGCCCATCTCGCTTTGTTGGGGGTGAAAATTGTGTTGGCTAAATGATCTGCAGTACTTCTAGTTGCAGGATCTAGAAAATGTACGTCTTCGTTGGCATTATCTTCCGTGCTCCATTCTATTGAGCCCGGAAAGTGGGTTTGAAGTAAAGTATCTAGTGTCTCAACGCAGCTGGTGGTATACGTACCATCTGGTTTGCAGATTGAGCCTAGAGGGTTTGTGTGATCAGACGACATCAATTTTTGGAGTCGAGCTGCAGCAGGCAGATTATCTATCGTATTGCAGAGCTCTTTCCAGCTATTTCTTTTTGATTGTCTGAGTTCTTTATTATAATTGGTTAGAGCTACTCGGTACTATATCCAATTATTTGTTGTTTTTGCTCTGTTAAAGAGCTTACGAACTTTATTCCTTTTCCTCTCCAAGTTACCATTCCACCAAGGTACATCTCTGCATCTTTTGGATTGAGTCATTGGAGTATTAAGGTTGCATGCCTCAGTGATAATTTCTTGCAAATTATTTGCTGCAGAGTCAAGCTCAAATTTAGAGTTGATACTGCCGCAACTATTTACATTATCATGAAGATACGTTGTGTAAAGTTCCCAGTTGGTTTTCCTCGGGTTTCTAAAGTACTGGATGCTCTTTGGGTAGTGTTCTATGTTGAAGCATATATAAGCATGATCAGACATAGAAGCTTTTTTCGAAACATGCCAGTTCTTAATATGGCTAGTAGCGTTTATGTTAGTTAAAGTAAGGTCAAGGACCTCACCTCTGATTGCGTTTCTAAAGGTAGGCTCACTACCTTTGTTTGCAATAAACATATTGTTTGTATACAAAAATTGAAGCAGACGCTCGCCTTTTGTGTTAATGTTACTACTTCCCCACACGGTGTGATGAGCGTTAGCATCACACGCTATTATGAGGTTGTAGTGGCTATTGTTGCAATACTTGATGAGTTTCTCTACCATTTCTGGTGGTGTCTCGTCCTCATCCCCCGGGAAGTATGCAGAAGCTAAAATGAATTTACGAAATCCACCTTGAGGAAGATGAATTTCTATCTGGACCGTTGTAAGATCTCTACAGATAAATTCATTCAATGGAAATATTTTCAGATGTTTGTTGAAAAGAATCGCGATTCGCGGTCTTTCCACATCTGAGAAATAGATCAGTTTTGTATTTTTGTTTGACGATAGACCTTTTATTCTTTTACTGTCTGCCTACGGCTCCTGTATGAACGCTAGATCGTGAGAATCCTGTTCAATTAACCGGTTCAAATTAACTGAGGCCATTTCTGATCTGTGCAGATTAATCTGAACGCAACTTAATTTAGGTACTAGAGATTTTTGTCTATATCGTACAGGTTCTGTCTGACTTAGAGTAAGCTGGTGAATCATACATTACCCTAGAGTTAGACATGGTGTGTGTACTATCCGAATTAGGATAAGCTGATAAATCAGGCATGGTCCTAGAGTCAGACATGGCATGTGTGCTGTCTGGTTTAGGATAAGCTGATAAATCAGGCATGATCCTAGAGTAGGACATGGTGCACAGTTTTGTTGTTAGTTTATGTGATGCGTTTGGAGAAGCATCGCTCTCATATAAAACTTTATTGTTTTCCATACAATATTTATGGAGAAAATAGGGAGGTACATTGGTCAACCACAACAGAGCCCTGTGCTGTGGTAAGGCTATTGAAACTGGAGGGCGCCCGGTATCCAGAGTTCCGTACTACTAATCAAGCACCCCCTTGACCATGCTAAGCTTTCGGCGTACGTGTCTCACCTTAGCTTTGGGTTTTGGACTTGATCTTGGCTTCGATTCTCACCGAGGACCTAACGGCATGGGTGACCCTACCGTTGTAGCTCCTACAATCACTGAGTCTACTGAGCCCCATCACTGCGTCAAAGTGCCAAGTCCATTAGATGGGGGATCTAGAATTTAGTTTGGTTTCTTGTAAAACCGCGACTAGAATATCATTTTTGCACATATAGTTTATTATGTCATCAATTTTATTTATGAGACCATTGCAATTTAATTGCATTATTTTCACATCGCTTGGGGTTTCCGGATGTGTGTTCATTCGTATTTTGTTCTGGTGCGAGATTGTGCTTGATTCTTGACCTGATGCCTGGCAACATTTTTTTTTTTAATAAAATGTGTTGTGTAATAGGGTTTAGAATATGTGTCACAACAACACATAAATACCTTTTAAGACCTAGGTTTAGACCTGGGTCCCACAACATGGCGCTATATAGTTTTTAGTCCATTGCTTGTGTGTGGCAAGGCCTGAGCAGTTCTTGAGATGACACCATTCCTTACTGCTGTTACACTGTAAGGATGTAGCGTTTGGCCTTAAAATCTTTTTGCCTATTGTACAGTGCCATGTTTTAGTTGGTCCAGGATTTCTTTCAATTCAACACACAAAAACCTTTTAAGACCAAGGTCCCACAACAACATACGTTCAAAGATGTTGATGGACGTAAATCTTTCTTTTTTTGTTTTTTTTTATATTTTTGGTTAAAGAATGGATAAATAAACAAAAAATCCTATCACTGACAAAATATGACATAGGCCAATATTTTATGATAGAATAGAGAAAATAAAAGTAAATTAAAAGTAAATAGCAAATTTTTACAAAAATTTGCTGAAACAAAACAAAACTGTAGTTGCCAATAATCTAGCCGGTTGCATATTCCTTGATCCTGTGACGCCCTGTCTTTCTTGAAGATTAAAGTCCCCACATAGTTATATGAAGGCTCGTTTCTTCAAGGAAGCAATAGCGTCTCATCATCAAGTATGATTTCACAGCTAAGATTGAGGATGCTACCGTTGACTGAATACAGTTCATTCGCCACCACCCCTAAGATGTCACCTTGGCTAGTGATATCTCACTGCTATTGCCAGTGGTATGTGATATCTCACGTTAGCTCGTATGTCAATAACTTTCCATAGGCTTTTACTTGGCCCACGTTCGACTTACTCACTAGTTCTCTCCATTTGTTCCTCTTGTGGACTAATTTGTTTATATATTGAAATAACCGGCCCTGCTACGAGATACATTAAATCCCACTCTAAATCTTGCTTCACTTCACATAAAGGGAAAAAAATAACACAATAATGTTTTTTAATTTTTTTATTTTTAGAACTCGTCCCTTCAATAAAAAATTACAAAAAGATATGTTATCCGCTTCCCTAATCAAACAGCCATGGTTTTTCGAAAAAGTCATCAAAATTTTTGTAAATCAATTAGATTTTCTAAACACAATCAAATTTCCAATAAAAGAACCTATTGAAATTAATTTTTTGCATATGGACAATCACAATGAGCCAACTTGTGATTTTCTATTAATTAAATTAAAAACAGAATCGGATTACAATATTCTCTATGACAATACAATTGAACTTTTAACATATTCAATTCCATTTTTTTCTATTTTTGAAAAAGAATTTCAAAGAAATTGTTATTCATCGGTTTTAACAGGATTTTTAAATTTAAATCTAAAAACAAAAATCAACTGTCTTAATTATTTTCTTGTTCTATTAAAACAACCTCTTGAATTTGATGAAAGTTTTAAATATTGCTTAATCAATTTAGTTGGTGGAATTTCAGCAATTTATGAACAATTCTTATTAATTATTATTGATGAAAATCCCCAAAGTAAAAGCGATGATAACGATGACGAAGAAGATAATAATGCGGATATCAATTCCCTACAAAATCGTGATTATTTAATAACAAAATTTAAAAAACTTACCCGTATATTTATAAAAAAAATTATTAATTTAAATCACATATTTTTGAAAGATGAAAATTTTAAAATTCAAATCACAAATATATTAATTAATATTCTAGTCGTACTTTTGGAAAATAAAAAATGTTCAAATCTATTTTTTGAAATTATAAAATTTTTTAAAAAATATCACATTATATGTGATAAATTACAAATTTTTAAAAACTACTTTAACGATTGTCCGAGAATAGTCGAGGTCTTAGAATACTCTATATTAAATGATGTTAAAATTAATGAAACCGATATTGATTATAATTTGTCCGAATCATCCGTATTATGGAAACAACTTTTAAATAATTTATATGATTCAATACAACAAAATAAACAAGATACATTTTTTAAATTAACATTTTTATTAAAATCAACAATAAATATTGATTATAATTTTCAATTATCTCATAAAAATAAAAATTTATACTTTTTTGAAGATAAATCCAAATTTAATAATATTGTAAATAATTTTTTAGAAATTGTCGACAAACAATTAGATGATAATAATATTAATAATAATTTGTATCAAATTGATAATATAATACAAATAGCATCATATTTTTTATCTATTTCGGATTTTCATAATATTAATGAAGATAGTAAAATAAAGCTAATAAAAATTATTCTACTTCCATATAACAATAATATAATAAATAATCATAAATATAAATTAAATTATAATTTTGAAAATATTATAGATTTTAATTTACAAAAAATTTCTATGAATTCAATTTCATTAATATTGAGCACAAGTTATATCAATTTTGAACCAAGTTTTTATAATACAATCGATGAAATAATAACATCAATACTAAATTCATATACAAAATATAATTTCGAGTTAATAAATATTATAATAAATAATTTAATAGTCGGTTTAATTATAAAAAATCATAATGTTAACTCGATTTTTGTAAATTATTTTTCTATTTTATATGAACATTTTTGTTTTATTTTATCAGAAAATTTAAAAAATTTATTTTGTTTATTATACAATTATAATTCCATAAAAATTTATAAAGTATTAAAAGATGATTTATGTTACGATTTTAAAATTTTGTGTGATCTATGCGATAAAGAAAATTCAATAGAAAATTGTATTGGAATATTGATAAACGAAAATATTGATGAGGAAATATTGTTGTCGAATAATAATATTTTGGATCCGTATTTGGAAAGAATTTATAATTTAATTGAATCGGAGGAGACAGAAGTTAGAATAAATATGATAAAATGTTTGCCATCGTTATTTTACCATACAAATTATATTTATGATGAAGATAAATGGACCAATCTGTTTTTAAATAATAATGTAAAGATAATTATTATATTTTCAAATCATATTCATTTGATTATAGCTGCGTTGGAGGTGATATTTATTTTTGTTTTTATTTTATTTGAACAAAATAATATTTGTTCTTTTATTTCAGAACAATACAACAAAACCGAACATACTAAATAATTCAATACAACTATGCTTACAGAAACTACTAAAATCAATCAATTTAGCTTTGGAAGCTAAAGATAAACTCTTACAAACACAGATACTTAAACTAATCTCTAAATTTTCACAATGTAGCCAATTAAACGAAGAAGATTTCTTTTATTGTTTTCGTTTGACATTTTTCCTAACAGTCTGTTTTGATTCATTGTGTGCTCGTGAAGCATGCATTGTAGCTAGTGAAATGTGTTTTAAAAGATCAATTTTACCAATGTCCCTTCTATACTCATTTAAAACAAATATTACAACATTACTAGTATCGTTGGCTGTGCATTCATTTTTGAATGCAAACATTAAACTTATGCGATCAATAAATGGAGCAACAAAAGTGTTAGGATTTTTAGGATCGAAAGAATTTATGATGAAACATTATAAATTAGTGGTGGCAATCTTATTACCGTTTTATGTAAAGGTAAATTCAAGTTCTCTTTATGTCTATTTTTGATTAAAAGCTTAAACATTTTTATTTTTTTTTAGTATCCATCAGTTGAGCAGTTATTAAAAGAAGTTAGTCAAGTAATTGAAAAAGAATTACCTGAAACACTTGGCAATTCTTTTTTAACGATATATCCGTATCTTTACGTAAACGAATCTACAGATATAAGTAAAGCTTGTTTAGAGTATGTTAAAGAAAATACTGGTACCTCGTTATATTGTCTTTTATACGCCGATATAAAGGTAAGTAATTTGAATTTTAGATTACATTTTCGTTTTTAGAAAATTTTTCAAGTGTTTTCATATTAAACAGGGTGGTCCAAAAGATTTCTGGAAATTCAAACTCAACTTTGATTGCAAAAGAACTGCCCACCCGATATAAACGGTTGTATGTTTGTGGAAAGAGTAATTGAATGAATATTTAAAAAATACACAGCAAAATTTTTGCTTACACTGTTAAAAATATTATGAAATATTTTTTTTAAAAATGGCCATGTCGTAGGTCAAGCATTTTATGATTTTTTTTTCTCAATATGAAAGGCCAACCTTCCTATAAACATGCCAAAATTTAAAAACAAAGAGTTTATTTTTGTTCTAACGATATTTAGTTTAAGGAATGTGCATCCCAGCTTAAAAGTATTAGTTTGGCAACCAATTGAAGAAGCCAAATTCTTTCTTTAAATTTTGACATTTTTAAGGGCAAGATTCGAACTTTCATCTAGCGAAAAAATTGAGAAAATGCTTGGCCTACATCAGTGACATCATGACATCAACGCCACCTTTAAAAATTGTGTTTCTCAATACATATTTGTAAAACTGTGTGACCGAAAAGTTTACCAACGCACATGAAACCGTTGATTGGGTGAAAATTGATTTCACAGTTACCCTGGGTTTAAAATTACAAAAATCTTTCGGACCACCCTGTTCTCAAATTAAACACTTTAAAATTTTTACTACATGAATGCCAAGTCCATCAAAAATGGCCGATTTATATTTCGTCGTTTTGGGTAGTCTCTGGAGTCTGGAACACGAATTGCATCAGCTGTAGATTTTTGTTATATGTTTGTCGTGAATTTAGTTTTTTATGTATGTTTGAAAAATGTATTTATGTATAAAATCTTTATAATTTTCAGAAAACTGTTGCGGAAATACTGGTTTATTATCATAAAAGTCCAGATTGTGTACTACGTGCATTCGATAGTATTATAAAAAAGAATGAAAACAATCCTGCAACATCAGAACCTGTAATAATGTACAAAGAAATGCGACAATATATTGCTGATCGATTTTTAGGAGTTTTAGCATTTTTTGAAACTTCTCTATTAAATTCTGAAACTGAACGACCAGTAAAAAAAGAAATGCTTCTAAGCTTAGGTGAAATTATGCGTTTTTTGGGATCTCGTCATATAACAGCATTCCGTTTTAAAATATTAGCTACGCTAAAAACAGCAGCAACGGTAGAGCTTAAAGAATTAAAGCCGATTTGTGTTACAAATTGGACAATATTTATCCATATCGTTGATATTCAAGCATTAGGACCACTATTGAGTACAATTTTTGTCTCACTTGAACCGTTGTTGAAAGTAGATGAACATGAAATTAACGCAATAGCAAAATATTTAATTATATCCAACGAAAATCTTTTAAGTTTGCATATATCCGATTTATTTTTCATAGAAGATACCGATTTCGATGATGAAATTAAAACAGTCGTGAAACAACAAACTAACCGTCTGAACAATGAAAACTTTTTATCAAAACTATCATCACTTATGAAACATATAAATCACGAAAATTCCGAAGTTCGTGTCTATGTATTAAAACATTTAAAACAATTATTTTCAAAAAATCGTATAGAATTGAACCATTTAATTGTTGGTCAAAATACTATGAATCCAATATTAGAAAACTTACTAGACAATTTGATATTGGGGTGTAAACACATTGATGAAAATTTACAAATGGCGGCGGGAGAATGTTTAGGTGAGTTAGGTGCTATCGAACCAAGTTTACTGCCAACAAATTATACGCCACAATTTAAATTTGCCTTAAGTATTCACACAGATCTTTTTGCAATGATGGCACTTGGTGAATTATGTCGTGCTTATGCGTTTCAAAAAGATACGAAATATGTTGATAACTTTTCATTAGCAATTCAAGAAATTTTGATTGAAAGAGAAGTTTGTCTCAGAACGAAAAAGAAACTAGATGTATGGGAAGCAATTCCTGAACGATTGAGACCACTTATGGAACCATTGTTAACATCGTGTTACACGGATTTTAGAAAAAATACAAATATTAAAATACATCCAATATTTGGTAGTTCAAGATGTCGTTCACACGAAGAATGGGCTGTTCTCTGGATAATAAAAATGATTGAATTCATTGAAGAAGATGCTACAAAAAATTTACTGATGTCATTTCGTCCGAGTATTAAACGAAGTACAAATGTGTTATCAAAATTTCTACCATACGTCTTATTACATTCTCTACAATATAGTAACATAGAAAACCAGAATTTCATTTTCGAAGAATTAAATCTTGTGTTCAATTCGGTGCTCTCTGATGATGAATCAAGCCCGTTTAATCAAATGCCTAATCGTTATCGTGGAATAAAAACAATTTATTTTGTAAATAAAAAAATTGAATCATCTAATGAAGAACAGGATGATAAACATACTGATGTTGGTATAAAATGTGCTAAATTAGGATTCAATCAATTAGATTTTTTATCACAATGGTTAAGACAATATTCGAAAATTTACTTTCGTGATGATGCAAATAAAGACTATTCAAATGTGGAAACATTTGTACGAAAATTTGATAAGAAATTAATGGCTAAAGCGAATTATAAATGTAATGAGTACGCTCGTGCGTTATTATATCTTGAAAGTTTTATTGAAGAGAATCCGAGTGAACGTTTACAACATGAGCTATCGTTTTTGGCAGAAATTTATAGTGAACTTATGGATCCTGATAGTTTGGAAGGGTGTATGTGTCTAAAGATAACGGAACCAACATTGACAGAACAAATTTTAGTGAACAATATAACAGGTAAGGTTTCAATTGTATTTTTCAAATAAATTGAAAATATTTATGTTTTTTAATCTTTTTAAGTTGCACACTTTGATTGGAATAACAAATAATAATTTTTTAGACTAGGAAAAAATTTAAAAAAGAGAGTTTGTTACAAAATGCACCCCTGTTGGGTATTGACAACCAACTTGTTTGATTGACGCCTAGAAGTACTCTTAAATTATTATGATATCTGGGACATGCATTATCGAGCTCAATCACAACTTTTGAAAGATATTCTAGCCACTAAAAAACATGGGATTTAAATAATGACGCTTTCGTTCGAATTTCTAATTGCCGATACTTACGCTGACTGTCTAGCAAATGTCTGTTTTGAACGTTAATTTTAAACTCCCAACATATACATTCGTTTAAGACAAACGAGTTTTGAAGAGACCATATCTATTTTTCTCTATAGAAAATCTCTGTATGAAACTTTAGCTGTTGCTTTAAATGTTGTCAATACAGTTTAGTTAAAAGTTAATGTCTTTAGTTGATATTACATTACATTTGAACATGCTTAAAACTTCAGTTATAGTTTCTTCTTGGAAACTTCGGCTGAAGTGGTGTGGAAGAAAAAAAGCGTTATTAATGTAAGATTTAAACATCCTTGGAATTAAGTTTGAATCCGTAAAGAATTTTAACGTATCATTCTCTGCCAACAATCTTATCTCCAATTTTGTATATTCTTAAAAATTTCCTAATGGAAATTCTGTATTACTTCACACAGTCCCTCACCACTTTTTTCTCTCGTTAAACTTCTCTAGAAAGAAAGATCATTTTATCTAAGACTCAAGGTAACTGTGAGCTCAAATTACAAGGGAACGGCTCACCCGATATCAACGGGTGTGCGTTTAATGGGTAAGTAACTGGCCAAGAGGCCAAATTTAAGAAAACAGCTCACTCGATGTCAACTATTTTATGTCCGGTAAACACTAAATTTTTTGTTTACGCTTAACAAAATTGTAAAATACAATTTTTAAAGATGGCGCTGATGCCGTAGGTCAATCATTTTATGAATTTTTTTGCACAATATTTAACTTACATATTACCGTTCTCTTGAAGTTTGATTTGAAAAAATGTTTTGAATTTCCAGCAATTTTTCGGACCACCATCTTTTCAAACTACACACTTTAAACTTTTTCTAAAAAAAACACGTATTTTTTATTTCAAGTCGATTTGAAATAGTCGGGGTTAGTTTACCGTTCGGTCATTCAGATCACGAATTGCGTTTAAAACTAAAAAGTTTGACCTGAGTTGCACATCTTTAAAAATGAATATCTTGAGAACAACAGGAATCACTATATTTAAATTTTGGCATATTTTAGGCTAAGGTTGGAACTTTCATATTGTGAAAAAAAACTCAACAAATTGTAGACCTACAGCATCAGCGCCATTTTAAAAAAACTTATATCTTAGGGGCGATTGTATGAACAAGGATGGATAGAAAAAAATACGAAAATAAAGTTTTATCTTCATCCGAGGATTTTATTTTTCGTCGATTGTAAGAACACGGATAGACTTTTTTATATTTTTGTTTTTATTGCAGTTGATAGAAGTAATTTTATAAGTGGCAATACTTTTGCTTTTCTATTAAATAAATTTAATTATAAATTAAAAAACAGTATTTCAAAAATTAAATTGAATATATTAAAATTATATTAAACATATTATTTATTTTACTATTAATTAATATCAAAAAACAAATTTTAGAAACGCAGAAAATTAAATTCAAAAATAACCACAAATTCAAAACAAAATTATCCTGCTATGCGCATTTCAAGAAAAAAAAAACAAATTGTTTTATACAAGAAAAAGAAAGAATAAAACAGAGAATAGAATTTTATTCTCGAATTAATTTGTTGTTCTATCCTGATTCATACAATACAAACGACGATTTATCCGAGGATTTATCTTCTATCTGCATTCATACAATCGGCTCTTAATATTTTTAACAGTGTAAACAAAAGGTTTACTGTGCATTTTTTTCAATATGCCAATCTTTTACCTTCCCAATGCACATAAAACGGCGTTGATATCGGATGAGCTGTTAAATTGCTACAACTACAGTTTCACATTACGAGTCCGGTGTGACCTGAGGTGAAGGCTCCCGTTTTTACGAGTGGTTGTTTTACATCACCAGCGCGTGATAGATATTTTTCTTGCTCCCACTCTGGTTCTTGTCTTCAAGATAGTTTACCGAAATATTTTTTATTTGACCAAACCGACTGCATAAGGATCCTTGTTGGCTCCTAAAAGAAGCCTTTGTTGGCATGAGTTACATCGGACCTACGTCGGTGTACTTCAAAGAATAGTTTGCTTTCGAATCTTAGTTGAAAATTTACCCGATAGCGTCATTGCCGCGTTACTTTGAAGACTTCAGTGTTTCATAGTAAACTGGACGTTACTGCCCCCAGAAAACTGACTACTTCATTGACTAAGATGAACGTCAATCAATATTGCCGAAGCAAATACTGTTGATCTCACTCAATGACGTAAATATATGAAACAAGAACGAAAACCGTGATGATCGTTTTCATCCAACAACATTGCCACAACTTCTGATTTATATTGTAGCTAATATTCCATATTGTTTCAGGAACTGCTGACTTAAATAGTTTGATTGGGTTTAGGAGAATTTACTTCACGTAAAACTCACCATTCTCGTTACTTTTATCTACTGGATTTATAGTCCAAGCACCATCCTATTTAAAATTTTAAAAATAAAAAAATTTTGTTCTATTGTTTCTAGGGCGCCTTCAAGAATCAGCTTTATGCTTTGAACGTCTCCAGTTAAACAATATGAAACAAGAACAAATGATAGACATAATGCAATGTTATATAGGACTAGCTCAACCTGCTACAGCGTTACTCATGGTAGATGGAATACTAAATAAAATCGAGGAAAAAAATATTTATTTATTAATTCAAGAATCTCGGGCAGAAGCGTTATGGCAATTATCACGATTCGATGAATTAGACAAACTAATAAGCAATCCTGCTATGAGTAACCGTCCAAACTGGAGTGTTAACTGTGGTCAGTTATTATTAAATATAAAAAAGAATGAACTTTTGGAGTTTCAAAAAATTATTCATACAACAAAATTAAATGTTTTACAAATGTTACGTGTTGCTGGGATTGAACAGAATTCATATCAAAAAGGTTATCCGAATGTTATGAAACTACATTTTATCAACGAATTTGAAAGCATTCAGGAAATTTTAAATAATATAGAACAACTATATGATGCGCCAGATAGTGTTAAAATATTAAATAAATTATTTGATAATTGGGAATTACGCCAGGAATTACTTCAACCTACTTCTAAAATGATGGAACCATTATTAAATCTTCGTCGTATAATATTACGAGAGTTTAAATTTTTAATCAATAAAAATTGTCATAATCTAAAAGTTAAAACTAACTTAATTCAAGCCATCGATGAACATGTTGGCAAATTATGGGTCAAGAGTACGAAATTGGCAAGAAAATCTGGAATGTTACAGCAAGCACAATTATATATTATGAATGCTGAGTCGTATAACAACAAAGAATTATTTATAGAAAAAGCAAAACTGTTTTGGAAAAAAGGAGATCAATCAAGAACATTTAAAATTCTAGAACGAGGTGTTGCTGAATTTGAACAAATCGGTGATATTAAATCATTATCCAAACCAGATCGTCGTATTTGTGCTAATGCGAAACTGTTAATCGCATTATATAACGCTGAATCGATGAATATGGAAACCAATACAAATTTAAAATATTTTAAAGAAGCAGTTCAATGTTCACAAGATTATGAAAAAAGTTTAGTTCATTTAGCTAACTATTTAGATCGAATTTATACCGCGTTATCTGAAGAAGATCAACAGAAAGATAAAGGAGTTGAAATGCTACAAGAAATAATGTTTTTCTATGGGAAATCGATGTTGTTCGGTTGTAATTATGTTCATCAATCGATGCCAAAGATGTTAAGTATTTGGTTAGACTATACAGCAAAAATGAAAAAATGTGATGAATATAGAAAACAATGTGAAAAAATGAATCGCTCGGCAGAAAAGTTTTGTGAACTTCTACCACCGTTCATGTTTTTCACAGCGTTTTCACAATTAGTTAGCCGAATTTGTCATCCGTCTTCTGAAGTTTATAACGTTCTAAAAACAATTCTTGTAAAATTAATCTTAAATTTTCCACAACAATCTCTATGGATGATTTCATCGGTTTTCAAATCATCGTATCCGAATCGAGTTAAAAGATGTTCGGAGGTTCTTCAAGATAAACGATTATCTCAACCACATATTCAATCATTGATTAGTGATTTTAATTCTTTGGTCGAACGATTGATTGAGCTAACAAATAAACCAATTCCAAAACAAGAAAAACATCCAACAGTTTCATCATTGGTACCTTCACTTCAGCTCTTATTTTCAAATTCAATGTTTTCGGAAATAATTTTACCAATTCAAAAGCATATGCTTCCAAGCTTGCCTCCCATATGCAAACGAGATGATCCAGCATCTTCTTTTAATTCGTTTCCCAATCGAATGGTATATATTAAGGGAATACGTGAAGAGATGACAGTTTTAATATCATTACAACGTCCAAGAAAAGTTACATTTATTGGTGATGATGGAAATGATTATATTGTTATGATGAAACCAAAAGATGATTTACGAAAAGATTTTCGTTTAATGGAATTTAATGCTGTGGTCAAAGAGTATTTACACCAAGATCCCGATGCGAGAGAACGTCGATTAAATATACGTACCTATGCTGTAATTCCTTTGAATGAAGAATGTGGAATTATTGAATGGTTACCCAATTTGCAAGCATTTCGAACAATTGTAGTTTTTATCTATAAACAAAGAGGAAAAATTATGACTACAAACGAATTGATTGCAGCTAAATGTGCGAGTAAAGATCCAATTTCGAAAAAACGGGATATTTATTTAAATACGTTATTACCTCGTCATCCTCCAGTTTTTACCGAATGGTTTAAACAACAATTCACCACACCACATAATTGGTATCAAGCTCGTAGTTCATATATAAAAACAACAGCAGTTATGTCAATTGTTGGTTATATATTAGGATTGGGTGATCGTCATGGTGAAAATGTTCTATTCGATGCTACAAATGGAGATACAGTTCATGTCGATTTCAATTGTCTTTTTAATAAAGGAGAATCATTTGAATATCCCGAAAAAGTGCCTTTCAGGTTAACTCATAATATGGTGCATGCTATGGGTCCACTAGGAATTGAAGGATTATATCGACGTTGTTGTGAAATTACTTTAAAAATCCTACGTGAACAAACTCCTACATTAATGTCAATACTAAAACCATTCGTTTACGATCCTCTTGTAACATGGAGTCGATCATCAAAAACTGATAAAAATTTAGAACGTACTGATGCACAAGCAATGACAAATGTGAATCAAATTGAGGAAAGACTGAAAGGATTCGTTAAAATAAATGGTAGGACAGTTAATATGCCACTTTCTGCCGAAGGTCAGGTCAATTCTATTATATTAGATGCAACAAGTATTGATAATCTAGCTTCTATGTATATTGGTTGGGGTCCGTATTTATAATTGATTTATAATTTATTTAATTCTATCTATTTAAAAAAATTTTTATCAAATAAATTTAATTGTTGTAGCTTAGATTTAATGAAATTGTTATTTATGGAATAGCTTAAATTAGATTAAATTATTTTTGTACTTTTAAATATGCGATTTTAATTTGTTGTGTCAAAACGAAATGAAGTCTTTCAGGTAAATAAACTGGGGTTTGATTTTTAATAATCTTGAATAACATAAAGTTCGTACCTCAAGATCACACCCAAAAAATATTACGAATTTTCGTAGAGAATAGATAAATCTCACGGCTGAATTTAAAGAGAGCTTAACCTTATTGGAACAGCCGGCACTACACTCAGAATACACCTCACAACCATACAAAGGGGAATGCTAATGTACTTATAAGTTTGGCTTTTAGGTTAGGCGAGGTAATCATTTATTGCATACAGCTTCCTTATTGCAAATCAAACTTTGTCGCATGCTCATTTATAATCATTCCTAGATCACTCTTACAGGTATCCAATATACTGTTACGCTTGAGATTGCAATGGGTTAAGAGATATATGATTTCGAGTAGACAAATTTCAAATTACATCAAGACCAAAGTTTTAGATGCATTGATCAAGGTTATTAATATAGGAAGAAGAGTAATGAACCCACCACTGGCCCTTGTGGAACCCCCCCCCCTTCCTTTTAACACACTGACTTCTATTGTTAGTAAGATAACATGAGAATGCATGCAGAGGAAGAGAAAAAATTGTTCGTTGAGTTTCTGACACAGTATGGCGTGATCAATAGAATCAAATGGCTTACTGGAATCAAGCACGAGAAGCATGGTAGGTTTACGTTTATCAATATTTTCTCTAGCAAACACAGTGATATTCATATCCGCACTAGTGGTGTTATGGGAAGATCTAAACCCAGATTGGTTACTACACAAACAGTTATGATCTGTTATGAATTTAATCATTTGCTGCTTGATCGATATTTCCCCAACTTTTGATAATGCTGGAAGAAGACTAATAGGTCTATATAGTCAGTGAGTTTTATCGGAGAAAATGACTTCGGTACAGACAGAACCTTAGTCACTTTTCATTCCAAAGGAACAGATGAGGTTGTAATTATTGTGTTTATCAGATGCAAGAAGTGTCAGGAAAACCGGCATTACCAGTCTTATGAATTGTATATGTATGTTATCCAGTCCAGTCGCACTAGATTTTACCAATATGATGGTACTTCAAACTTCGACTCTGGTGGCATCGTCGTTTATCAAACGGTGGAAACATATTTGTATTGGTCAACGAATTCAACAACTTGGAAATGTTTATACAGATGGATCACTCATTGATAATGGCGCAGCCGAACCAAAGAGGTCTGAATTAGATATATCTATATTCGTTTAAACTCAGGCTCCCTTAAACGCTCTTAGATACTACACTATAGACTCTACCATCGAGCTAGATCAGTAAATTATCCCAGCTCAAGAACACAATAACACTGGTATGGATTACATAAAACAGTGGCAACCCGAAAACAAAACGGATACTGAGGATAAAACCGCTAGTATTTTCTGCGTAAACCGACGGATTTCTGTTTTGTCAGAACCGTTCACACTAATGGTGAAACTACTGACATTTCATAATGGCTATTTACTTATTTGATATACTTAATAGCGATTTCATCCAAATTATACGAAATTAATTTTTTAATTGGATATGCATAATCCAAAAGCTGATGTTAATTTTTTAACCAAAAGTTTTTTTTCAGCATTAAAGCGATTTTTATTTAAAATAAATTTACAAATCAATTGAAATGCTACATGAGATTGTTTTTTTTTATATTAAACTATATGCTGATATTCAGTAATTACAACACTTCTTTGTACACAGTATTTGATACAATAAAAAAAAAACGTTGAAAAATGTGAGATGGATAAATTTTAAAAAATGCCCTACATTTTTAATTTTTTTTTTCTATTTTATTTGTAATTTAGTTCTCTATTGATTCAGAAGAAAATTAATTAAATAATAAAATTTCGTTAGAAAATAAATAATATATTTTTAAAACCAAAATAATAAGTAAGACCAACGAGAAATTTATTCAAGAACATCATAAATGATATAATCGAATCAATTTTATGTGTTTTTTCTATTTACAGCTTTACTTCTCGCCTGTCTTTAAACATAAATAATAAAGGTTTTAAATTAATAATAACAAACATAATTGAGAAGTAATAAAATGGAAAAATTGTGATCTTTAGTAATATCAATAATTGTAGCAATTTCTCGTTTATCAGAAGGACTTTTATTGTGTCTAGTTTGGTTTTTAAATTCGTTTATTTGACACTTAGAACTTTATTGACTGCATGAACAACATCTTGTGGTTTGGGTAATGCAGCGTTTTCTAATGTTTTTGCATATGGCATAGGAACGTCAACACCTAAATAAATATAATTTTAATAATCGGAAAATAATTATGATAGTTTAAATATACCAGTTACTCGCCACACCGGTGCATCTAAATGGAAAAATGTTTCATGTTCCATAATCCGTGCGCATATTTCGGAACCAACACCACTTTGTGGCCAACCTTGTTCTACTGTTATTAGATGGTGGGTTTTCTGTACTGATTTAAATATTGTTTCTGTGTCAAGTGGTCGAATTGATCTAAGATTTATGACTTCACATTCAATTCCTACAACAAATTAGTTGAATGAGAACGCTAATTACTAAATTATTTTATTTAAACCAACCTTTTCCGGCTAATTCATTTGCTGCGAGTAAGCAAGTTTCTACAGCTCGGCCAAAACTCACAAGTGTAATGTGATTTCCAGCTCTTTGAATTCTAGCTTTACCAATTGGTACAAGAAAATTCTTATCCAAAACTTCGTCTGAGACTGGATGAGCATTACCATAAAGTATTTCGTTTTCTAAGCAAACAACAGGGTCAGGATCACGAATTGCTGCTTTTAATAATCCTTTTGCATCTTCGGCGTCGTATGGAGTAACAACTTTTAATCCTGGACAATGGGAATACCATGCAGCAAAACATTGTGAATGTTGTGCAGCAACACCAGCTGCCGCACCATTTGGTCCACGAAAAACAATCGGCACATTAACTGTACCGGCTGACATATAAAATGTTTTCGCCGCTGAATTTATAACTTGATCGATAGCCTGCATTGAAAAATTAAATGTCATAAATTCGCAAATAGGTCTCAATCCTGCCATTGCAGCTCCAACAGCTATACCCGCAAATCCCATTTCAGTAATAGGAGTATCAATAACCCTTTTATCCCCATATTTTTTCCATAATCCACGTGAAATCTAAAATTTGTATATATAAACAATTTAATTGATGACACTTTTGTAACATATCATTTTTTAATATTAAAAGATGCAGTTTTAGATAATCTAACCATCGCAGAAAGCAGAATTAGATAATATTTATGAAAATTTGTTTACGTAATACTATGACGTTTGTAAGTTACATTTTTAGGTTTTCAGTACATTATTGAATCTAAATATTACCTTGTAAGCTCCATCATATTGTGCAACTTCTTCCCCTAGTAGGAATACTCGTTCATCTCGTTCCATTTCTTCATCCATAGCAGAATTAAGAGCATCTCTAACAGTTAATTGTTGAGCAGAAACGCTTCTTGTTGTGGAAAAGCTTCGTTTTGCTAAGAATCGTAATCCCGATAACATCTTCATATTAATTTAAATAAAATAACAGGCAGAAATAAATAAACAATATTAACTAGGAATGTAACTCGATTTTTATATTTAAATTAAACAATAAACTATTAGGTGCCGTTTTGTAAAGGATGAATGGAGGTCGATGAATATTGAAAACCTGAATCGGTTTATTATATGTCAAATTTTATTACTATCTACAGTTTTAAATATGCGCTTCAAACAAATAACAGCCCGGGACCCCGGTGTATGTGAAATTTTTTCATTATGATTTTATATAATAAAATAAATTATATACTCTTCTTTTCACCGTTTTATATCATAAACGATTTAAATTAATTTGCACAATTTGGTTCTCTTCGATCACATAAATATATACAAAAACATATAACAAATCCACTGTATCAAAACTTTTGTGATTATGGTCTCATTTTCAACCGATTAAAGAACGTTTAAATAGATATTCTTTAATTTTGATTTATATATTATATTTATACATTTACATTTATGTTTTAAATAAAGTTTATGAAAATTTATGAATTTATAAACTCGAATATTATTGAAAAAAACACATATATTATAAACTGACCGATTAACGTTATTTTTTTGTTGAATCGGGCAATCCAAAATATTTTGAAATTATTATATCGTTGAGATTTACTGTCACTTCAAATATACAACAGACAGTGCGCGTTGTTAAACGAGATTTGCATTGATTTTAAACATTATACAAAACAAATAAGTATTTTATCTTTTCAAATTGTTGTGCTGTTTTTAATTTGTAAAACTATTTATATAATATTAATTTAAATGGCATCCAGATTACCAAAGCCCACAGGGCTACCATTTCTTAAATCAAATGGCACTGGGCAATTATCATTACCCCCGAATATGGGAATTCATGCAACACGTTCAAGAACAGGATTGAATTTAAAAAAGTTTGATTGTGAGAATTTGAAATTTGAAAGGAAAATAGGATCTCCAGAAAATAATAAATTGGGTGGTGCAATAAAAAGGGCGATGTCTCCGGATGGTGGATATAAACCGTTACAGTTAAATAATGCCCGTACTAAATTAAGACGAAGTCGTTCAGCTTGTGATTTACGTGAGAATTCTAGCCGACCGTTATTTAAACGTCCGGAGCCTACATTAGCTCCAATTCCATCAAAAATGTCAAAACCGACAACGTCGGTTGTAAATCCTATCACAACTAGTCGAGCAGGTATATAGCTTAATTGTTTAAATTTATTGTTAAACTTTATTCAATTGTATATTCTCATTTCAGTAATGACAATCAAAAAATCAGTGCCAATAAAAAAAATGGCTGAACCAAGTAAGGCCATTAAACCAACAGCATCATCAACATCAATAACACAAACGAAATCGATATCGAAGAGGATTCCACCATATGACTATAAAGCTCGTTTCAACGATCTGTTAGAGAAACATAAAATATTGAAGGAAAAATTCGAAAAACTAAAAGAGGAGATAGGCATCTTGGACACATTACCAGACCTTTATGAAGAATCACAAACAAAATTGCACCAAACTGAGGAAGAATTAAAAATCTGTAAAACAGACAATAAATGCCTTAAAGAACAAAATCATATGCAACACAATAAAATTCAATCACTGACTTACAGTTTGAAAAATACTCAAGAAAATTTAAAGAAATATACTGAGCAATGTGAGCAGCTAACGACCGAAAATCAACAATTTTCGCTAAAAATTAATACATTGGAAATTTCAAATAAAAGTTTATCAGAAGAAAATGAAATTTTATCGACCGAAATGGAAATGTGTAAAGAACAGTTATTCAAAGCAAATTATGAAAGGAAAGAGTTACACAATGTTGTTATGGACTTACGTGGTAATATACGAGTATTCTGTCGTGTCCGACCACCGTTACATTCTGAGAAAGAAAGATTATTATTTAAGGTAAATTACCTTGACGAATGTTCATTGGAAATCTCTAGTAATGATGGATCAAATAAAATAACAAAACATGATTTCAACTTTGATCAAGTTTTTCATCACAAATCTGGTCAAGAAGATATATTCGAGATGGTTTCGCCATTAATACAATCAGCGTTGGATGGATACAATGTTTGTATATTCGCTTACGGACAGACTGGAAGTGGAAAAACTTACACAATGGATGGGACAGTAGACAGCTTAGGTATTGTACCTAGAACAGTTGATTTGCTATTCGACTCTGTGAAGAATTATAAAAGAATCGGTTGGGAGTATGAAATGCGAGTTACATTTTTAGAAATATATAACGAGACTCTTTATGATTTATTGAATGCAAATAATCGAGACTTAGAAATTCGAATGGCAAATGCGAGAAGTAAAACAGAAATTTACGTTTCCAATTTAACAGAAGAAATTGTGGAAGACGGTGATCATTTACGTAGTTTAATGGAAATAGCAAGATCAAATCGAGCTACAGCAGCAACTGTTGGTAATGAAAGATCATCAAGATCGCATGCGGTCACTCGTATTCAGTTAATTGGAAGACACGAAGAAAAGCAAGAAACATCGATTGGCTCCATAAATCTAGTTGATTTAGCTGGCTCAGAGAGTCCTAAAACTAGCAATCGAATGGATGAAACTAAAAACATAAATCGATCATTAAGTGAGTTAACAAATGTTGTACTTGCGTTACTACAAAAACAAGAACATATTCCATATAGGAATTCTAAATTAACACATTTATTGATGCCATGTTTGGGTGGAAATTCAAAAACTCTTATGTTTATAAATATATCACCATTTCAAGATTGTTTCGTTGAATCAGTGAAATCATTACGTTTTGCAGCATCCGTAAATTCCTGTAAATTAAATAAAGTTAAAAAGAACAAAGGAGTATTAAATTCATCATTAATTTAAGATTGTTGAAACCATTAACATTTGTATTATTATTAATCAAATTATATTATTTATAGTTACTAAATAAATGTTTTTGAAGTGTAGACCTTTGATTAAAAAATACATGTATGTGCACCAGGTGGCTACCAGATTCAGTCCCCTCCGTAGAATATCACAGACTGTTTCTTCGAACTTTCCTCTGGCGATAATGACAATGTCATCTGCGGGCCCAAGCCATTTAATACCCTTGTTACTTAATACATCTAGAATTTCATCCACCACCAGACATCCACATGAGGGGTGATAACACTCTACCTTGCGGACAGCCCCTAGAGGCACCAAGACTATTTTTACAATCACCAGCCTTGGTTTCTGCTACTCTAGTTCTCAGCATCTCACACATCCAGTCAGTTGTGGTGCTGTCAACCTTTTTTCCCGCTTAGTGCCTTCTTGACTGCTCCATGCGAAGTGTTAAGCTCCTTCAATTTCCAAAAAGGCACAGAGAGCAACTTCTTTATTGTTCTCTGCCTCTTCTAATTCTTTCGTCAACCTGAACAGCGCACAGTGGGATTTTTTGTGCAGTAAGTAATTTTTTCGACACATAAAATTTAAAAATGTAATGATGCAGTTTTGTAGAAAATTAATTCAGTATGAAGAATCCATAAATTGTATCCCAAAAAAACGTATATTTGTCTTTGAAATAATGAAGTAAAGTCACATGTAAATTTTGGTCCAAAATATTGAAAACTGTTTACGCACTTCTATAGTGTTTGTACGTAAGATAACTTTATAGCTCTAATTTAAATGGTGATTATTTTCAAATATAGCCTTTTCTGCGTATTTAAAAAAAAAATTATAAAGTTCGCTCATATGGTTTAAAAGATATGATAGAATAAAATTTGTTCTATAATGTGCCGTGATTGCAAACTCCCTTGGAAGAAAAAAAAGGTTGCTCGGTCGTTCTAGGTGCTCCCGCTATAATAAAATGAAAGGTAAGACTCCATACTATCAATTAAAAAAAAAAAGTTTAAATAATTAATAATCTTTTATAAAATCATAAAATTTGTCTCCAAATTCATGAAATTTTTAATTTTAAAAAATTACAAAAGATGAAAAACGTGATCTACGTAGGTGAAAAAGTCGAAATTTGAACCTGACCATTTTTGATTTTCCTGAAACTTGGCATATAAGTAGTATGGACAAAATAAAAAATACAACTTATTTTAAAATTTTTTTAAAGTGCATAGTTTGAGCATAGGGGGCATCATGTACCCCAAGATGCATGAAAAATGAGAATTCTATCAATCCGATGTAACTTTGAAATTAAATTTCTCAAGAACGGCTATACCGATTTCATCAAACTTTTTTTTGTTTGATAGATGATTAATTAGTCGTTTGAAAAAAAATTAATTTATTGTTTTTATAATTAATTTTTAAATAAAAATATTGAAAAAACTTTTTTAAAGATGGCGCTAGGGTCAAAGATCAATTGGAATTTAATTAATTTTTTTTTCTGAAAATAGTTCTATCCTTATTGTAAAATATATCAAATTAACAAAGAGGCTAAAATTCTTGTTCTTGAGATATTTAATTTTAAAGATTTTTAGTCAGTCTAAAATTCTAATTGTTCATTATTTTTTCGAACAATTTTTATCATCAAAAAATTTTAACCACTGAAGTGAAGTTTGAGTTCTATGGGCAGTGGGTAGTGGGCGTGGCCAATTTTGATGAAACTTTATTTTATTCTTAATTGGGGTAATAAAAGGCTCTGAGCCAAATTATAAAAACATTGGGTCAAAAATAAATTTTGGATTCTATGAGCGGTGGGTAGTGGGCGTGGCCAATTTTGATGAAACTTTATTTTTTTCTTAATTGAGCTAACCAAAGGCTCAGAGCAAAATTTCAACATTCTACGAGCACTCCTTATATTTTTTGCCAAACATTGTATGAACAAATCCCACTGTGGCGTGGATGTAGAATTTCGGATTTTCGCTACCCATTACACACTGATCGATTAAAATACTATTTAAATAAATTAATATAGAAGTTTAAAAAAAAAATTGGTTGCCATAGAAATTTAGGAAAATAATTATCAAACGAAAAACTACTTGGATTAAACAATTTCCTCGACAAACATTTTACTATTTTGTGCAAATATGTATATGTATTTTAATTTATGCAAATATAATACAGAATCATATTCGTACAAAAAATCTTGTATGTAATTCGGGCATAAAGTATCTTTTTTACTTTCGAGTGTTTGTTGCGCTCGGCTAACGCCTTGAGCAAAACAGATCTACTAATTTACTTTTACGCCCTTAATGCATAAATAGCTATTATATGTTTATCTTGAATTCGCCTGAATGACATTTATGTACAAAAAAGTTAAACCAAAAGAGAGAAAAATTTCTTTCAAACAATAAAAACAATCATTTGTTTTTAAAAAAAAACCAAAAGATGATATTGTTTTTTTCAGTTTTCAAAACAACTACATCAAACCGAAAATCAATTGCAAGAATTAAATCAAAGGATGATAAATCTCGAGCTCTAGAAAACGATTTCTGACAGGCTCTTGAATTAATAAATAAATTACAAGACCATAATAAATCGCTAGATTTGAAATGTGAAAATTTAACGAGGTAAGTATATTAATTATTTTTTCATTTATCCTCCTCTTTATTTTAAATATTTTATTTAATAGATCGACCAATGATATTCGGTAAATAAATAGAAAACAAATTCAAAAACAATCAGTGCGCGTTGTTAAACGAGATTTGCGTTGATTATACAAAACAAATTAGAATTTTATGTTTTCAAATTGTTGTGTTGTTTTTAATTTATTTGTAAACTATTTATAAAATATTAATTTGAATGGCATCCAGATTACCAAAGCCCACAGGGCTACCATTTCTTAAATCAAATAGCATTTTACAATTATCATTACTTTCGAATATGGGAATTCATGCAACACGTTCAATAACAGGTTTGAATTTGAAAACGTTTGATTGTGAGAATTTTAAATTTGAAAGGAAAATAGGATCTCCAGAAAATAATAAATTGGGCAGTGCAATAAAAAGGGCAATGTCTCCGGATGGTGGATATAAACCGTTACAGTTGAATAATGCGAGTACTACATTAAGACGAAGTCGATCAGCTAGTGATTTGCGTGAAAATTCTGGCCGACCGTTATTGAAACGTCCGGAACCTACATTAGCTCCAATGCCGAAATCAACAACGTCGGCTGTAAATCCTATCACAACTAGTGGAGCAGGTATAATAACTAAATTGTTTAAATTTATTGTTAAACTTTATTCAATTGTATATTTTCATTTCAGTAATTACAATTAAAAACTCAGTGCCAATAAAAAAAATGGCTGAACCAAGTAAGGCCATTAAACCAACAGCATCATCTACATCAATAACACAATCGAAATTGATATCGAAGAGAATTCCACCATATGACTATAAAGCTCGTTTCAACGAGCTGTTAGAGAAACATAAAATATTGAAGGAAAAATTCGAAAAACAAAAAGAGGAGATAGGCATCTTGGACACATTACCAGACCTTTATGAAGAATCACAAACAAAATTGCATCAAACTGAGGAAGAATTAAAAATCTGTAAAACAGACAATAAATGCCTTAAAGAACAAAATCATATGCAACACAATAAAATTCAATCACTGACTTACAGTTTGAAAAATACTCAAGAAAATTTAAAGAAATATACTGAGCAATGTGAGCAGCTAACGACCGAAAATCAACAATTTTCGCTAAAAATTAATTCATTAGAAATTTCAAATAAAAGCTTATCAGAAAAAAATGAAATTTTATCGAACGAAATAGAAACCTGTAAAGAACAGCTATTCAAAGCAAATTATGAAAGGAAAGAGTTACACAATGTAGTTATGGACTTACGTGGTAATATACGGGTATTCTGTCGTGTCCGACCACCGTTACATTCTGAAAAAGAAAGATCATTATGTAAGGTAAATTATCTTGACGAATGTTCATTGGAAATCTCTAGTAATGATGGATCAAATAAAATAACAAAACATGATTTCAACTTTGATCAAGTTTTTCATCCGAAATCTGGTCAAGAAGATATATTCGAGATGGTTTCGCCATTAATACAATCAGCGTTGGATGGATACAATGTTTGTATATTCGCTTATGGACAGACTGGAAGTGGAAAAACTTACACAATGGATGGGACAGTCGACAGCTTAGGTATTGTACCTAGAACAGTTGATTTGCTATTCGACTCTGTGAAGAATTATAAAAGAATCGGTTGGGAGTATGAAATGCGAGTTACATTTTTAGAAATATATAACGAGACTCTTTATGATTTATTGAATGCAAATAATCGAGACTTAGAAATTCGTATGGTAAATGCGCGAAGTACAACAGAAATTTACGTTTCCAATTTAACAGAAGAAATTGTTGAAGGCGGTGATCATTTACGTAGTTTAATGGAAATAGCAAGATCAAATCGAGCTACAGCAGCAACTGTTGGTAATGAAAGATCATCAAGATCGCATGCGGTCACTCGTATTCAGTTAATTGGAAGACACGAAGAGAAGCAAGAAACATCGATTGGTTCCATAAATCTAGTTGATTTAGCTGGCTCGGAGAGTCCTAAAACCAGCAATCGAATGGAGGAAACTAAAAACATAAATCGATCATTAAGTGAGTTAACAAATGTTGTACTTGCGTTACTAAAAAAACAAGAACATATTCCATATAGGAATTCTAAATTAACACATTTATTGATGCCATGCTTGGGTGGAAATTCAAAAACTCTTATGTTTATAAATATATCACCATTTCAAGATTGTTTCGTTGAATCAGTGAAATCATTACGTTTTGCAGCATCCGTAAATTCCTGTAAATTAAATAAATTTAAAAAGAACAAAGGAGTATTAAATTAAATATTAAATTTAACATTAATTTAAGATTGTTAAAGCCATTAATATTTGTATTATTAATTATCAAAGTATATTATTTATAGTTACTAAATAAATGTTTTTGAAGTGTAGACCTTTGATTAAAAAATACATGTCCAATCATGAAACGTCCAAACCATATTTTAATACGAAATAAAAAACCGAATTTGTAACGGAAAATTTAAATCTGATCGATATTATCGTGATCATTTCAACTCGTATCTAACTTCAAATTTATTTATTGTTGATCTCATGTGTCAAAATATTACAAAAATAATTTAAACGCAAACATTTTTTTTTAATTATTAATTTAAAAATGTGAAAATTGTAATGAGTGAAACAAATTCAGACGATACAAATGTTTTATTATTAATACCACCATATTTTTTCTTAGCAAATTCAAGTGGGAGTGAAGAAAATAACAGTATATTTGAATTTGCATCATCATTAAAATCAACCGTGATTGAGGGAACTGGATTAAATCAAACAATTATGGCTAAACATAATCATTTATCATATAATTACGATATTGCTGATATAAATAATCAAATTCAAGCTATTGAGGAGATAAAAACTGATTCAGAAATAACAACAAATGGAAAATATGTTAATCATTCAACACCTAAACAACAATTTTCAAGTAAAAAACAATTGTTTCCACAGTCATCATCAAAAAATTCAGAAATACTTCAAACAAATCGTAGTGAAGGATTTTTAAAAGAAATAGATAACTATTTGTTATTGGATAATAATTATTCAAAAAATAATAACTCAATTATTAATGTGAATGATATGTCAATTAATGATTTACGAAAATCGTTTACGGAATCACAGCTCACTCGACATTCCTTAGAGAAACATAATAGACTAATCGAAAATCAAGAGATTCAGTACCAAGAATATGGTAAACAAAGAGTAGATTTTACAAATGTTGAAAATGAAATTGGTGAACCGCTTATTAGTTTAAGTGATATATGGGGAGCAAAACAAAAAACTGGAAATAATGATACACTTACATTGCACGAGGAACGAATGAGGCGACAACATTGCGAGAGAAGTATACAAGTTTTACAGGCAAGATTATTAGAATTTCAACAGAAAATTTCTGTGGCATTAACTGTTGATAAAGCGAAGGATGACGCAATTAGAAAATATAATGATAATAATTTAAGGTAAATGCATCTTTAATTAAAATTTTCATTTCATTCATGATCAATTGTTCCTTTTATGTTCAATTGTTCCTTTATTCAATTTGTGGCCGCCCTATTTGAGTTTTTGAGTCCTATTTGAGCCCTATTTGAGTTTTTGAGTATTTGAGTATTTGAGTTTAAACCGTACAAGTATTTGAGGAAATGTCATACATTCCACTTTAGCCAGCCAGCAGTTTTTTTTTGTTTTTCTTGATCATCAATTTCTTAAGACAACACTCCTATACCATCATTGCTGGCATCAGTGTCTAATTTGATTTTAAAATTTCGAAAAAAATATAAGCCAGCACAATCTTCTTCGAAATGCCACAAATACTTCTTGCTTTTTGTGTTATTCAAATGCTGTATCCTCTCTCGTAAGTTCATTCAGACTCTTAGCAACATTGGCAAACTCTGGTACAAAATTCACAGAAAATGCACAGAAATAGCAGAAAAGTGTGTTGTAACTCTCGTCTTCTTGTAATTTTCTGTTTTCAGTATAGAAAAGAAGGGTAAAATTATATTCGCTGCACTTTTATTGCAATAACGAAAATTATATCTTTCAGACTGAAAACATTACTACATCAAACCGAAAATCAATTGCAAGAATTGAAATCAAAGGATGATAAATCTCGAGCTCTAGAAAACGATTTAAGACAGGCTCTTGAATTAATAAATAAATTACAAGATCAGAATAAATCGCTAGATTTGAAATGTGAAAATTTAACGAGGTAAGTATATTAATTATTTTATCATTTATTCGTCCTCTTTATTTTAAATATTTTATCTAACAGATCGACCAATGAAATTCGGGAAATAAATAAAAAACAAATACAAGATTTAGAAGTTCGATTATCGAATAGTTTAGAGAATGAAAAAATCGCACACAATGAAATAGTAAAATGTAATGAAAATTCGAAAAAGTTACAAAATGATTTGGAAATAGAAAAGACAAAAAATTTAAATTTTAAAAATTATAGTAAAAAATTTGAAGAAGAAATCGAAATATTAAAACATCATAAATCGCATTTGTTGGAACAAAATCTAAACGAACGTTGTAGGTTTGATAAATTAGAAAAGGAAAAATTAGAGTTGCATAATATAATTGAGAGTTTGGAGGTGAAAGAGGTATGTTTTGTTTATCTGTAATTATGTTTGGTATATAAAATGGTTCTTTTTATTTTAGAAAAATTTACTAAGAGATATTGAAACACAAAAACTTACACTGAAAAGTTTTTATCAAAAACAACTGGAAGATGCCGTCAAACATAAATTGGAAGAGTTTCAAAAACAGATGGATATGGTGGAGGAAAATTTAAAAGTGGAAGGAAAACATAGAGAACGAATTTTGGCAGAACGTGCTCTTAAACAAATGGAACTTATTAATCAAAAGTAAGATGGTATAGTTTTTCCAACGTTTTTAATTATTATTATCCTTTTATTTCAGAAATGAAGAAGAGTTAAGTTTATTAATTGAAAAACATAATGAAGAAATTTCATTATATAGAATGCAATTAATAAATGCATCGAAAACTATTGATGATCTCAAGGAAAAATTACAGGCGTATCAGTCAAAAAGGTAATTTTTTTAGTGTTTTATATTTACGTTTTTTTTATTGGAAAGATTTCTCGAAGTGGTCAAGCTAAGTTTATTCAGATGATGTAGACGTCAAAAACTTTTTAAACCAACTGTTTTTAAAAGTGAAACAAGAAGGCTGCAGAAGGAAATTCTGTACGGAACACAATATTTGATACGTTACGTCCTCTAATCTTTTGGTGTAACTGTTTTGCTGGCTTGTTTTGCTATCTTTCTAAAAGTTTAGCACTTTGGAAAAATCCACAAACATTGGAATTGGTTCTCTTATCTAGGAAGCGCAAACCACCTGAATTTAACCCCTTAACCCTTAATGGAATCAAATTGAGTGTCACAGACAGGGTTAATTTCTTGGGGCTTATTCTGGACAGCAAACCAAGCTGAATGAAAACCCATAATTCTCGATCCACTGGGTATACAGCTCGATAGCTCGACGAATTCTGCTGTATGCCGGCCAGCCCTAAATAAAATGATTAACCAGAAACGCCTGATGAAAGTGCAGAGAGCAGTGGAGCTCTAAGAAGCACACCCACAGCAGCACTCACTCCTATCGACATCTTAGCTAAACCATTAGCCGCTAGCACGGCAATTAGGCTTAAGTCTACCGGGTTGTGGAGTTGCAGTAATATAGGACACTACTCAATTTTGGTAAGTATGAATAATCTCTCGAGCATAGACTATTCCATTCCGAAACCATCCTCAGAGACTGGCTTAGCAACTAAAGCTAAACAACTAAAGAACTGAATTTAAACCTCCATTTTCGAGAGCCTGGTCACTGCAGAGTCTTTCAGGTTTAATTTACAGCTATAAAAGAGACCGCAGATCGGTTGAAGTATAATGTAATATCTGTAATTTTTCGTACAGTCAAGCTTCAATAAATGTAGATCCGAGTCTCACCACGTTGAAAATAGCCCGAAACTGTCTGGCCTTTCATAACGAGATGTCTGATCTGTTTAACATCCACTTTGTTTGGGTGCCAGAGCATCATTTTGGTATAACCGGGAACTTGAATGCCAACGAACTCGCTCGGCAAGGCACTTCCTGTCGTGTGTTACGGAGCATGGCAAGTTTGGGAATACTTCTTGCTTCATGCAAACTTTTACTCCAAAAGAAGGCTCATACGCGCACAAATTTAAGATGGTGGGAAGTGACTGTCAGGCAGCCATGGTCTGAGCCGGACTGCTCCAGGTCGGATCAACTGATATCAACAATCGCAGAAATATCAGCAAGATTGTAGGTGTCATTATTGGACACCGTATTTTCGGGAAACATGTGAGCAGACTGATTGTTTCCTCCCATGACTACTGTCGCAGCCTCAATGCAGAGGAAACGATTCTCCATCTCTTCTTCTCCTGTAAGGTGTTTGACATGGTGCAGGTTTGGTAATGCATTTTAATCCCGATAGAACTTACCGGCTCATGGGACCATGTTAGTATAGTTCTTTAGTTCATCGAATTTCATTACCCTACAACTGCCATAATGTGAATTCGCTGTATTGTACCATATCTATGTATTCTTATATATTTCTCAACAGAGCTGACATAGCAGAACGTCTTCATGGAATTATGGAGGCACAATGGCAAAAAGCACTTGAAATAATTACAAGTCCTGTAAGTTCAACCTCAACCACAAATCCAACACAGATGCACACAAAAAAACACGAAACATTAAAATTCAACAAAGATATTATAGAACGAAATCAAGTTCTAGATAATAAAAGTACTCCAATCAAAAAATTCGTTGAAAATGAATTATTCGAAACACCAACAACAAGTCGACAATCTAATCAAAATAACAAAAGAACGGAAAATGAATATTCAGAAAAGTTAAACGAATATATTGAAATGTTATTGAAAACATCACCTCGTGATATAGATCAATTAGATGAAATCATTGAAATGGTCAAGAAATCAAATTTAGGAAAAGAACAGAGCAATTGCGGAAAAACAAAACCACCATGGAAATAGGAAGTATATTGTTATTAGACTAAATAGATAATTTATATTTACAATTATTTATTTAATATTTATAGATATATATATATAATTTAAGTTTATAACAATAAATTGTACATTTTTTATGTTAATTTTTGAAAGGAGAAAAACTTTTGTAATACAATAATTGTAAGAAGAAAATATTTCATTCTACAAGATATATAAAATAAACTGTTTATTATAAATTATAGAACAAGAATGATTAGTTATTTATCAAAGCTTTCAAAAAAAAAAGTAATCACAAACATCCGGTTTACTAACTACTATTAGACTAACAATAATTTGATAAAAGCAAGCAACTATGAGAATTACATAAATTTGATTTGACTTATTCGCTTTATTGTAGTATGGCTGTGTCTACTATTTTTTTTCATCGAGAAAAACAATCTTGAGATTATATCTCTGGAATGAGTAATTCTTATTGGAGCAAAAAAAATCATGGGGCGTAATTTTATCCATTTATATATTATAATAATATTTTTACTTATTTATGTTATTCATTATAGTATTTTAAGATAGTGTCATATTACTTATATGAGAATACACACAATATAAATTAGATTCACTTAGGAAGAAATAATATAAAGTAAATTCATATAAATTTACTTTTTATTATTATTACAAAAAAAAATTAATCTATTCTAATGAATTTAATGTCAATAATTGTTTTAAAACTTTCGTTTGAGAAGTTTCCCTTATTTCTCCAGCCAAAAACATTTCATCGACCACTGTGTAAACTTTATAGAAATTAAATACCAAATCCAATTCACAGACATTATGGAAATACTCATTTAATACTTCCACAAAATTATGAATTGCTTCCAAATAACATAAATTATTATCATTTACATCCACACATATACAGAAATATAAGCCTGCATATCGTCGATATACGATTTTGAAATTTCGAAACTAAAATAGAAAATAAATCGATTTGTTTTATACATGTTTCGAAGGAATTGCATAATTCTTACCTCTACAAAATTTGTGTGTTTAGCATCTCTTACCGTTACAACAGCATGAACTTCTTCTATTAGTTTTTGTTTCTCGTCATCATCAAAATTCATATACCATTTGGCGAGACGCGTTTTTCCTGCACGGTTTTGTATTAAAATAAATCTTATCTAAAATAATATTATAAGTTTTTGTTATAATTAAATAAAGTTTAAATTTAATTTTATTACCATTTTCTATTATAATTTATTTTATATTAAAAATTGTCTAAAATTTGAAGAAAATTTTGACATAAAGTAAAAAAGTTTGACAGTAATTTTTGACACCCATTTAAATATGGAGGAGAAATTTTATGTAAAGGGTGTTTCAAATAATATAACAGTATTGCTTGAATTGACAGCTCAACGTATTAACTTTTTTGCTAAAAATTTCGTTAGAATTACAGTACGTCATAACATAGAAATGTCTTTTAAGGCATTTCGTTCAGTTTATTTATGCCTATTCTATATCTCTGTTGGCTCTTAGATAAACTTCCCCTACGGTTTTAACCGACCTGATAATCAAAACAGAAGAAGGTTGACATTATGTTATGTAATTTATTACTATTAAAAGTAAGCAAACCTTTAACACAACAAATTATAGGAGCAGAACATGGAACAAGAAGCTGTAGGTCAACCGGGGACACGTTCTCTTAATCTCATTTTAAAAAGTAGTATTAAAGAAGATGATCCTTTTAAAGAATCTAAAACAAAGCAAATTACAAGATGGATTTATAGAAATTATGATATTAGTGATCATTTTGAAAATGCAGTGTCAACTGCGATTGCCGAGGATGATTGCTGGGTTAATGATAATATCTATGGAAAAAGATTAGATACAAAAGTGTTTGCTCAAAAATTAATAGAGAATAGCTCAAAAAATAATTATGAAACTTTAAGTGCATATTATTGCTATAGTCTAGCTTGTTTAAATTGTTTAGATGAAAAACTAATTTGTGATTTGTTTGAATTAAACAAGGAAATAGATAAAAGGGTTCATAATTCATCTGAAGATGATGTTTTAGGAGAAAGCTATAGAATATTAGAAAGATTTTGGGGAAATTATATTACTAATAAGCTCGAACGAATTCAACAAGAAGATTTAGAATGTAAATATTATGATCGTAATCCAAATATTTATGGATTTAAATCAGCTTACTATGACCATGAACGTGAAGCAGTTGCATTTTTTTATAAAAGACTATTAGAAGATCAAAGTATTTCTGAAGAGAGTACATTGAATTTACTTGTTGAAGCGGCTTTATATTTTGCAAGTGGTACAGCCGATAATAGTGGTGTTGATACAGTTATTTTTTGCTTGCAGGAAGTAATGGATAATAAGCAGCAATTGGAGTTCTTTCTTATGAAATTTAGTAATCCTCGTGGTCCATCAATACTTTATCGATTAATTGCAGAAGGTTATTTTGATACTGTATATAAATTATTTGCGATACAAGCTCAATTTTACGATATAGAAGAATACAGCAGCTTGTTATCAGTGATTAGTCGTATAGGGCATATTGGATTTCGAGAAAAACTATTAGATGGCATTATAGAATTAGGAAGGAATAAATTCTGGCAGGAATTGCCTGAATTTGATAGTAATGAGTTTTATTTCTTACTGAAAAAGTTTGCAAAACATGGTTGTAAGAAAACTTTTCAAGAACTATGGAAAGCTTATAGTGATGACCAGCGTCAATATGTTTTTTTTTGATGATGGTTCTAATAATATAGGTAGAAGTATTTGTAATATTCTTTATAAAAATGGTGACAAAGAATCATTGAAAGAATTTTTATTTTGTTATGCTAAATATAACAAAGCAGTATTAGAAGATATTAACCAGTTCATTCCATTCCTGATGATGACCCATCGGTGATGTAGATATACAACAAGATAAAAATAATAAATTTATCATTATAAACGATAAGATTAATAAAACTTTACCACAGTTAATGGAAGTCTTTAATGAAAAAAGAATTATCCAGGATACGAAT
Organism: Diogma glabrata; assembly: GCA_963693315.1. NCBI lineage: Eukaryota > Metazoa > Arthropoda > Insecta > Diptera > Cylindrotomidae > Diogma > Diogma glabrata. The sequence continues at coordinate 417,243,511 of OY856187.1, forward strand.
ACTTCTCCTATTTCATCAAATGATGGTAACGATACTATAGGTGATGCAATAGAACGTCTAGGAAGGCTTGATATTGTAGAATAACAGTAACACTATGTGTTTCTAAGTAAAATGGAGACAAGAAGATCATGAATTTATTATCAAAAATTGGTAAAATATGCAAAATCCAGATAACTCAACAAGTGAAAGATATCCTGATGTTGTGGCCAGGATGGTAAGGTCAACATAATCAAAAGAACTTTCGTCTTAATAAATAAAAACACAAAAATATTTAATGATTTATTTAAATTATGTTGTATTTTTTTCAATTGTATGGTTATACTTATAAATCACTTAAGCATATGTCTTGTATTTCAATAAAAATTCACTTAAATTTAATTATATTTATAAATTATTTTCTTTATAATTTTTGATAAATATTGAACCGTGAAATAAAATATTAAATTCACTTTATTTGTTTTTTAACTTTACTCTTTTTCGACTAACTTAACTAACTCTAATATTTTATGTTAATGATCGACTTCTTTGGTGTAATCTATTAGTCAATTCAACTGTTTAAATTTTTAAGCACAACACAACTGTTTAAATTTACAAGAACTAGTCAACCGTTTTCATTTACAAAAACAACTCTACTGTTCTAATTTAATTCTCGACTAGTTTTTAATCTTAATGCACAACTCACTCGATTCTTTTAATTTTAACTAACTTTTCACACTAAAATTTGACTCAACTCAACTTATTCTTTAATTTTTACTACTCAACTCTAAAAATTTAACTTAATTTAATTATAAAAATCTACTTTTATTTATATCTAAAAATATTATTTAAGTTTTGCATTTTAACTAAATAATTATAAACAAAAAATATAAACAAAACATTTAACTTTAAAAATATTTAATGAGGAAGATAATTATTGCAGAGTGTTATGTTTTTTCCTGGTTGGTTTATATTTTTTGTTGTTCCGTTTTTATAAATTTTACCAAGCTAATGGTTTTACTTAGAAATGACAAAATTTGAGTTGTAAAGGGCCATTAGTTGACATTGGCTCTAGTCTTTACACTGAATTAATTGAAATGTTGTTGTCAGGTAAAATTAATGACTTTCAAGAAAGGCTAATGTCGTTTATTAGCCAATTACCAGCTAATAAACGTTCAATTAATAAGCAAGGTTTCTTTCCTTTATTTTGTTTAGGTGGGTTTTTAGTTTTACCTGATACTGCCTTAGGAGAAAAGCTAGAAGCTAAGAAAATATATGTTCGTGTTGAAAAAGCAGGTAGTGTTAAAGTAGCAAAATTAGCTATATCTATCAAAGAACTATCAAAACCTCCAGAGAAGCTAATATTTATAGCATTTTCTGATCATCAACCACCTATTCAATTTACAAAAGGAGAAATTGATTATGTTAATACAGTTCTTCACCATCTTAGTAAAAAAGTCTATTCAGTTGTAATAGATTACCCAGTTGTAATAGATCTTATTGTGGTTGATATATCGGTAACATATACATGCCTCCATATACGGCGTGGCTAGCTGCTACTTTACCATTATTTCACCACCCAGCAATATACACTCGTTAACAAACTCAATTCCTCGTGCTAACAATGAAATAAATCCAGAGGACATTGCAAATCATATCACAAACATGTCTCGTTCTTCTATTGCTGGAATCATTACAACACACCTAGAATCGTTACAATACACCTGGCCTCTTTATTACCAACCCGACTTCTAACCTAACCTGGTTTCGATCTGCCACCTCATGCTATAGGAAATAATGAAGAAAATAGTGAAAATGATTTGAATTGCCGATTAATTGGATCTTTTATACGTGTTTTGCAAATTAATATTGAGGGCATGACAAAATCAAAAGTGGAGTATTTATCAAGATTGACTTTTGCTAATAATTGTGATGTTCTTTTACTCCAAGAGACCCATGCCCGGGATGAAGAACAATTTTTGAGCTATGGTTTGATTGAAAATTTTGGATGTGTTGATTCTATTCATCATGAGCATCATGGAATTGCCACTTTTGTTCGTTCTTCTCTTGTGGAAGATTGTTCAACTGTTTTTAATCTTGTTGATGGTTTAATTGAATATATAGCAATCAAGTTGGGTAATTTGACAATTTTAAACGTATATAAGCCTCCACTTATTCATTGGTTTCCATCGTTGCCTGTTTTTGATCATCCTTCTATTTATATGGGTGATTTCAACAGTCATCACCACTTATGGGGATATGATTATAATAATGAAAATGGAGAAGAAATTCTCTTGATTGGAGTTTACAAAATAAACTACATTTAGTTTATGATTCAAAATATAGACCTACGTTTCATTCTGGTCGTTGGAATCGTGGTTATAAACCGGATTTATGTTTCGTGTCATCTGATTACAATCTATCACCACTATCTGCAACAAGAAATGTTCTCAACCGTTTTCCTCGTAGTCAACATCGTTGTGTTGTTTTGGACATTGGAATAAAAATTCCAATAATTCATTCATTGGAATTCCTCGATGAAATTTCAGAAAAGCAAATTGAAATAGTTTTGGTGATGCAATTGTCGCTGGATCTCTCCTATTATTGGAAATTATAACCGTTTTGTATCTATGACAATATCATCTGCAAAAAAGTTCATTCCTACAGGTTTTCGAAAAACATATATCCCTAGTTGGGACGAAGATTGTAATCACCTGTGGCAACAATATCAATCAACTGAAGATTCTGAAATTGGAGATCAATTAATGGATAAATTAAATCACTCTCGTAAAGAAAATTGGATTGATTTGGTTGAAAAAATAAGTTTCCAACATTCGAGTAGAGAAGCTTGAGGTTTTATCAAAAAAGCAGGTGAATCTAAAAATAAAACTAGTAAAAACGTTGCTCCATTTCATCCAAATAAAATCGCATCAAGATTGATTCAAAACTCGAAATTTTCTGTGTCTAAAGCCAGAATTTGACAAATAAAAAATCGGTTACGTCGTGCGAAGAAGAAAATTGTTGACTCTCCATTTGCCGCTCCAATTATAAAAGAAGAAATAGATGTTGTAATATCTACTTGTAACGTCTACTATATTCGCAATAGTAGCATTAAAATCAATTTTTATTCTCTTTTCCATCCATCAAAAATATTTCCATATTCCATTTCATTTTTTCACAATAATAATAGTTTAAAATAAATCTGGAAAAGCATGTGGTGTCGATGAAATGTTCCCTGAATTCTTTATTTTTTTTTTTTTTTATTCAAAGTTAGGCATGTTTAGTGTTAATTATAATAAATTATAAATTAACGTCTCTGAATATCCGAAGATACCATGCCAACTAAGGATAAGAATGGAATGCAAATTAGGATTCTCTGAGAAATTTATGAACGTTAACTTTAAAGCCTTGAGGATTAAATTCATCAGGATTAAATTCAGGGGAAAACCCAGGAAGGTAAGGCATTCCAACGATGAGAGACTCTGTTGAAAAAGTCACGTTGGAAGGCTACAGTTCTACACCTAATTATTTGAACTGTAAAGGGATGCGCTGCTACGTTTGCTCTGGTGTGACGCGAAAGGTTTGCTGATTTAGGTAAAATCGATTTGATCTCTTCAGAAGCTCGTTCATCCATAATATATTTATAAAATATAGTCAAATCAGCAACATTTCTTCATATGAAAAAAAAATGCTAGAATTTGGTTGTCCAAACTTTTTTCAAATTGTTTGGATTGTGATTTGATTCCGAATATTTGGCATTCAACTAAAGTATCAGCAATTCTGAAGCCAGGTAAAGATAAAAACCGTCCTGAGAATTATCGTTTAATTTCTCTGTTGTGTGAAGCATATAAATTATTTGAGCGTATTATTTATAACAGAATACAAGCTGATTTTCGTCCAAATAGAAGCTGCTGTGATCAAGTTTTATCACTAGTAGCATATATTGAAGCGTGGTTTCACACAGTCATTGTACGAAGAGATACAGAAAGACAATTAGCCGAAGTGCATATAAATGTATATGTATGCTCTCTTTCATTACAAACATTTTTCATAATCCTAGTGTTCGGTCGAGACAACGTGATAAAAAAATCATGATTTTTCGAAGTACTATACGCAGTCATTTATCACGAAAAAAATCAGATTCTTTGCTGGTTTTAAATGTTAAAATATTTTGAATTTAGGTGACAATAAAAATATTTTATTTTGGTTGTTAATGCTTTTGGTTTTGTTTTGTTTATGCTTACAGTTTTGTAATAACTATTTTTGATAAAATTGATTTGTGGTTTTCGAGCTAAATTTATCTTTTGTGTTAAAATTAATTGAAAAAAAAGTGACCTATAAAGGTTGACGTATGAATCCATCTTTTTATCGTTTGGCTGTTCGGCCCGGTTTGACATAATATTCAACGAAGTGAAGTTAGAAGAAAAAAGTTTGACGTAAAATATCGTGATATTTATTATGATATTGCACGACCGAACACTACCAATATTCTTAAAATAACGCATTCAAAACGATGACGCATTTCAAAAGTCAATAACCTAAGATATCAACGCACACAATATAATTTACCACCATGACCTATTATATAATCTGTTATATTTTAAATCATGTAACACTAAATATGAAACAGTTGCAAAAATTTTATTAGAAATTCTTGACATTCCATAAATAAATTTATTTAGTTTTTCTTTACGACTTTTCAGTGATGAGTGTAAATAATATAAGTAAATGTTTTAAAAAAGTTTTCACATATTATTTAAATAATATTAAATATGTTGTCAAATAGATTATTTCGTTTGATTAATTTAAAAGAAATAAAACTAAGTCGAATGTTAAGTAATTCAAATCCATTGATATCAACAGAAATTGTTGAACAAAACGCAAAATTATTACAAGAAACAGCTTTACAAGAAGAATGTATCTTAGTGGATGATAATGATAAGGCGATTGGATCTGCTTCTAAAAAGGATTGTCATCGAGTCGTGAACGGGGATGAAATAAAATTACATCGAGCGTTTAGTGTTTTTTTATTCAATTCAAATGGTGATATGTTACTGCAGCGTAGATCTAAACAAAAGGTAACTGTTTTATTTTTTGGTATCGTGAAAACTTTCTTTTTTTTTTAATGAGTTAAATCACTGATTTTTATGTGGTAATTGTTTGAAATCTGCGTTATTTGATTTTTAGATAACATTTCCTGATTGTTATACAAATGCTTGTTGTAGCCATCCGCTTCACGAAATCGAAGGGGAACGAGAGGAGGAAAATGCAATGGGTATTAGAAGAGCTGCACAGAGAAGATTACATTATGAATTAGGGATTCCGTATGATCAGGTAAGTTTTGTTAGTAACTTTTTGATTTTGATCTAAATATAATTCTTAATTAAAAATTCTTAATTGTATTACAATGTAATTTTAATTTATTATCATTTAATTTATGGAGAAATAATGAAGAACCTTGAACGAACTATCTTCCATAAAATTTTCAATAAAGATCAAATAGTTCATTACTGCCACAGTTAAATGACTCATAACTATAACGATAAATATCTGTCTTAAAACATGTAAATAATAATTATTTATTTTGATTTTAAGATAAACACTAGTGTTGATATCAAATAGGATTCAATTTGATCATTTATTTTAATTAGCAAATCAAGGTTAAGGTAATTTCGGACCAGTTTAAAAGGTAATTTCGGAAGTGGCTTAATAATAGATTAACCGTCGAAATTAATTAGTAAATTTATTGAATTTACATAACGTTATTTTTAAAACTCTTTCGACAAGTAGTCGAAATTTCAGTCTGACATAAGTCCGACTAGGACAGGAGGAGAGCAGCTGGAGAACTATTACTTCTCGCTCCATTTTTTGCAGATCTAATAGTAAACATGTTATTAAATGTCTAACTATAGAGTCTAGACCGTATTCAGAGTCTGATGTTACCACACCATGTTCGATGAAATTTTATTGAAAATCATTTGACTAGCGAATTTTTATGAATTTAACATCGGATTTCCCATTCTCTGTAACATTAACATGCCCTGTCTTTAGTTGCTCTGTCGAGTAGTTCTTTGGACGGGGCTATATCTGACTATAATTTTGGTAAATGATCATGCTATACGAGTGGCTTATATTTTGATATGCGCGACGGATCCGTATCCGAATGTTCTTTCTAGAGGAAATATTAGTTTTGAAGTAACTTGCTTCTCAGAATTTCAGCGATGCACAAAATATCTGTTATTTAGGAAGCGATTAACCACGAAATTTCATAAAAAAAGGAGTACTCTGCTACGTGTCTCTGATTCCAAAAAATCGAATATTACTATACTGACACTTTTGAAAGTTCAACAGTATCAGTATAGTACTCTACATTTTTCATAGTGAACTTTGAGTATTTCTTGTTTGTTATAAACTAAAAAAGTTTATTAAGAGATCCTAAAACATGCAGTCGAATGGAAAAGGTTTAAAGTTAAAAAGTTAAGTTTAATTCCTAAAAAATTCTTATTAATTCAAAAATTTTTTCAAATTTTAGTCTACTGAACTATAATTCTAATCTAGGTCTACTAAATATCAGTAAGAATTATGTCACATATCTATTAATGCCTATCGACCCCATCAAACCTTTATATAAAACCTGGCAAATTAGTTGATCATTTCTAATCATGCAGACCTATTTTGCATTGTTAGCAATCAGATCATGAAAACGCACATCGATCTTCAGAGTTTTAGACTCATCAATACATCGTCATATGCTATCAGAATGACGACCATCCATGCAAAGATCCTATAATCCGAGCATGTCAAACTTATTTCGGTATAAGGGCCAAATTTTTCGAAAATTGTTTTTTAAATCCTTATGTGGCCCACATGGTTTTATTAAAAATTTTAAATTTGTTACAGAAAACAAAACAACAATGTTTATATAGAAATTTTTCAGTTCTCAAAAATATATTTACCGATTCAGGTTTTTTTTGCTGAATATAATGCAACGCTTTTCATTTTTCAATTCATTAAAATTTGGTATGATTTTTTGGCTTGATGTAATTTTTAATATCGATGCTAAATGTTCTTCAATCACTCTGGCTCGCCAGTTTTATTCATTTTCATTTTTGAAAAAATTTGTTCACATATATACGTGCTACGAAACATGGATATAATGCGTATAACAAAATATTGACTTCCTGGCAACGGTCTGCAGACAAATACTCGTAAAACTCTGGAATACCAATTTCGTTTTATTTTTTTTTTCAATAGAGTGTCGCATCGTAGTTCTATAAACTCCCGAGCAGACATTTGTTAGGGTTCAAATATGGCTCTGTTCAGGTTTGCTCTAGTTTGATAGGGCACTGATTATGAGTGTAACGCTGATTTCCAATCAGGCTCTGATTAGGGTTGATCAGGCTCGCCATATAAGACTAAATAGGGTAAACCCTAGTAAGGCATTCTGTATCAGACTCTGATCAGATCCCAACCAGGGGTGAAATACGAAAAACCACTTCAGGGGCGGATATATTCAAATAAGGTTAACCCTAAAAGGGTATTGTAATTCAAGCTCGGAACAAGGTCACATCGGATTCCCCTAACAGGGCTTGCCATTTCTGCCCTGATCACGCCCTGATTGTATTCAGGCTTTCCCTAAATAATTTCTGCTCGGGCCCAATTGCAAATTTTCGTCAATACTTTCAATGCCAACAGTCATCGGAGAGCAAAAAATATTGAAATGAGACTCACTACTTTGGAAGTCTGAAAATCTCTATTCGAAATGGTCTGCCAGCATTTTCAGTTGTTTTTCATATTTTTCAAATTTTAACTCTGTGTTGTGACTTGTTGTGGACTAGTCTGGAATGATTAACAAAATGTACGTTAGTACCGCAGGGAGTGGGCGACCGCGAGGTAGACCACGACTGCAATGGGAGACGGTCGTAATAAACGACCTTAAAATTCGGCTGCCATGGTAATTATATCGTTGTTGCGAATTACCGAGGTGAATATTTTAAGCTGATTAGCTTGGCAACGCTCCTACATGGAGCATGAACGCCACAATGTCTGAGAAAAAGCATAGTTACACAGGATGTAATAATACGAGTGGAAAAATATCATTTTGGCAAGCAATGAGCCAAAATGATATTTTTCCACTCGAATTATTCACAGTCACTTCGCTTTTCATACTCGAATGAAATGAGTAACATTTTGGCATCGTATTAACTTCAACCATAAATTTTCCATTTTTTCCCATTGTCAGTTTAATTTCAGCTGTTTTGTTTGCACTTATGTTTTGAAAGGCTCGCAGAAACCTTGACTTGACAAGCCACTTTTTAAATTTAATGTTGCTCAAATGTTGAAATGAACAGTAGAGTAGAGTTAACTTTATTTTAGTTCTGTTTAGCTATGTCTAAGGGTATGAATTCATGCCATGTTTTGACATATTCGTATTTATATAAAAAAATGAATATAATTTTATTTGATACGAAGACGAAATTTTCTAATCGTTTCGTTGGCACTAATAAATTTGATAAATTTTAGTCCCGTGTTCAATTTTGATATTATAAAAAAATATCTTTATTTCTGTGTGTTTGGATAAAATTAGATAAAACGATTGATGAACGATGTTTTTCTGCATCCTAACTGCCGCTATGTCACTTCGTATGTGTTGCATAGATTCGAAATATAGTGATCCAAAAATGATACGCATTACTGTGAGTACTTAAAGTATTTATTGAAAAATAACCGCATACACATTAGTACACCAACACCTAGATTGAAAAAACGATTTTGATTTAAAAAATTGTTTAACATTTAAATTAAAAAAAATCTGGTAATATTTTCGGGGCCTTACAAATACTTTTCGCGGTCCCTTGCTAAGAATCCTTGGTATAGGAAACGGACGGTCCTTTAATCGTTGATGAACATTTTGAAATTTCTATTGTTTTGTTTTGATTTTGTTTTTTTTTTTAAATTTGCCAATAATCTAGCTATCGGCATATATTTTGACCATGTAATGGACTGTCTTCTTTAATGATTAGAGCCCAGATATAGATTTATATGAAGGCTCGTTTCTTCGAGCAAGCAATAATGTCCCATAATCCCATATAATGTCCCATCATCATCATCAAATGGAGGGTGCTACTGTTTACTGAATATAGTTCATCCGCCATACCCATAAAATATCACCTTAGCTTTATTTTATTTACAAGTTTTTCACACGGGTCTACCTGGGAGGCGGTCCGTCAACTCAGAGTTCCAGCCCATAGCAGTTTCAGTTTTTTTTGCAGTCTCCAAGTGCTCTTTGCATTCCGTATGAATTGCCTGGATATTTTTCTTTATAGTCGGATGATTTTAAAATTGTTGTATTAGATACGTGCTATTACTTTCCTAGCAAGACTTACTACTTTTGCGCTGAGTCCGAATATATCGGAACTGTTACTGAGATAGTTACCCAGAATAGTTCGAATGGTTAGTTTTCTCCAGGGTTAGTATTCTCCCTGTCCGGTTAGTTTTTTCCCTGTACAAATACAGAATCGACATCGGCTATCAATTTAAAATTTTTCAGATACTAACGACATGCCTCTACAAATCGGAATAGTCCTAAGGTTTTCACTTACCATTTTAAGGAAGATTTTAACTAGTGCCGATAGTAGTACCTGTCTTCACTTTTCCGGCATCAAAAATACGTACCAACGATTCTTCAAAACCTTGGTCTAGCTGCCGGTGTCTGAATTGTATTTAGCAGTTATTCGATTTACTTCCTTAGCTTATGTCTTACAACATACAATACCTAATGAAGTCCTTTGATGATCCATTGATTTCGAAATTTTTATAGGCCACGCAAGTTCTGTCGTTTTCCCTCATTGTCTCGTTCGAAATTATTTGCAGTTGTTTAAGGATTTACCAAACTTTTCTTCTGGTGATGTTAATTGGTCTTTTGAACGGTTTTATCCTCTCTTTCGTTTAAGAACTGCACTATTTGTTGTTATTTTCGTTTTTAAGATTGTTGTTATTCCTTCCTACGAGTACGAATAAAAAACAAAGGTCAGGCTGTTTTTCCAAAATTGCTACTTTCGCTACTGTTCTATTGGAATGAGTTGCCCAGACCAGTAAGTGTGTTATCTGGGTGTTTGCATTACACCTTGGCCCTTTTTTTTTAATTAACAATTATAATATATAATGTAATACACAATTTTTCAAGTTGATATAAAATAAAAAATTTAATATGCTTCACACACAACAATCGTTGTCATTAGGGTTTTGAGGTTTAATTATTTTATTACGTCCCGTCACTGTTACCTAGGTGATTTTATCGTAACAACAAATAATAATCCTACATTAATTAGGTGAAAATTGTAGCTGAAACACGTTGATTACAATAAGTGGCTTTACTGGCTACTAGTCGGCCAACAAGAAGCTAGAAGCGCACGAATCTGATAGCGATGATAACACACAATGCTTTCCAAATGTTCTGTAGCCAATTAACTACGGAGCTTGGCTACAAAGTTCACCGGTTGTAAACACGTTGTTGTTTTTTTCTTTCATTTATTTACTTGCAGATAATTCACTAACAACTATTCAATAACGCACGTTTAGTTTGCTAGCTTATAAATCCACACGCCTGAAACAAACGAATAAAGAGTATTATTTTCAAATCGAGCTTGTAAAACCGTTTTCGGGTTTTACAATTAGAACCACGGTGTTCGCGACTGATTTCAATTTTCAAAAATAAAAAATTGTATCGTAAATTTGTTGGAGAAACGAGATTGAGGAGATTTATGTCAATTTTGACTTTGCAGATTATCATCTTTTCTCGCTAGTGGAAGTGCAATTAGTTCTAGTGCTCCTAGTTTTTATCCAAATTTTACAACTATACCAGAATAAATTCAACCAATGAAATTAAATCTGTAACCATTGAACCAATTGATGGTTTTTATCTGTGTTGATCATCTCATTCTGAAATAGAGGTCATGCATGACCTAAAGTTACTTGACTTTCTTTAGTTATTTTGAAAATTATGATTGAAGCATTAATTGGACTAATCTCCATCATGCAAATTTCAAACAATGCCTTGTGCAAACGAGAATTGGAACATTTTTAAAAGCACGTCCAGTTAATCGACGATTCATTTGGTTACACTTAGTTTTGAGTTAAATATTTTGTGAAAACCGTAAAACTGCGATTTTTAAAATATGTTGGATACTATTTTCTGAGCTAAAAACGATGAATTCGGTTTCTAAATATCCGAACCGTACAAACTCTACATTAAAATGAATATTCCTAGTTTGATCGTAGAACACCAATTTTATTTATTTATAGGTACAGCCCAACAGTTTTCACTACTTAACCCGAATTCATTATCATGATATCGGTGACGGTACATGGGGTGAACATGAAATTGATTATTTATTATTTTTACAAAAAGATGTTGATTTAAATCCAAATCCAACTGAAGTTAGTGAAATAAAATATATTAAAAAAGCAGATTTAGATCGGTAAAAACATTAGAGAATGGAAAATAGATGAAACAATTTTTAATTTTATTTATTTTTGTAGAGAAATTGCAGCATTAAATGGACCACTTACGCCTTGGTTTAATTTAATATTGAAATATCGTTTGAAATTATGGTGGAATAATTTACATCGATTGCATATGTATGAAATTTTAAATATAATTCAAAAATTCGAAAAATAGTATTAATTGTTATTAAATTAATAGTTTTTTTTCGTAGTTCTATTACGAAAAATTGTAATATAAAATTTTATTCAAAAATTTGTATGTAAATGATAAAAGATGAAACTATTTTATAGAAAATATTTTTTATTAAAAGAATAAACTTGCTGAAGTATAATTTAAATTGTAAATCTCAGAAAAATTTAATGAATATTCTATTGTTTAACTTAAAAGGTTTTAGTTAAGATTTATATCAACCAACTGCTGTTGTGTTTTATAAATATTTTTTGAAATACGGTTATTGTTTTTTTTTGTTTTCAAAGTTTAGGAAATAAAATGAAATATTTGTAATAAATTTTTGTTTAATGTTTATGTCGCAGTTGATATAAATCTAGTTGGTTGTGGTCTAACACTCTGTCGTTCCTAAACCGAGGAGTACAGCAGAGGCTTAAAAATACATATATCTTTTTTCTGAACAGTTTAAAGTTATTAATTCCACTCGTCCAAAAAGGTAACGAAATTGTTCTAATAACTACTGACACTTTGGTATTGTTCTTAGCTTCCTTCAGATACCCAATCACTGCTCCGACCTTACTATTTCAAAATTCACAATAATCTATTTTTAAAAAATAGCGCAATATTAGGTTAATTTATTTTTCTGGATCGCCCAAATGGTTGCTATTCTTTATACTTTGAATTTTAATCCAATTAATTATGTGGATGCATTTGTTTTAATACGGCCGGCCTTAACATTAATAACGTACATATTAAAACTTTTTTTGAAATTAAGTTTATTGTTAACATTTTAAAAATAAACAATTAATTATATAAACCTTTGAATCTACATTTACAATACGGCACTCGTAGATTTACTAAAAAAGTATAAAATTTAGGATTTTTAAGTATAAATCGATACCTTACAAAATTTAACGATAAAAAAATACGATTTATCATTCTGATAAACAAGACGTTATCAATTTAATGATATCTACATAATTTTCAAAGTGTATTGATAAACTTGAGATATCTCTCTATAATAATTCAAATATATTATATAGAAAGGGAATCAACTTTAAAATATTAGTATCGCACCTATCGTGCTTAAAACTCATTGAATAATATTATTCGAAAATGCGTTTAAATTCGATAATTCCAAACTTTAAAATGGATTCCACTAAAGGACCAATCCAGTTTTATGATTGGCAAGGAGAATCGTAAGTTGAATTTATATTTGTATTTTTTTATAAACAAAGTTTTCCTCTTAATTATGTTGTTTTCGGGTGAAGATGGGTTTTACTATTCTCACATCCTGCTGATTTTACACCCGTTTGCACAACGGAGTTAGGACGTATAGCGGTACATCAACCACATTTCGAAAAAAGAAATGTTAAAATTTTGGCACATTCTGTTGATGAATTAAAAAGTCATGTTGATTGGGTTAACGATATTAAATCGTATTGCTTAGATATTCCTGGAGATTTTCCATATCCAATTCTTGCCGATCCCAAACGTGAGTTAGCCGTTGAATTGGGAATGATTGATGAGAAGCAAATCGCAGATGTTGAAGCTGCTTTTACAGTTCGTGCTTTATTTATTATCAGTCCCGATCATCGATTACGTTTATCAATGTACTACCCAACATCAACTGGTCGAAATGTTGAGTGAGTAATTAGTTATCATTATGAGATAAAAGTTTTTGTATTTATTTTAAATTTAAATCTTACAGCGAAATTCTTCGTGTAATTGACTCACTCCAACTTACTGATCGTTTAAAGATTATTGCAACACCAGCCAACTGGACTGTAAGTAATTTTTATAACAAAATGTTTGATTTGATGTTTGAGATTTTCTTGTTTTCAGCCTGGAACAAAAGTAATGATTTTGCCAACAGCAAAAGACGCAGATATCAAATCTGTTTTACCTGATGCAAAAATTGACACCGTATCTATGCCGTCTGGCAACATCTACGTACGAACAACAGAAGACTACTGATAATTTCTATATTATTCTTTTGGAGTACTTATAAATATTATTAAAAACTATGCTATATTCATGAAAAAACCTAAGTTTAATTGCTCATTTCCTTCTAAAAATATTCTTCTGATCTTTTTCTGAATATTTAATTCCATCGTAGGTTCGACCTTAACAAGTTTGTTGCCATCTAAAATTTCAATTTAAATTGATTTTTTCAATATAAGCTATAGGCTATCAAATAATTACTATAGCGTCACAAGTATATTTTAATATAATTTTAAAGGTTAAATAATGAAGTTATGTTGATTTAAAACTCTGCAACAGTTTTGATAAAAAAAATAACACAGATAATAGGATTATAATTATACTTTACTTCGGTCTGAAAGACCTAAGTATTATATTCATGAGCCAAAAGTGAAATTCTTACCCCCACTTTTTTGGCATTTCTCGACGTTTTAGGACCTACTGATTCTGAAAAAGCAAACAAAAAAATGTATGTCTGTCTGCCGGCTGGCCGTCCGTCCGTTCGTCATTACCTACGCTGCAGGGAAAACCGCTGGAGGGATTTCAAAAATTTTTTTTTCTAAAAATAGGTATACTCAAGGGACAGGTCCGAAAGGACGCTGTGTTCGATAACTGTACCGAAAGTGTGTCGAAAAATCATTAAATGTGTCAAAAACAGCAAATTTTCATATTTTTGGCTTAAAAAACGTTAATTTTAAGTGATTACGAGTAGGAACATTGAATTTGGAGAAATTTTTATGGTAAGGATTGGTATGTGAGATCAAAAACTAGATTATTGCATTATAAGTTTGTCAAAAAAATTGTTGTCAAGTGTGTCAAAATAAAGATTTTTATTTATATTTTTAGCCAATTTTTTGGAAAAAACAATGTAGCTGTTTTTATGACGTAAATGTAATTGAACATGAATTTGGACATGGACATTTTTGAATTTGTTATAATTTTTGCAATATTTTTAGAATTTTGAAAAAAAAAAAAATAGAATGCTTTCATATATAATTTTAAAATTTTGAAAAAAGTTTCAATTTTTGATTTTGTAAGAATTTTTGGAATATTTTTAGAATTTTGAAAAATTAAAAATTTTTGATTTTATCATAATTTTGGAAAAAGTTTCAATGCCATTGTTATAATTTTTGCAATATTCTTAGAATTTTTGAAAAAAGTTTTAATTTTTGATTTTGTAATAATTTTTGAAGTATTTTTAGAATTTTGTTTGAAAGAAGTTTGAAGTTTTGATTTTATTTAATTTTTACAATATTTTTGGAATTTTGAAAGAAATATGAATTTGTGATTTTGAAATATTTTCTCGAAACGCTAAATGAAGCGGTTTTGAGTAGTTTGCTGATTGTATAATCTTTTCACTAAATTATGTTAATATATGATCTGTTATAATTTTCCGACAACGTATTGATGTTTCGTGTTAGTTTTGTAATACAAATCTAAACAGAGATAAAAAATACATCTACTTTAACAAAAAGTTATATTTGATATACATCGCTGCCCAAAACTAAAAACTATGTCCTCATAAAAGTTTTTTGCCGAAAACTATATAAAAATCCTTAACCCAGACCGAAGTCTTGATATCTCAGAGCTGTGAGATTTCAGCCCCTCCATACTTTTACATGTACATTTACAAATGTTTTCGATTAGTTTGAGAATTTAAGTAAAAATTGCAATAATGCAAACAATAGAATTTATGGGTGCCTCTAAAATCCATTCAATTGACTAATAATTCTGCCGAACAGAATTCTATGCCGAGCATCTTGCTCTAACTAATAATAAGTTCCATTTGAGGACCTTTTATTCACAATCTTATAGTATTTCAGAAGTCAAAGATATTTATTAAGCCTTGGTCGTATAAATTACTTAACAATTAGTTGATTTTTCAAATTCCATTAAATTAACACAATTGGTTTCAAATTCATATTTTGACTGTGCAACTCAAGTTCATTGTACATTATCCGCTACTCAGAGTGCTTTATCTTGAATAATTCTGAGTTACATCATTTTTGAAAACTAAATATGTTTCTAGAAACCAGGGCTGCCAAACCATAAATTATATTTAATGGTTTGGTTTTTCTAGATGGCCAATTATAGTTTTGGTTTCGGTATTGTTTTTCTAGATAATAAATCTTGGTTTTGGTTTTGTTTGCGGTTTTTCTAAACGTCAAAATTTGGTTTTGGTTTCGGTTTTGGTTTATAGCTAAAAAATGTTTGTTTGAGTATTCGTCAGAGAATTGATTAAAAATTACAAGTGCCAATGCTCAGTAAAAAATGTTGAGTTAATTTAAGATACATTACATGCCCAGGGAAAGTGTTTCATTTCCGCGTAGCGCCTAGAGCATTTCAAGATATGACAAGGCGAACTTGTTACCGTGGATTGTTTACTATTTTATTCATTGCTATTCAAATAAAAAAATTTAAAATAAATTTAAAACATGAACTTTAAATTTATATTCGAAATGTTATTTCTAACAAAAATAGTTTCCAAATTAATGAAGTTTTAATAAAAGTCACACTAAAAAACATAATCACATCATGTTTACTGTCCAACTGATCGGGAAGTCATATTTTGGGTTGGAAAGTTATTGAAAGACAGTAATAACTGTAAGACAGTAAAGTTACGAATTTATCCCATTTCATACTCCTGCTTCAACAATGGTTGTTGCTTCCTGATCTGGTATTGGACACACCTCAAGCCACTTGCTGAAATAATCCATTAATATAAGCACATATTAGTTGTTTCCATCTGTAGTCAGAAATAGTTCAGCTTCATCCATTGCAATTCTCTAAAAGTAAAACAAAACATTTGCGTCCATCAACACCTCAGAACGCATATTATTGTGGAGACCTTGGTCTTAAAAGGGTTTAATGTGAAGTTGCGACACATATTATAATTCCTACTACACAACACATTTTATTGAAAATAAAGTACTTGTTCCATATTTTGTGATTAAAAAAAGATGATGAAATTATTATGTATTTTTACATGTTATTCATTGTTTTTTTTCCCTATTACTTCGGTCTGAAAACTTTTCGTGATTTATTAATCGTTGTGATTCACAAACCGTAAAGTTATCTACATCGTTTCCTGCAAAATATGTGAGCAATAGTTAATTCGGTTTCTTAATACCCCTAGTTCTTACTCATTTTACTGGAAATCCCTTTCTAAAGACATCTTCAATCATTTTTATTTTTATATAAAACAACGTAGGAAGATTTAGCTTCTATTACGAATTTATTACTAATCTGAATTCTGATGTTGTGTGTGTGTCTTATTTACTGGAAAATTTTTGTCTTAAAAAAATTTATTTTTTAGTTCGTTTCCAATGAAAATGAGATACTTAAAAACATTTTTATTCAGCGGAATGAAATTGTTCTGATACCTACTATTCTCAATTAAAATCAATTCTGTAATGTTAGATAAATAACACCTTAACTACTGTTTATGGAAAATATGTTCGAACAAGACCAGTGCAATCTGTTGTCGGAAGTCATTTTGTTTTATATATTATTTGAAACAATGGCATGAAGTCTTAAACCTAAAGTTTTTGCTCATTAGCTCTTAATTGATCCCAGACATCTAAAAATTGATATGAAAAATTCGTTTTATCATTTCTTGATTACTGTTATCAATTTAAAAAAATAAGCTCAGAACTTGTAAATTTTTTTAATCAACTTGGTTGCTAACTCAAATATTGTGCTACATTAAGATATTGATGTCACATGAAATAAAACAAACAAAATTATAAATTAATTTGTTTTTTTTCATCGTGAACTATGGATTATCAAGTAATCATAATAATGTCACATGTTATATTCTCATGTTTATGTAATGAAATTACTTTGAAATTTGAAGTTCTGTGATAATTTTGATAAGCAAAAGTGGACACAAAAATAATCACATTAAATATAATAATATAATATTTGCTCAATCCCGTACCAACCACGTCGCCTATATTGGTAATAGAAAATCCAAAAAATAGATGTTTACGTCAAACAAACTTTAGCAAAAAATTTATTTTTTATTTTTAAGTCTACTAGGCAGTTCCATCGTACGTTTATCCAAATTACTTGCCGACACTCTTGACTTAAAACAATTATGTTTATGAATTAGAAACAAACTCATTTTAATAATCAAGTTTTTGATTTATTTTATAATTTATTATGCACTATATACTATAAATTATTTTTGTACACGAAAAACAATATCCAAAATGAATCCTTTTTTATCCATCTGAAGTGAAGTCAAAATTGTTTTAAGGTTTCTAGAATTTTCTGTTCAAACGACAACCTACTTAATCGAAGATTCCCTACAAACTGTCTCATATCATTGTTCTCCAAATCTTTTTCAATAAATTTATTTTTGCTTATATACTGATATAAATGTGCGTTATTACATGGTGATAACAGATAAACTTGAATATAATTTTTCGTTATCTCTGTTAAAAATAATAATTATGTAACTTAATTATTATTTGATAAAAATGAGTATGTATTACATTTGTTTTGAATTAAGAAATCAAGCATAATCCAGAAAAATTCTTTATTAAAAAATCATATATATACAAATCAAAATTGTTCGAAAGTCAGTACAATATTTTTAAGCAATACAAGTGATACCAAGTGAATAATAAAAAAAGTAAAAAGATGCGTTTAAATGCAGTGGTTCCAAATTTTAAAGTAAATTCAACTCATGGACCAATTCAGTTTTATGATTGGCTCGGCGACTCGTAAGTATATAAAACTATTTATTTTGGTTATCGTTGTCGGATATTGAACCTTTGAAATATTTTCTTTGAAATGTTTCTGGAAAGAAGCAAATCCGAATGCCTTAACTCCTAAGATATAAAAATAACGTTTTGAATTCAATTTTCAGATGGTGTCTTCTTTTCTCCCACCCTGCCGATTTTACACCAGTTTGTACAACAGAATTAGGAAGAATTGCTGTTCATCAACCATATTTTGAAGAAAGAAATGTAAAAATTATAGCACATTCTGTGGATGATTTAAAAAGTCATGTTGAATGGGTTAATGACATTAAATCATATTGTCGTGATATTCCCGGTGATTTTCCTTATCCAATAATCGCTGATCCAAAACGAGAACTAGCCGTTCTCTTAGGAATGATTGATGAAGATCAAGTAAATGACGTTTTTGATGCACACACTGTACGAGCTCTGTTTATTATTAGTCCTGATCATCGATTACGTTTATCCATGTATTACCCAGCTTCCACAGGACGTAATGTTGAGTATGTATTCGGAATAAGGTGACAAGATGAAATTTTTATAATAATAATTTTTAATTCCATAGTGAAATTCTTCGAGTTATTGATTCACTTCAACTATCAGACCGATTAAAAATTATTGCTACACCAGCCAATTGGACGGTAAGTAAACAGACCTAGGAGTTGATTTACATTTTCAACTAAATATGAACTTCCTTTTTGTTTATAGCCTGGAACAAAAGTTATGATATTACCAACAATTAGCGATGCAGAAATAAAGAAAGTTTTACCAAATGCAAAAATCGATACTGTTTCTATGCCATCTGGAAATATATATGTACGAACAACCGAAGATTACTAATTAGTAATTGTTTAGTGAAATTTAAATTTAAATTAAATGTTACAATATTTCTTGTTTTATAAAATAAAAAATTAAATAGAAAAGTATATGGTTTTTTGGCATTGTGGACGTCATTAGTATAACGATTGGATTATGATATTTACAGTTTGCTGGGCAATTGATATTCACAAGCATCTTATATTATCAGACCAACAATATATATTAAAAATTCTAACAATCAAATTTACGATCTCAAACTATCATACCAACACACACATTACAAAATTGTCGCTGAAAAAAAAAATAAAACAACAAAGAAAAATAACGTCCATACTCTCCTAGATCAATGCATAAACTGAAAAGAAAATATAAAATACTATAAACAAAGAAAAGATTTGGACGATTCCATTTGATCCATTTGATTTGATTTGAGGGGAGGCAGTTGAATTCAAAAATACATTATAATTCGTCTATAACTTTTTTATTTATGATCCGAAAAATCCCAAAAATCTCTCAGATCTAGGTTACACTAATAACAGTTAACAGTGAAAATTTGGAATGAGTGAAAATTCGAATAAAAAAGCCTTAGGCTGTACAAAGTACAAAGTTAGCGTATTAATATATATAAGATTAAATAATATCAAAAAATATTTTTTATTGTTTAAAACATTACATTTTTCTTGTAAGAAGAAGTTCTAATTATTTACAATAATTTATTGTAAATAATTAGAACTTCTTTTTTCTTTCTTTGATGGACCCAGAGTTTAAATGCTTCAAATCAATATAAAAACATAATTTTGATAAACCTTTTCTTGTTTTCTATCTTTCCTTTCTTTTTATGGTTTCGCCATGGCTCTTTTCTTTTGATTTGTTTTTTTGTTACTGAGAAAATAGCGGAGTCTTCATTTTTGTTTCCACAACCCCTAAAATTTATCAAAGGAAGGATCGTGGTGGAACAAATAGAATAATAAAAAAAACTAAGAAACAAAGCACAGAGAAATTATAAAAAATTATAATGATATATGAGTTGGAATATTATGGTCCGTTTTTGATTTAGACTATCTGTATTCCACTAACTAGAAATCTTTATCGTGCTTTAATTGCATGACAATCGATATCATCGTTTCGCGGAGAAAATACTCTGATTTGTTGTGTTAATTTTTCAATTTTTCAATTCTACGCTACACTATTTTTCCAATTTTCGCAATCCTCTGCTCTTCTTTTAAGCCTCTGTAACTGAGCCATTGTTCCTTTACTAATCTTTCCTTCTACAACCCCGTCTATCACATTTCTCATCAAACATTCTCTTCTTAATACATGAGCAAGCCAGTTTATCTTTCTTTTCGTTATTACTTTCATTATCGTTTTCTTTTACTTTTCCAACGGCTCTTCATTTCTAACCCTGTCTATCCACTTGATATTGAAAATCTTTTTTCGCATTTATAGTTCTATCTTTTTCTTACCCTTTAACACAGTCCATATTTCGTATCCGTATCACATGACGCGTCAGACAAAACATTAACCATTTCTTTTGCTTAACCCTAAATCCAGCTTAAGTCCAATAATCTGCTGATTTTTCTATAAACTTTCTTTACCATTCTTGTATTTGCTTTAATCTCTTCCCTACTCCGCCACTCCTCTTTCATAACCGAGCGCAGATAGTTATACCTCTTTACTTGTCTCAGTCTTTCTCCTTTCACATACATCTCCATTTCTTATTTCTCTTCTCCAACTTTCATGACTTTATTCTTTTTCAGATTTATTTTCAATCCATATGTTTCTTTCTATGCTTTCCTTTCAACATTCCTTTCAAATCATCTGTGGTCTCCACAAAACGCATACATTCCATTTTTCTTCCTCCGATCCTATATTTACCCTAAACCTATAAAAATAAGCCAAATTACGTAAAATTCAAGCCAGGCTGAATTTCAATCCCTATACCAACAGTTTAGAGTCTCGCTTAACACACTGGTAGCAGAGTGAACCAAGACCTCAGCATCGTTTTCACTAACATAGAAATCCTCACACAAGAAGCCAATTTCAATCTAAACGAAATTAATTAATATATTGAAAGAAAGCAGCATGACGTATATACAATATTACTTCTTTCCGCAACAGTGGCAATGCATCGAAGCATGATAAATACTGAATACATACTACCGAATTGGTATTAATTCTTAGGAGTTGCATTTTTATCAGCATAATTCTCTAGCGCAGAAGATCTCAGTTATTAATGAAATCATGTTTATAATAGGAGTATACAGATCTCGTAACTCTTTCTCTTCCCCTCTCTCGGAACAACCCTAATATCACAACACAAAATTTTTAATGTTGACTTCATGTATGATATGATAACGAGTTATCATTGTTTTTCTTCTTTCATTTATTATTCGAATGAATCACTCAAATTATGGAAAATACCCACGGATTGGAGCACAAACTCTAAAAAAACAATTTGTTCATATGCACCAATATAAAATACCCACAGAGCGAACTAAATTTTTTTTTCGATTAATATTTTGTTATATTATATTTGCATTAGATTTTAATTTGTGTACGTTAAAATAAATTAATTTATTCTGTAAAATCTAAACACAAAGCATTTTTGTTAGTTTTTTATCCGAATTCAAAAATAAAACCATTGGAAATGAAATTATGAATCTGATATGAAGTTTGGAAATAATTTGTTTGTAAACATTTTCAAATGTTTCCGAACTCAAAGAACTGTTTTTAAACTAATGTGGAAATGTTATTCCTAGTTGTATGTCGTCTAAGATTCTTAAAATTTGTGTATTGAGGTGCACAAAGTTGATTTTTTCCGCACGCGTCGTAATTTTGTCGAACGAGGCGAAGTCGAGATGGACAAATTACGACAAGTGCGGAAAAAATCAATTTGTGCAACGAGTTGCACACGACGATTTTTGCAATTCCGAATCACAATGAAACATCAAACAATTAAACAAAATTACTATGCATCCAACTTACACTCTACATTCATATTCAGATATAAGTAAACATTTCTTTTATCAACTTAGCATTGAAAAAATTTTCCATACGTTCTTATTTTTCACTTCTACAAAACAAAGCAAAAAGCTAAAACAATGACAGTGTTGACAACATCGAAATACGTCGAATTGTGATTCGGAATTGCAAAAATTAATTTGAAGGTTAACTTAGAATAATTTATTCCTTTAAAAAAAATAAACTTGTTGGAATTTAATCACAGGTATACGACATTTAAACGTAGATTAGGATTCCTATACTATTGCGACAAAAGACCAGTGTTATTATAGGTATACTCAGATGAAATTAGATGGATCACGATTATACTAGTATCTCCGTAACTGTTTAAACTATACTGAGCCCTCGCAAATAAAGAACACATATAAGTACTTTTTTGGTTCGATTTAAGATATCGTTTTAGTTTTTTGGGATGAACGGAATTGGTCAACTAATTTAATGTTTGCGTTTTTCATTCAAATTTGAAGAAAAGAGCTATCCCTGGTTAAACATTCCAATTGAAACCAATTGAAAAAAATTAATTGGATTAATCGGAATTCTGCATTGGGAATTTTCAATTAATTCCTATTCAAAAAATCTATTTCCAATACAATCCTATTCATTCCTGTTAAATATCTCTATTTTATTTTTCAACCGGAATCTATAGGAAATGTATATTAATAGGAATTAATTGTAAATTTCCATTGCAGAATTCCGATTAATCCTATTCATTCCTATTAAATCTTTTCCGAATAAATCCTGTTAAATTTATAAGATTATTTAATTTTTTTCTAAGTTCCTTTTTCCTATTGAATCTCTTGATTTCCGATTAAAATTCAATTGGAAATTTCCTTTAGAATCCTACAGAACCTCTTTTCCTGTTAAATCCCATTCATTCCGATTGAATTTTAATTGGTAGATCGAAGTCTTCCTATTAAACCAATTCAATCCAATTTAATCCTATTGAAATTATATTGGATTTAATAGGATTCAATAGGTTTGAATTGGAATGTTTAACCAGGGATGCCTTTACTATTACATTATATACAAAGGGGAAGAAGTGCATGTTTTTCTCACGTAGTGTGTTTGGAGCTCGAGGGCGATACTTGAAATATATTTATTTGAATTTATTTTAAATATTTGTTTCCTTGAAAATTATCATTAAAAAGAGATTGAAAATGAGATAACGGAACTGGACTTTATGCAACTCGTGAAAAATAGGTATTTATGTACCAAGAGTGTAAATCTATAAATTTGAGGCCGAGTGAGAATTTGTTGTCCGAGACGTTAGTCGAGCCTTACGAATGTGGTAAATACAACATTTTTTACACTTTCTCTATTACTTATTAATTTTATGAGCAAAATATGTCATTGTTTTATATCAAACAGAGAGCGTAAATTAATAATAAGAGGACGTAAACAAAAGAAGTCGTAAAGTAATAGAGGCCGTAAAGCAAACCGATCGAAAAAGGAATTTTTTACGCCAACTTAAGGGACCGTAAAATAGTTCATGATACATAAATTAAGAAGACAAGTGTAAAAAATATATGTTGATCTTAAAATTCCAAAACTCATTAACCTTTTTTTAAAAAGGAGAAAACTTTTTCTACTCTCCTCTATTATTGACTGGACTTTAAAAAATCATATGCTAAATGAGGAAGCAAACGGAAAATTTCTTTATTTGCTTTAAACTCCGCTGAACGTTTTCAGCAAAAACTAAAAATATAGCCAAGGAAAATAAAAAAATTCAAAATATCCCAACACTCTGTCGTTGGTAAATTTAAATTTAATTCGTGTTTTTGAAATAATCGTCTAATTTTAATTATTTTTATTGGGGGTCTTGAGATTTGCAGTTGAAGTAGCATTGTGACCTGAATGTCTATTGTGCTTACCCTGACTGGTTATATTCTGTAATCCAAGTTGAGATTTTTAATAAAATTTATTAGCTCAATTGGAGTGACATTTTGTGGTAGTGGAAGTGTTAGTCTTCTACGACCAAGTTGGTTGTATTGTATCTGTCCCAAGAGAGTTTAGGACTTTTGCAAATGACGTGTTCCATCGTTTCCGCGTCCGAATAACAGAATCTACACCTATCGGAAATAACAAGGCCCATTTTGTTAAGATGGTGGTTTAAAGAACCATGTCCAATAACGCACGAAGTTAAAATTCTTAGAGACTCTGTTTGAGTCAATTGTTTTTAAGGGTGAAACAGGGAGGTTACCTAGAAACTTTTGGAGTGTACTAGTCCCTCTCTGTTTCTCCATAATTTAGCATTTTGTTCCTGTTCCCATGTTTGGATTGTGCTTTTGAGCGAACTCTTGGCCATTCCGAAGCATGGTTCTGGTCCAACAAACTTTTTATTAGCACCTTGCTTTGCTAAAGCGTCAGCAATAGCATTTCCTTGTATTCCTGTGTACCTGGGTGCCCACACAAGTGTTACTCTATTATTGCAGGAGACTTTTAGTAGATTTTGGTAGCATTCCCATACCAGTTTTGAATCAAAGTGCGTAGATTTTAGTGCCAAGAGTGCTGCTTGGCTGTTAGAGATAATATATATTTTCATATTTTGTTATGGTCTTTCAGCACATAGCAAAGCGGTACTGCTAATGGCAAAAATTTTGGCTTGAAATATGGTTGTTGTAATGCCTAAGGCAATCGTTCGTTTTGTTCTAGGACCAAACACTCCTGCTCCAGTGCACACATTGGTTCGAGAACCATCTGTGTACCAGATGCTAACGTTATGTGGTAGTGACTGTATATAGTTTTTAATGCGATCTCTGGTCAATATTTTGACATCAAAGTGCCTGTCTAAATCTATTGTTTTTGGTATACAATCCGAAATATGGTATGTATGCAGTTCAGCTTGTAATTCAGTATTTAAGGTGTCCGGTTAGATTACACGGCTTAAACTCTTCTGTGAGTTGCAGTCCATGAACGCTCAACACCACTACAGATTTTACATGTAGGTGCAATGGAGACAGCTTTAGAAGAATCTCCATTGTTGACGTTGGCGTTGTTTTGAAAGCACCTGTGGCACTAAACCACACAAGCCTTTTTCTTTTGTAAACATATTTTGAGCAGTTATTTGGCGCGTTTTAGGCCACCAAACTAAAGCTGCATATGTTAGAATTGGTGTTATAATACTTTGGTGCAACCAAATAATCATTTTTGGGCTAAGACCCCATGTTTTCCCAAACAGGTTTGTGCATGTGAAGAAAACCTTGTTTGCTTTATCGGAGATATATTTCAGGTGTAAGCTCCAGGTTAGATTGCTTTCCAGGATCACACCTAAATATCTAACCTCTTTTGATCGCTGTTTAAAAACAGGAGAAATGAAATTAAAGTTTCTGCTGTTTGTGAAAACGACAATGCTTGTTTTTTGGAGGTTGATCGACAGTTCCAATCTGTTGCACCACTTTGATACAATATTAAGAGCTGTCTGGGTTCGACCAGCGACAATGGAGTCATGTTTCCCTCTAACCATGACTGCCAAGCCGTCGGCATAGCCTACAGTGTTGAAGCCGGAATCATTTAGCTTGGTGAGGAGATCATCAGCCACTATTAGCCAAAGCA
Source organism: Diogma glabrata (assembly GCA_963693315.1). Taxonomy (NCBI): domain Eukaryota; kingdom Metazoa; phylum Arthropoda; class Insecta; order Diptera; family Cylindrotomidae; genus Diogma; species Diogma glabrata. The sequence continues at coordinate 417,269,284 of OY856187.1, forward strand.
GTGGAGAGAGCACGCCCCCTTGCGGGCAGCCTCTAGACGCAGTAACATTCACTGAACTCACCTAGTGTAGCCGTTATCTTCTGACTCTGTAGCATCTTGATAATCAGAAGCAGAAATACCCGAAAAATTCCATCACCTCCTGGAGAGTTATACGAACCGAGAGATTTTATAGCCCATCGCGCTTTGTTGGGGGTGAAAATTGTGTTGGCTAAATGATCTGCAGTACTTTTAGTTGTAGGATCTAGAAGATGTACGTCTTCGTTGGCATTATCTTCCGTGCTCCATTCTATTGAGCCCGGAAAGTGGGTTTGAACTTTGAAGTAAAGTATCTAGTGTCTCAATGCAGCTGGTTGTACGTACGTACATTTGGTTTGTAGATTGAGCCTAGAGGGTTTGTGTGATCAGACGACATCAATTTTTGGAGTCGAGATGCAGCTGGCAGATTATCGTATTGCAGAGCTCTTTCCAGCAATTCCTTTTTGATTGTCTGAGTTCTTTATTATAATTGGGAGCTACTCGGTACTCTATCCAATTATTTGTTGCTTTTGCTCTATTAAAGAGCTTACGATTCCTCTATTCCTCTTTTCCTCTCCAAGTTACCATTCCACCAAAGTGCATCTCTGCATCCTTTGGATTGAGTTATTGGAGTATTAAGGTTGTATGCTTCAGAATCAGTGATAATTTCTTGTAAATTATTTGCTGCAGAGTCAAGCTCAAATGTGGAGTTGATACTGCTGCAACTATTTATATTATTATGAAGATATGTTGTGTAAAGTTCCTAGTAGGTTTTTCTCGGGTTTCTAAAGTACTGGATGCTCTTCGGGTAGTGTTCTACGTTGAAACATATATAAGCATGATCAGACATAGAAGCTTCCTTCGAAACATGCCAGTTCTTAATAAGTTAGTAGCGTTTATGTTAGTTAAAGTAAGGTCAAGGACTTCACTTCTCATTGCATTTCTAAAGGTAGGCTCACTACCTTTGTTTGCAAAGAATATATTGTTTGTGTACAAAAATTGAAGTAGATGCTCGCCTTTTGTGTTAATGTTACTACTTCCCCGCACGGTGTGATGAGTGTTAGCATCACAGGCTATTATGAGATTATATTGGTTATTGTTGCAATACTTGATGAGTTTCTCTACCACCTCTGGTGGTGTCTCGTCCTCATCCGCCGGGAAGTATCCAGAAGCTAAAATGAATTTACTAAATCCACCTTGAGGAAGATGAATTTCTATCAGGACCGTTGTAATACGGAATACTTTCAGATGTTTGTTGAAAAGAATCGCGGTTCTTGGTCTTTCCACATCTGAGAAATAGATCAGTTTTGTATTTTTGTTTGACGATATAGACCTTTTATTCTTTTACTGTCTGCCCACGGCTCCTGTATGAATGCAAGATCGTGAGATTGATCTGAACGCAACTTAATTTAGGTAGTCGATATTTTTGTCTATATCGTACAGGTGTTCTGTCTGACTAAGAGTAAGCTGGTGAATCAGGCATTACCCTAGAGTCAGACATGGTGTGTGTACTATCCGAACTAGGATAGCCCGATAAATCAGGCATGATCCTAGCGTCAGACATGGTATGTGTGCTGTCTGTTTTAGGATAAGCTGATCAATCAGGCATGATCCTAGAGTAGGACATGGTACACAGTTTTGTTGTTATAGTTTATGTGATGCGTTTGGAGAAGCTTCGGTCTCATCTAAAACTTTAATGTTTTCCATACAATATTTATTATTTATGTAGAAAATAGAGAGGTACATTGGTCAATTACAACAGAGGCCTGTGTTGTGGTAAGGTATTTATTAAAACTAAAGGGCGCCCGGTCTCCAAAGTTTCGTACTAGATCAAGCACCCCTTGACCATGCTAAGTGGTACGTGTCTACTTTAGCTTTGGGTTTTGAACTAGGTCTTTGCTTCGATTCTTACGTACGAACTAACGGTATGTGTGACCCTACCGTTGTAGCTCCTAAGATCATTGAGTCTACTGAGCCCCATCACTGCGTCAAAGTGCCAAGTCCATCGATAGGGTATTCTAATTTTAATACTATGCGAACGATTACGTTATCGGCAGTTTACACACTTTTATGCATTGCATCGCCTTCACTTCTTCGTTTCTTACCTCTTTGCCTATAAATTACCTATAAATTAAATTGGAGCTACCATTTTTGAGTTTAGTTTATAGGTAATTAATTTAAAGGCAAAGAGGTAAGAAATTTACTTTTTGTTGAATGATGAAAGTTTTTCTAAAAATACATGTAAATGTAATAAAATGCAACGTATAATCAAAAATTTATTTATTTTTTGTGATACAGAGTATTGAGATTAATTTAAACAAATTAATTATCATAATCGTCGATTGATCGTAAATAATCAAATCCTGAAGGTAGTGTGTAGCATTTTACACTAGAATTTGGAAATAATTTCTTAATTTCATCATTATCCGCGGTAGGTAATATCATAATCTCTTCCCCAGACTAAAATAAATTAAATTTGATTATACAAATGAAATCAATATTTACCACATCCTTACATTCCAGTTAGCAGGTGTAGCAACAATTTTCAATCGATCTGTCAGTTGAACTGAATCAACGACTCGGATAATTTCACTGAACCAAATAAATATTTTTAAATTATGGTATTGAGTATTAAATTTGACTATAAATATACTGACTAAACGCTACGCCCTGTTGATTCTGGATAATACATTGATAGTCTTAATGTCTTATCTGGTCCGATAAGATAAAGAACACGATCTGTATCATAATCTTTTAGGCATTTTGTTTTATCTATATTAATCATATCTAGTAATACAGCAATTTCACGTTTCGGATCAGCTATAATTGGAAATGGAAAATTTCCATGAATATCCCAATCTGAAGCTAAAATATCCTAAATTAAATTAAACACTTAAATTTCTGTTATTTAAACGAAAAAGATGGACTGATGTATTTACCTTAATCCATTTATTATGGTTCTCTAATTTGCCAACAGAATGTGCTAATAGTTTCACATTTCTTCTTTCAAAAAACGATTGATGTTCGGCAAAATGTCCTAACTCTGTTGTACCAACTGGTGTGAAATCTCCTGGATGTGAAAATAAAATACACCACCTGAAATGAAATGTGTCAGATTAACATAAGTATGTTTAGTGATGATAAACGAATTTTCTACTTACGAATTACCCATCCAATCATAGAAACTGATTGGACCTTTGGTTGTTTCAGCAGTGAAATTTGGTACAACCGAATGTATACGCATTTTTGAAAATAATTCGTTTCAATTTTTTCGACAAATAAGTTGTACTGATATATAATTGAATGAATGACATAATTGTTTATAATATTAACAAAATCATTTTATAGAAGTTCGTTTTGCAGCAGACAGTAAGTATATTATACTGTTTTCTTAAATTTAAAGTAGATAAGATGTTAGTTTGTTTTTCAAGTTTGTGATAGTAGCCGAAACCTTATCGAACCTTATTACATATAAAAAAACAAAAATAATTAGGTTGGAATTGTTGTCAAGTTTATTAGAGTCTGTTATAGATTTAAAAATAAAATAAAATTGATTGATTTGAGAAAATTTAAGATCGGTTAACTGCTTGCACTGCAGTAAGGCTAAGCACTCATTCAATAATTTGTGATTGAAACAATTACAATTCCTATGTGATTGTACTTGTATGGTTATTTTTAGCGAAAAGTAATAGTGTATTCTTTTCGGCTGTACCGAACAAATCTCAGTACAGTTCCAACACCGAATTATTTTTTTTGTATTGAAATTCATTCCAAAAGAATACAAAATTCGATAATTCGGTGTTGGAACTTGTTCGGTACAGCCGAAAAGAATACACTATAAGTAAATTAGATTTCAGCCGTTTTGTAAGTTTTATTTTTAAAGATATATATGTCTGGTAAAATTTATAGAAATGTCTCTTGGAATCTTTTTTGTCTTTTTTCAGAAATCGTATTTTTGTTTTCATTCGATTCTATGGGAACACAGTTTCAATTTTTTTGAGTTTACTAACATAGTTTATTTTGAATAGACTACTTGATTCAATATCATGTTGACACTTTAGCTTAAGTGCTAATATTTGAATAAAAATAAAATGGAAAGTCAATAAAATTGTAAACCACTTTGTTTTATTTAAATATTATAATTATTCTTAAGTGATAAATAAACAAAGTTGGAATATACAAATTTATGTTCTACTAATCAGAAATATATAACTGATAAGCGTTTTATTTGATTCTTATTTGAAGTCACATCAAAATGTGAGGTATTATCGTAATAGACAAATAACCACTATACATAAATTATAAATAAATAAATAGAAAAAAATATTTCAGATCAATTGATCAAGATCAATTTAATGAATTTGATTTACTAGGGTGACAATCCTGTGTATTCCAGATCTAGTTCCTGCTATTGATATATGAATTAATGTATGATATCACAAAACATTCCTCTACTCTCTTCCGCCTAAAACCATTTCCTTCCACCCCTGTTTTTTAGATCATGGTGTGACACGTATCGTTCCTAGGATCTGCCAGGCTGGACACCCAGTCAAACAGCTAAGTCACTAGCAGTGTAACCGGCCACCTGGTACTATCCGGATTAATCTAGTGCTGTCTGTATAAAGCAGATCTATGTACACATAGACATTTTTTCGCCGTAACTCGTTGGAACCAAATGGAAGAAATCGAAAATAAAAATAATAAGAAAAATCTTGGTAAAATTAAAGAATTTAGGAAGGAAAGTAGCAGCGACGAAAATATGTTCTACCAGATTAACGCTTGTTCCAAACTTATGCTCCTGGAACATATTCCAGGCAGGAATGGAGTCTCTAAGATTGAAAGAACTGCAGTAACTTGCAGAGTCATACGGTTGATTCAGAAGAATCGGGCAAGAGTTTTCCCAGTGCTAAACCAAAAAACTCTTTCTTTGAACGTGAAAATGCAATTAATCCAAAAAATTAATCTAATTCCCATTTCGTGTGGTACGCTCAGAGAAGCAACAAGCTTCACTCAATTGGGCAACAAAATAATGAAGGATGAAGCTGAATAGTCTTCACCAATCCCAAAGAACCATTGTCTCTAGTGAGAGGCAAAGATTGCAGAATGAGGTATGAGGGGATGTTAGAATCTGGAAGGCTATCAACACTACTGTGGTGGAGAGGGAAACTAAAGCGTTGGAAATGACGTCGAAAATACTCCAAACTAACCGCCATCACTACAAAACCGCTTCGGAGGTACTTCTAACCCGACTTTTAAGCATGGATATCTTAGAACTTAATATCTCTGCTCTGAACTCTCAATCATAAACTCGTCTGTGTGAGGCACAATGGTATGATAAGAGCTTGTATTTTAGCTAAAAGTATATTGAACATTTTCTTATTACGCAACTATAGGTACAACCATATGGTCACCATTAGCGTGGAGATGAAAATAAAACTCATTTTGGTTGGTCTCTTAGTATATGACTCATAATTGCCAAGGACCAATCCCCTCGAAACTTTTGCCTACTGTGGTAACGAAAGCCTAGAAAATGGCCAAGGGTTTGATGAGAGAGTGAAGTCAACACTCATCATGTGATCAGGGGAAGCTCTGATACCAACGAATTGGGTGAGTTGATTTTTTATTATTTACTAGTCACTATCCGTATTGTATGCAAAATTGGCTGCAAAACAATATATATAACAATACTATTAAAACAATCAAACTCTCTTTTACAGACCATCGTTGTCTTCAGTTCTCTCCAGTAATACAACCCGTCAATAAACTTCAAAAAGTAGGATTAAGCACTCTTCAGGGCAGCTTTTGAGCCAACGTTCTCACAAACAGCATTGAATTAAAACCCCGTAAGTCTGTTGAACAACCTAAAAGATTGGTAGGGAATCTATAACGACTATGTTTTATAAATATCTTAAAATTGCTTAAAAACAAACTTAGGAGAAGGCATAAACCGCCGCGGTGTAGCCTAGAGCTATAGATTCACTGGGAAATAAATCAAGGACACTCTTTAATATAATCAAAAGCTCAAGAGAAGATTAAGTCTGGGCTCTTTATAAATACTCAGAAACGACAAAATAAATACGAATGGTTAAAAGAATGGAGACTCTTTTGTGAAAACATTGAGGATTCCACAAGCTTCTACGCTCATTCTTGCAACCAACCCAACAATACGAGGCTATCTAGTTAAATAGGATGATATCTGGTCTACTTCTTGTATGGAATTTATCCAACTATTTAATGGACACATACTTCCTTAGGGCACGGTCAAAGGCCAGCTACTGCGCCAGCTACTTCGTCAGTTTGAATGCCCGAAGGATCTAATGACAGAGTCAAAGATTCTCTAGAAAATTAAGCAATTGAACCAAGTCAGTTGAACACGTCTGAGCTGACTATAGGTTGACTTAAAACAACTTTTACGGCCTGGGTTTACATGTTCCATGATCTACCCATCAGTCTCTACCATGATCTAAACATACATGATCTTCCCATCAGTCTCATCTTTCCTTCATAAAACACTGGAAAGACTGATTGACTTCGGTCAAAGAATTGACCCAAACAAGATGTCAACAGTACGGCATGTGTGATGCGTATAGTAAATGTAAAGTCGAAGAAACGGATCTACCCTCTCTAGTACGCAACACCGAACATTCTTTGGACCATATGAAGAATACACTCTGACCGTTTTCTTGGATATCGAAAAAGCATTCAATCACATTTTACCTGAAGTAATCACAGGCTCTGACGCAACTGAACGTGGAGGAATCCTTGGTACTGTTGATCGAATGCATGCTACTTTGCAGGAACATCAACATTGTGCTCACGGGAACGCTCTGTCTTGACTTCTGTGTAACTTGCCAATTAACAGCTTAAATACAGAGCTGGAGATAGAAGGTTTTCATATACTCATATGGCGATGGTAGCACTATTCTCATGTAAAAAAAAGTTATGGTAAAAAGATGTGGTCTTGCAAAGATTTTACATTACTGGGGCGAAAAAGGCCATTGCATCTTCTACCCCTAGACATGATGACCCCTAGGAAGCATAACCATATCTTCTGTAAACTAAATCTTAGAGGAAATGTGCAGGTTCTCACACCTTCCAGAATTTGTCAGTGGAGGTATGAAAAGCTGATGGGATGGAACGTAGATAAGAAGGTAGTGGACATTTTTACGGATGACTCCCAACTCGAAGGCAAAGTGAGAGAAGGAGTGTTTTCAGAACAGTTAAATATTAAACTCTTTTCTCGTTTTCCAGACCACCTCAGTGTATATTAGTGGCTGAAGTGTTCGCGAAAATGAGAGATTGGCATGGTTGAAGCATAATATAATATCAGCTAGAGATATCAAAATCTATGCCATTCTGCATTAAAATCGTTAGATGCAATAACAACCACGAATGAGATAGACATACAGTTGGCTATCCATATTATGTGGGTGTCGGGTCACCGTAGCGTTAGGGAAACTGTCAAAAACTGTAAGGATGAGAATGAGGAGAAAACCATCTTCCGTCTTAAACGAGTAAACTCGTTTTGGAACGCACACATTAAAAACTCTCACCGACCTGAGTAATTTTAAAAATATAGGAAAATACTTAGCTTTATCAAAAGCTCGAAATAGTTCAAAAAAGAAAATCCGGTGGTATCACAATAGACCTATTTTGGTCTTAGTGTATCATCTTGACCTATGTGTTATGAATACAGATACTAAAACCAAATCTAATCTAAGATATTACATGCTACTGGCAATAGAGAGATCTGACTACCCAAGGTAGTGTGCCACAACACTTTTTTTTAACGAAAAACAAAAGTTATAGCTCTGATTTCCATAAATCTGTTATATCTTGGTGTTCATAAACAACGAACTGGAAGCAGGCAAATTGAAATCTCAGAATAACCGGAACTTCGTAATCATATATATACCTACGTTATGGAATTTTAATTAACATTTAAATTTACTTGCCAGACATTTTATGCAAATTTATAATTAAAACTTAAACATTGGTTTTCCGCTGCTACACGATTTTCTTTTTTTCTTTTACATTACATTTCAAACGAGTTAATTCATTTACTATTCATAAAGATTGACGATAAAAGAATACCAGACTAAATTTTTCTGCCTACAAATGATTGACTATACTATATGCATTCTATACAATTGTTGTCGTATGCATTTTATCAATTTACTTAAAATTTAATTTTGTTAGCAAAACATGTTGATATAAAATAAAATCGTTGTATACTGATGAAGACTATATGCTAATAAAATTTTTATGTTTTTTTCTCCATATGCGTGAGTTGATTAAAATATTTTTTTATTTTTTTTAATTCATAGTTAGACTTGTTTAGTGTTAATTATAATAAAATAACGTCTTTGAAATTTGAATATTCGAAGATACCATGCTTACAAGATATATTCTGGTATAACGCAAGAAGTTTGCAGACTGAAACAAAATTGATCTGATCGACTGAGAAGTACGTTAATTTATAACGTACTTCTCAGTCGATCAGATCAATTTTGTTTGTAATTTTCAAAGCAGCATATCTTCTATGTTGTAACGTTGTAAGGAATCAAGTTGTAAGGAATCAAGATCGTTAGTAAGATAACAGCTACCGATTAATTTAGTTGCTCTTCGTTGCACAACATTAAGACATTTCAAACTAGTTATTTATGCTACACCAGCTACACTATATTCGTGAGATCACTATACTCCATTGAAAAACTAATGACACCGTCCTAAACAACCTAATTTTTGAACAGACGATTGAAGATGATTGTGCCATCATGGTTGAAGATGGTTGTTCCACATTCCCCGAGGGTCTGAGTGTAAGCTACCAGACGGGTCGCAGGAGAAGGATAGGGTAACCTCTGTTCCGATATTATTGTTTACTAACAATACGATCGCGTACAGGGTAGATCCCGAATATCAATAGGGACCCGAACCATACACTCTCACTTAATCCAGTGGTGTGGTAGCCATTTCGAGGTGATCGATTGGTTGATGGTGATCTTCATCAGTCGCTAACGGCGCACAACTCAAGGCTCGGTCTCCCCTTGCAGTATTGTGACTTGGTCAAGTAAGGCGGTCCTGCGTGACTCAACCGTCTTTTCGACCTTTAAATACATGCATTATGGGTAAATCGAACAATAATTAAGAAAAAATAAAAACACAAACACACACAATTACACATAACAGCACCACAACGTCCAAAAAACACAACAAAGAACCAGAGGAACATTCTGTGGACGGTAACACTTTCCAAAATCTGGCAGCAACTCCACCTCTACTCCGGAGGCTTGTGAAAATCTTCGGGTCGTGTCACACATGGCTCTTCGAAATTTAAACAAGTCTCTGGAAAGTCTCCATCTGTTTTTTTTTATTTTTTATTAATTAGTTAGACATGTTTAGCACACTAAATATGAAATATTCATTATTCAGACTGTTTGAATATCCGAAGAAACCATGTCAACTAGAAAATCTTGCTCAGCAAATCTTCGGAGATACAGGCTTCCGAGACCACTGTAACAGTTGGAAGAAAGAGGAAGAGGAAAAACGTTTGTGGTTCAGTGAGGACAAAAAAGAAGCTAAGGCTGACTCTTCCCTGCAAACAGAAATTGCAAAGCAGGCCACTACATCTAGCGGTCCCTCTGCAACAACACCTCCGTTGGACACGAGGGCTGCGATGATCGAAAAGATTCGTCTACCGAGCAACTCTGTCCCGTGTCATAAGACGGGCCCTTTGTATGGGTCATAATAGAGCTACCTGTGAAGGCGGTCCAAATCCAATACAAGGGGATGACGACACGACTCATCTTGAGGTTTTGAAGCACAAAAGCGGAAAAGCTTCAAGTGATAATGTCTCTTAAAGATTCCATCGAAGTTAACGACAACGACGGGTCCCATCAAGCTATGCTAGTACAGCCAAGAGAGGACTAGTTGGAATTGTTGGATCTAACAATGGAATTATCAGCCAGGAACAAAGCAATTTGATCCAGCAACGCCTATTTGAAGATATGCTGAAACAAACAGGAACTCTGTCAACCTTTGATGAGGTCTCGATGAAAGAAGGAAAACTTTATTTCCGATGTTCAAACGACTTTTCATTGAACTGGTTGGTGGAGAAAATTCCAGGTTGCATTCCATGGGAAGGAGCAAGGCTTTCAGCAATGAATTTGTGTGATCTCCCTAAGACGCACCTGTCCAAAATCTGGATTTCAGGTCATAGATAATCTGAGACGGCTTTGGGTGGTCTCGGACGTCAAAATGGCTTGGATAATTCCAAATGGAGGATCTGATCGTACGGGGTAAGAAATTGGCTAAGGATAAAACCTCTGTCGAAGGAAACCTCCTGTACATTCTTTTCGATGATGATAGTGCGAAAGCAATATTTAATCGGAACGCGAAACTTTTCTTCATGTGCGGCTCAGTAGATGTTAAGTTTATTGGATCGTGCTTGAAGACATAAGCGAATATCACTGTTATGATGGTAGTGGATAAGCTTGAGTTTCGACAAATCAATCTGCAACATAGCATAAGTGGGTCATATAATCTCATGGTTTCACTTGCTAAAACCTTGCATACAAAAATATTAATAATACAAGAGTCCTACATTATTAAAACAGAGTAGCCGGTCTTTAATTGAAGGGCTGGGACATTCTGTATAAAGAGGGTCCTGACAAAACCAGAACCTTCATAGCATCAGACCAAAGTCTTGATATGCATCTTCTGCCTGAGTTATTCTCAGGTGATTTAACCGTAGGAATGCTTAATTATGGAACAGCTACGGAAAAGGCGGATACTTATTGTGTCTGCCTATCTTCTGTAAGACTCCATTAGTCCCCCGCCCGACGCAGGAATTAGTGCGCGTGGTTGACTATGCCAAGCATAAAAACCTGATTATCATAGTCACCTGTGACGCCAATTCACATCACCTAAACTGGGGAAGTGCCAATAATAACAGCAGAGGTCAGTCTCTCTTAGAGCACTTGGCTACTACTAATTTAGAAATTTTAAATTCCGGAGCAGAGCACACATTTGTTAACTCCCGACGGCGAGAAACCATAGACATCACTCTATGCTCCAGATCTCTTCTAGAAGACATCAGGAGCTGGAGAGTGTCTACAGATATATCCATGAGCGATCACAGATATATAGACTTTCTTGTAAAGGCGATCCCAGCCGAATATCGCGTCCACCGGAATCCAAGACAAGCGGATTGTGTGTACTTCAGGGGCATTGTAGAGAAGGAACGGGCTAGTGGAAGCATTTCCAAAGTCTGAGCTAATCAACAGGCCGTTGACCAGCTCAACGGTCTGTTAGTTTGGGATTTTGAGAGCTCGTGTCCCGAAACGAGGCAACGAAGTGCACACAAGTCAGTTTGGTGGAACAAAAACCTTAATGAACTCAGGCAAAGATCCAAAAAACTTCTGGACAGAGCTTTGAAAACTCGTGCTGAAGCTGATTGGGCTCTGTACAGTGAAGCAAGGAAACTTTTCAAAAGGCTTATTCGTAAATCAAAGAAGAGGTCTTATGAAAAGTACTGTGAGTCGATTGAGACTGTCACAGAAGGTCCTGCACTAATGAGGGCCTTTTAGCGAGACTGGATAGTATTAAATTATCCAATGCTAATCACACTTCTTCAAATGAAGAAACTTATATACAGCATTGTTTCAACACCATTTTCCTGGCTGTGCACTTGGGGAGATTCCTCAGGGGACAGCCGTGGAAAATAGGGAAAAACCAAACCGAATGGTAAAAAGAGTTGTATCGCCCGAGGCTCTGTCTTGGGCTATCGGCTCCTTTGAGCCATACAAATCTCCATCTCCACGTCCAGACGGAATATGGCCTATTATAATACAAAAGTGTCTGGGCATAATAGGAGATAGGCTCTTAAAGATCTTCGTGGCCTGTATAGCTCTCGGTTATGTACCACAGGTCTCGAGAAACGTGAGAGTTGTATTTATCCCAAAACCAGGAAAAATCAACTACTGCGAAGCGAAAAACTTCAGACCGATCAGTCTTTCCTCATATTTTCTAAAGTCTCTGGAAAGGTTGATCGACCGTTACATCAGAAACGTCTGTTTGAGGATGATCCCGCTGAGCAATAGGCAACACGCTTATCAAGCAGGAAAGTCTACGGACACAATCCTTTCATAGGTAGTCTCTGATATTGAAGAGATTATCTCTATAAAAAGGCGATCACTCTTGGCGCTTTTCTTGACATAGAGGCTTTTGACAAAGCTACTTTTGAGTTACCTTTTAACGGAGCGGAAAGGTACAGTGTGAATAAAATACTCCTAAGGTGGATACGACGGGCACTGGAAGATCGATGTCTGTTTATTCACACGAAGGACAACACCACAATCCAGGTAGGTGTGAAGCGTGGATGTCCCCAAGGGGGTGTTCTATCACCCCTGCTTTGGAACATGATGGTAGACCAGCTCCTAATTGAATTAAATGATAAACTTAAAACACATACGGCTATGCCTATGATATTAGCATTCTTTTGAAAGGAGACAACATGGGGCATCTTTGCAGAAAAATGCAGAACGCCCAGGACATTACCAACAGTTGGTGTCGGAAGAATGGTCTCTTGACCAATACTTCTAAGACAGCTCGTTTCGTTTACCAACAAAAGGAAGCTAACTAACTTCATTGTTCCTCCAATCGGTAATAACACATTAACACTCCAAGATAATGTAAAGTATCTTGGTGTTACTCTCGACAAGCGGCTCAATTGGGCTGTTCATGTTGACACTAAACGCAACTCGAGTTCTGTGGCAATGCAGGAGGGCTATCGGTGGCAAATGGGGGTTGACTCTGAAAATGGTCTACTGGCTGTATAATGTAGTTGTCAGACCCATTGTCAGCTATGGGCTCCTGGCATGGCTCTCAAGAAATTTGTTGGGAATGCGATAAAAAAAACTGAATGCGATGCAAAGGCTTGCTTGCTTATGTATCACTAGTGCTTTCAGGACAACGCCCACAGCGAGTCTGCAGGTCTTATTAGGGCTTCCTTCCTTGCATATATTTCTAAGAATGAAGGCTCTTAAGGCTACAAAAAGGCTCGAACTCCTGGGAAACACCAGGGGCTGTAGGAAAATCATCAAGCGCTATGGAGGGATCTGGAAGAGCACCTGACAGTTTTGTCCATGCCGACTGATGACACAGTACCTCTAGCTGCCTTTCAAAAGCAGTATAGAGTTGTAATTCCAATAATAGAGAACCGGTCCTCAGCTCATTTGCTATTGGACAGTGCGGTCAACACGTTGGACATCTACACAGATCGGTCCAGTAACTCTCAATGGAGGAGCACAGAAGACTGTAAGGTCTCCTAGATGTTCACTCCCGAGTTACCAAATTCCTGTTAAATCTCAGACTGCAGGCTGACATGCTGCTTTTGTCTTGAAGAAATTGAAACAGTCCCTCACATTGTGGGATAATGTTTGGCTCTCTCAGGGCTCCGAAGCGTCATGTTAAGATCAAACTATATAAGAATAGAAGATTTCTGCAAAGCAGACTATTCAAGGCTGTTGAATTTTTTCCAAAAGGTCTTCAACTCTTGAATATGAGAATGGCATAAAGGACTTAGCAGTCTACATGCCAGGCTATAAAAAAACACCGAAGTCTCGATATGATTCTCAAGCGACTTATTCCAGACATGCGTAGTAATAATATTCACAATACTTATGTAGATTTTACTCATGTAAGACGTTTGTAATGGATAGCATGTTTGTAATAGTTTACAGGTTACCGCAAGCTCTTGGCGTTATTCGTTAAATAACATGTTTGCTTATAGCACTTGTTGAATAGTTTTGATAAAATAGAGTAGCTGTCCTTTTTAAGATATTCTCAAGAGTAATTTCAGTACTGAAGATGTCTTTAAAAGATGAAATATAAAGTGTAATCTTAAAAAAAGTAAAGATAAACATTTTATTTTGTTTAAAAAATTTATATTACCAAAGCGGAGTAAACAATTGGTAAGCAAACAATTGTCGTGGCCTTATAGTTATTTTATATGTAAAATTAAATATTTTGAATTGAAGAATATTAATCAAATCAATACAATTATATTTGAAATTATTCTTCATTTATAAAAAAAGTCAATTGAAAATTATAATACGATGAAAAACTGTGATCACCACACTCAGAAGATGCCCATGATTTTCATAAATATTTTTTTATCGTTTCATTGTCAATATCGAATAAAAATAGCAACATAAGATGCAAAAATATTTGTTTTTATGCAAGTACAAATTTATTTAAATACCAAAAAATAACGATTATATTATAAAGCATAATCCAAAGTTTCTCATGTTTAGTTCTATTCTGATTAGTTAGTTATTTGTGAGCAGTTGTTAAATACGTGTCGTTTTTTATTTGATTAAAGTGAATTAAATTATATCAAAATGCGTTTAAATTCGATTATACCAAATTTTAAAATGGATTCAACTCAAGGACCAATTCAATTTTACGATTGGCAAGGCGACTCGTGAGTTTTTTTTTTAAACCAAAAGTTTATCTGACTAAAACATAAAATGTTTCTAGCAAATGTTTCCCAATAAAAGAGAAAGTTTTTTAGAGTGAAAATTAAATTTTTTTTTAAAGTGTTACAATTTTTTATTATTATTAAAGTCAATGATCAAGCTATTTTTAATTTCATGCTATGTGTGGATGGATGGTATAATAATCTAGTTATATTTTTAATAATTAATAAAATTTGAATTTCGGTTTGTAAAACTACAATTTAAATTATATACTGGAAATCTCATTTGTAACCACCGTAATCGTCGGATATCTTAGATTTTCATACACCAGATTTGTGTTCTGTTACAACAAGTAACATAATAGTATATCACAATTAAAGTGAGTTCATGTACGCAAATCAAAACTGGTATTTAAAAAAAAATTCAGTTTCACATTCTTGGATGTTTCAGACATTTCTTGTTTTCAATTTAAACTAAAATTGTTGAAAGAAAACAAACATGTAATTAGTGCATTGAAATAACCGATATTGACGATTTCAATTTTAACAAATTATGGTTTTTCGTATTGTTTTCTGTTGTCTAAAAACGCATCTAATTTTTTTTGGAACTTTTATACTAAAAACCGAAATAAAATGTCTTAGCAAGTTAAA
The DNA here is from genome assembly GCA_963693315.1 of Diogma glabrata. NCBI lineage: Eukaryota > Metazoa > Arthropoda > Insecta > Diptera > Cylindrotomidae > Diogma > Diogma glabrata. The sequence goes on from OY856187.1 coordinate 417,284,429, forward strand.
ATCATCAAACTCAACTTTGCTGACTAAAACTTTTCTTATGCTCGAAACTGTTGACTCATCCAAGTTCACTAAGTCACCAAATTATTTAAACCTTTATTTTACAATTTTAGTTCAGTAACCTCAAAAGGCCAAAAATACATATAAAACTTTAACATGTGTAGTTTAAATTTTTTCTAACCTACCCATGTGTTTTATTAGGGTTCCGTTTTTTATACGGAACACTATTGGTGAGATTACAACGTGTTTTTCACATTATTTCGATTATCTCGTGAACCATTAATCCGATGAACTTAAAATTTGAGGTGCTTATAAAACTAACCTATCCACACAAGATGGCGGGTTAAAAAATAAATAAAGTTGTATTCGTTTGTTTTAAGGAGGTACGATGTAAAGCCTTTGAAAACATACATTTTTTTAGCGAGAAGAGTAGGGTGTCATATGAAAGGGCTTCATTTCAGCATTATTTAAAAATATATTTTGGAATTTTACACCTCACCATTTTTTGTATAATTTTGAAAAATGACGTTTTCGGGAGGTTTTATTGCCCCGATTAACTCCGACCCTACTGCATCGAAAATCTTGAAATATATTTGGAATGATAGAAAATTGAGTAGGTTTTTAATGAAAAATATAGAAAAGTGGCAGACACTCATAACTATATTTATTAAAGGGGTGGGAATGTTAAGGGGTAAAAACATCATTTAAAACCAGGTCATGTGGGGTGTCATTTGAAAAAGCACTTGATTTTAGAAATATTGCCATTTTTTTTAGAATTTTGCAATGCATAGTTTTTGAATTATTATCAATAAAGTGACACAAAAAGTTGGTCCCCCTTGCATTAACAGAAAAATTTGAAAAAATTCACAGACAGGAAGTTTGTTAAACTCTGAACGAAAAATATAGCGAACTCTCAAATAATTATATTTTTGTGTTTTTAGGGGTTTGGGGTGGGGAAGGGTGAAAAAAAACTTTTTTGACCCAAGCGTGTGGGGTGTCATTTGAAAGAGCACCGAATTTCAGAAACTTTGCAATTTTTTTTGGAATTTTGTGGTACACAGTTTTTGAGTTATTCTAAAAAATGTGCAAATTCCAGACCGTACCCCCCCCCCCCCCCCCCTACGTTTCGACACTGATTGACAGAAAAAATTGAAAAAATTCACAGAGACAGGAAATTTGCTATATTTTGAACGAAAATTATAGCGAACTCTCAAATAATTATATTTCTGTGTGTTTAGGGATGGGTGTAAGGAGGGTAAAAAAAAAACTGTTTTTGACCCAACCAAGTGGGGTATCATTTGAAAGAGCATCAAATTTCCAAAACATTGCAATTTTTTTTAGAATTTTGCGGTACACAGTTTCGGAGTTATTCTAAAAAATGTGCAAATTCATAGAGAATTCATAGAGACAGGAAGTTTGCTATATTTTGAATGAAAATTATAGCGAACTCACAAATAATTATATTTCTGTGTGTTTAGGGGATGGGTGTAAGGAGGGTAAAAAAAAACTTTTTTTGACCCAAGCGAGTAGGGTGTGATTTGAAAGAGAACCAAATTTCAAAAACATCGCAATTATGTTTAAAATTTTGCGGTACACCGTTTTTGAGTTATTCTAAAAAATGTGCAAATTCCAGACCGTTCCCCCCCCCTACGTTTCGACACTGATAGACAGAAAAAATTGGAAAAATTCATAGAGACAGGAAGTTAGCTATATTTTGAACGAAAATTATAGCGAACTCTCAAATAATTATATTTCTGTGTGTTTAGGGAATGGGTGTGGGGAAAAAAAACTTTTTTGGAACCAAACGAGCTGGGTGTCATTTGGAAGAACACTTAAGTTAAGAAATATTGCAACATTTTTTAGAATTCTGCGATGCACAGTTTTTTAGTTATTGATAAAAAAAAGTGCTATTTTAAGTGTATGTATACCAGCCTATATTTCGACGCTGATTTATAGAACAAATATTTCCTATTTAGACCATCTTCTTATATATTAATACGCTAGATTAAAACTTTGTGGAGCATAAGGCTTTGTTATTCGCAGATGGATTCAATTCAAATTTTCACAGCTAACTGATATTAGTGTAACCTATATTGGGATCCGGATTCAAACAAATCGGATCATAAATAAAAAAGTTATTATATACGGAAAACTTTTTCTATACATATGCATTATAAGTTTACATACATATAAAAATATATTTGCTATCGAACAAAAACGAAAACGAAACTTAAAACTTTATTTTGTTATTCTTTTTTATATTTAATTTTTTCTCAGCTGTTAGTATATTTATTTCTTTGAATGTGAATAAACGTACATATTGTTTTTCTATGTTTTAAATTTCATTTCGAATTTTTTCTTATGCGTAAGATAGGTTTTGAGTTAGATCGTGTGAATCCTTTTGTTCGTTCTTTTAAATCAATGCATGAATTTTGTGAAAGACCTGAGAATGTTACTGCTGATGTGTCAATGGTTATAAAAGTTAACAGAGAATGTGATATTCGTCGTTTTAATGATGCTGTTCAAACTGATGTGGTTGCTATTTTTAAAAATGATGAATTTTGTTAAATTTGTCAGATGAAGATAGAATTGATGGAAATGAAATGATTAATAAATTTGTATGTACTGAAATCCCTGATCCCATTCTTTTTCCTAAATTACATGAATATGTGAAACGTCATATGATGCATGAACCATGTGGTGCTCTAAATCCCAATTCTGTTTGTATGAGAGTGGTAAATGTAGTAATAATTTTCCAAAACCTTTTTCTGAAAATATTAAAGAATATGTGAATGGTTATCCTTTGTACCGTCGACGTGATAATGGTATGAGTGTTGATGTACGTGGTGCATCTCTTGATAATAGATATGTTGTTCCGTATAATATTTATCTTCTTGCAAAATTCAATTGTCATATTAACTTGGAAATATGTACGACTGTTAAAAGTGTGAAATATGTTTACAAGTATGTATATAAAGAGCATGATTCTGCCAATGTTGAATTGAGAGTGAATGGAGAGAATGCAGTGAATAATGATGATGCGATTGTGGGAAATGAAATTCAAGATTTTTTGAATGGACGGTATGTTGGTTCGACTGAAGCTGCTTGGCGCATATTTGAATTTCCAATGCATTTTCAATCTCATACAATTATTCGACTTGATTGTCATTTGCCTAATAGACAAAATGTTTATATCAGGAATGGTAATGTGGCTGGCACAGTCGCAAATGTATCAAGAACAAAATTGTTAGCATTTTTCCATTTGAATTCCATTGATAATTTAGCTAATGAGTTTTTGTATACAGAATTAATTATGTTTGGTATGACCAAAGTAAATCGTGGAAAAGAAGACAACGTGGGGCTGATAAAGTTGTTGATCGATTATATATGGTTACTCCAAAAGATATAGAATTGTTTCATATGCGTTTACTTCTGTTGCATGTTCGTGGTCCAAAATCTTTTTTTGATCTACGTATGTATGAAGGTGTACCCTACCCTACTTTTGTTGCAGCATGTGAAGCTCGAGGTATTGCAACAAATGATAATGAATAGCGTGAATGTTTACTTGAAGCTTCAGAAATTCAATCACCAAAACAGTTTCGTCAATTATTTGCATTTATCTGTGGTTTGAATGTTCCTCCGAATGCTTTAGCTTTTTTTCTTGACAGCTCATGCAGGTTGTGGCAAAACTTTTGTTCAAACGGCAATCATTCATAAATTTAATTCACTAAATCTTTCGTGTATTGTAACTGCCTTCAGTGGTATTGCATCAACTCTTTTGATTGGGGGGCGAACTTTGCATAATGTTTTCAAATTACCAATTCCATTATTAGAGAATTCAATGCCAAATATAACTCCAAACAGTGTACATGGCACATATATTAATAATGCATCAATCATTATTATAGATGAAATTTCAATGTGTTCTATTCATGCTTTAAAATTAACTAGGAAGGCCCGGCGTGCTTCGCTACGCTTATAAATAAAGTTTTTGCGTAGACATTTTGTTGACGTAGAAGCAATGATTTCAAAAAGTGGTAACGAGAAATGCTAGCATATAATTTTTAATTTTTCTTTTTAAATATATGAATGAAAAATAATCAGAACTCTAGCTGATCAGTTCGGATATATGAAAAATTAGCGATCAAATAAGTTAGAGATAAAATAAGCTTACTTGAAAACTTATTTGATCGCTAATTTTTCATATATCCGAACTGATCAGCTAGAGTTCTGATTATTTTTCATTCATATATTTAAAAAGAAAAATTAAAAATTATATGCTAGCATTTCTCGTTACCACTTTTTGAAATCATTGCTTCTACGTCAACAAAATGTCTACGCAAAAACTTTATTTATAAGCGTAGCGAAGCACGCCGGGCCTTCCTAGTTTGGATAAATGGTTAAATCTGGTTAAATCTTTTTTTAGCTAACATAAACAGCTATGGATAAGATTTAGTCTCAAGTAACATTTTTGATCAATGTAGATGTGATTGACATTTACTATTGACGTTGAAATATTGAAACATTTATTCTGTTATGCGTCCATAGTCTGGCGATATAAAGACTTTACAACATAACTTTATGTCATTTATTTTTGATATTGTGTTCTTTTACGTTCACGGAACCCTTGGCGAGCGAATTTTGTTCGCACTTGTCCGACTTTTTTTTTTATTTTAATCTTACAACTGAACATTTATGAAAACTGTTTTCACTTAGATACTAGCTTATAAAAATGTAAATTTTATCTTGTGAAAATAGTGCAGTTTATAGCTACACGGTTGAAAATATTGGTATGAAATTGGTAAAAAATAGTATTTATATAAATCCATAAAGAAATGGTTTAGTTAAATAAAGTTCGATGGTATAAAAGTTCATAAATTGCTTTATATAAATTGCATATATTTATGTATAAAGATAATTTATACAAGCATTGGTATAAATTATATATCATAAGTTTATGAGTTTCGTATAATAACAATTGGCATAAATTATATACCATGAGTTTATTGGTTTGGTATAATAAAAATTGGTATAAATTACATATCATCAGTTAATTAGTTCGGTATATAATCTATATATTATATATTTAATTTATACCTACACGTATAAACTGTTTTAATAAATATAACCTATAAATTTTATACCTACCATTATGAAAGTTCTAAACCAAACGGTATAAAATACATTTTTTTGTTTGCATTTTTATTTTCAAAAAATTCATCATATATATATTGAGAAATTGATACTTTTGTATCCCCAATCGCCAGTATATATGGAGCTCTAGCAGCAGATCCTTCTAAATACTCGTCATTAGTGAGTCCGGACTGTAAAAGTAAGAAGAAAGACCGATCAAGAAATATTTGGAGCAATGCTCATTTTATTTCAAATTTTTTTTGTATACAAACCTTTTTAAATTGTATGACACGATCTACGCTTTGCTAATCCGTTAGACGGCTTAATTTCTTGCGATCATTCGGCGAGGAACCAAGTACTCTCAATAAGTTTATGATTGATAAAATCGATGTTTCCCATTCTAAACGAAAAATTATATTAACAATTGACATGATGACATGATAAACATTTTTTTAAAATACCGTTTTCTCTATCAGGCTCTGTATATAGCAAATGTTTTCCTTCATTTTTTACAACTGAAAAAACTTTCTCTTGATATGACTCCCAAATGAGTCAGATCCTTCAGCGCAGCTTGTGAGTGATCCAAAGAAAAATCAAAGGGAATCTACAAATTCAAACAGTAAACAATTTGTAATTTGACACATTAATAGATTATACAAATTCAGGACAAAGAAAAAAGTATGGTCAATTAGTAAACGGGCTCAACAACTCTTTTGAAAGCTCTCGTTGATATTGCAATGTAACAAATAATATATTTTTCGCAGTTTCACTTTGCTCAGGAAAAGTAAGATCTTGCAATTGGCGGATTTCTTTTATGGTTGAGAAATCCAAACTTTAATCGCTATTGGATTCAATTTCGTTCGGAGACTGAAGTAGATTTTGCAGATTTTTGCGTTTAACGCGATTATTTTTTAGTTTTGTTTGGAGAAATCCATTACTATTTTTATTAACAAGAAGGCTCTGTAATTTATAAAAGTTAAAAAAAAAACAGTAGCTAAAATTAATTGTAACTTACAATTTCGTCATCGTCCCCAGCCTTCAGACATCCAAATAATTCAACACAGGCTTGAGCTCCCAGAGTTTGCTACTGAACTGTTGGGCTTTCACCATAGGTTTCCTGGAGGTGGGATGTCAAGAATGAAACTACTATTCGCCGCGCGGCCTTTTGGAAGGATGCCTGTTTTTCTGTAGTTTTCGACTGTTTCTAAGCCACAATTTTGTTTAGAAATGAACGCTTTGAAACTCTGTTAATTCAGAACGGAGTTTAAAATATCAAATATATTTTTAATTAAATTTTAAAAATTACCTCTGAAGTGATGAGTATGGAAGCGATCAAAATACGCAAAACTAGTTAAATGGAGAATTAAAAAAGTTATCGGAGATTTAAATGTTCAAGCAACCGGGCATTAACAAGCTTTTAAAAAAAAGTTACTATCAATGATTAAAAAAAATTGTTTTTTTTATTTATTGATAAACAAATTTTATTTTTAAGCTTGTTTAGAAGCGCAATAAATCGTTTTGTGAGCTTCTTTTTTTTTCTAAAATGTAGATACACATACACGTAAATGCATTGTAGCCGACGATATTGTTTGACATTACGATATGGACTATTTTATTCCACTTATATAAAAAACTCTTACCTGCATATAGAAAATCGAAATAATCCAAATCCGCAGTGCTGGTTGTATTACCGAATTTATTTACTTGTACGACGCTTGCATTTATGCCGTGCAAAAATGTAATGAAAATTCCGTTTTGTATTTTCAACATGACTGCACAAATCTCTCTTCAGAAATGAAATTTTATTAACACATTTAACGCAATAAAAATAGCGGTAATTTTTGCCATCTTATACTAATTTGGTATAGAAATGGTTATTTTCAATTTATAAATATCCAAACTTTATAAGATTAGAAAATAAATTCAATACCAAGCATATATAAACGCTGTGCGGCAAATTGTAACTAATTGAATTTTTATCCCCGTTTATATTATTTGGTATAGAATTGGAAACTTGAACATATTACACTAGTTGGATATAAAAATGGTATAGGTTCAATTTATAAATCTTACTTTACAAGATTAGAAAATAAATTGTATACCAAACATTGATAAATGCGGCGCGGCACTTTGAAATAACAGTGCTTTTGTCTGAGCTTATATTATTTGGTGTAAAATGGGAAGTTCAACTTATAAATTATCTGAATACTTTGCACTTTATAAAATTCAATACCATTTTTCGCATACATATACTTTATAAACAGAACGTTATTAAAAAAGTATCAATTTTAGACTAAAATTTTCAACAGTGTAGTAGTGAAAACTATCTACTCATTACAGAAAGGACTGCGGATATGGGGAATAGGAGTTAAATCAAAACATACCACACAGGCATTAAAACAAATGTTTCTAGTAACGAATTATAAGTCACTAGAACTGAATGTATTCAATTGAATTAAATGAGAAAATTGGTACTAAAAAAATTCATTCAATTCAATTGAATATTCAGTTCTACTGACTTCTAATTCTTAACTACAACATAATGGTTAGATTATTTGCTGCTATCGTATAGAAAAAAATCTAAATAAAATCTTGAATTGAGTAAAGTATTAAATAATAAATTTTATTTATTTCTATTCGAATCAAAATGTGGGATGCGATGTTGGGACTGCATCGAGATTGATTGATTGCATCCAGAGTAGTGCGGTACACCCACGAAACCTCAGTGAGAGTTAAGACATTTATTTGATAAAAATGTTATACAAAATGTAAACTTCTGTAAAAAAAAAATTTAGCAAACTATTTCAATTCAACGTGGGATATGTGCGTACCAGAATAAGTCTGATGGTGGGTTTTAGTTTATTTTACTGAAGGCTCTCGTCTGTAAATTAGTTAGTAGACACTGAACTTTCGTGATTATTCCGGATTTATCTCGATGCAGTCAATCGTTCAAACATCGCATCCCCCACACATTCCAATAAATAACACCATTTTAATTTAAATAGATTGAATACCTAAATAATAAGGATTAAATCTGTTTATTTATTTTAGATGGGTTCTTTTGTTTTCTCATCCTGCTGATTTCACACCTGTATGCACTACAGAATTAGGTCGTATTGCTGTTCATCAACCACATTTCGAGAAAAGAAATGTTAAAATTTTGGCACATTCTGTTGATGAATTAAAAAGTCACGTTGACTGGGTCAATGATATAAAATCCTACTGTCGCGATATTCCTGGCGATTTTCCATATCCAATTCTTGCCGATCCAAAACGTGAGCTTGCTGTTCAGTTGGGAATGATCGATGAAAATCAAATTACTGATGTGGATGCCGCTCATACAGTTCGTGCTTTATTTATTATAAGTCCAGATCATCGATTACGTTTATCAATGTACTATCCAGCATCAACTGGTCGGAATGTTGAGTAATGGAATTAGATAACGTTTTGAGATAAAATATTTTGAATTTTGGTTTTTGATTTTTTCAGTGAAATTCTTCGTGTAATTGATTCACTTCAACTTACAGACAGGTTAAAAATTATTGCTACACCAGCCAACTGGACCGTAAGTTTGAAATTTATCAAATATCAAACGAAAATTTATGGAAATTTGTTTTTATAGCCTGGAACTAAAGTTATGATCTTACCAACAGTTGGGGAAGCTGATATTCAAAAAGTTTTACCAAATGCTAAAATTGACACAGTTTCTATGCCATCGGGAAATATTTATGTTCGCACCACTGAAGACTACTAACCAATTAAATTAGTTATTGTCAAGAAATATTATGAACTAAAACTTTTTATTTACAATACGACTTTGCCCGACTTTTTAAATGTTGGTAAATGAGTTACGAATTGTATTAAAACTTGATTTAGTAGACTTTGAAAATGTTTATTTTGAGTCAACTAGATCAAAATTATTAAGAGTTAGAATTAAAAAATTAATATCAAATTTATTTTTTATTACAAAATAGTATATACAAACTTCATTAAATAGTATTTTATGTTTCCAACAACTTTTAGGTTGGTTTATTTTTGTTTTTTTACAACCATAATTGTATGCATTATTAGTCTTAATAGTATAAAATAAACAGCTGTTAATTTTATACTGTTGCCTGAATATTGCGGAACACATTAGGACGAATTTCGACGAATGGTGCTACTCCGTTGTCAGCAGTTGTCACTGACCTCACTGCTTCAAATCATCCTCGTCATGGCTGGTATTGAAAAGAATTCTGGACCAACTAAAACATGATATTGTGCAATATGCAACAACATCTTAAGGGCAAACATTACATTCACAACATTACATTCCAGTGTAATATCTGTAAAGAATAGTGTCATCTCAAGAACTGCTCAGGTCTTGAAACACATAAGCAATGGACCAAAAACTACATAGCGCCATGTTGCCATGCATTAACTCAACATACAAACACGAACTCGCAACAGAACAAAATGCGAATGAACACACATCCGGAAACCCCAAGTGATGTGAAAATAATGCAGCTAAATTGTAACGGTCTCATAAACAAAATCGACGACATCATCATGTATATGTATAAAAACCATATTCTAGTCGCGGTTTTACAAGAAACTTACAAGAAAATGTTAGATCTAAGATTAGCGATAGCATCTGTGATTATAGAATTATAAGACTGGATAGAGGGAAGGACAAAGGTGATGGCCTTGCCTTTATCATTCACAAAACCATTATCTACCATACATCCACATTACCAGCAGTACCAGGAACTGATAAACACCTAGAACAACTGGGTATTACAATAAAATCCAGAAATACGGAGATAAATCTAGTCAATATTTATATTCCACCAGTAAGCAGCTGTGATATAGGTTATGAACCAACCGTCCATAGGACATTTATTTTATACCAAAGACGGTCTAATTCTCGGGGATATGAATGCGCACCACGATCTATGTCACTCACACTTGCACACTGATTCAAGGGGCGAAAACATTGCTGATCAAATTAATTGCTCGAACTTTGAAATCCTCAATGAACCACAACCAACAACAGTAACAAATAACTCATACTCTTCTCCAGATGTCTCACTTGCCAGCATGTCATTAATGCCAATCGCAGAATGGAGAACTGAAATTGCATTGGGATCAGACCATAATCACCTTAAGCCGTTCCTTGAACGAAATGATATCCGAGAAGAAGACATATTTTAATTTTAACAAAGCTGACTGGGATAGTTTTACCAATTTTACTGAAATGGACTTCAGTAAGCAATTTTTACCAACTGACGCCCTCTCTAGGGAAAGAAAATTCAAAGAAATTTTTAACAAAGCTAGATCTCGCTTCATTTCAGCCGGCAGAATACAAAATATCACAGAAGGAAATATAAAAATATAACTTTTAATTATCAAAAACATTCCAGTACGCCTATTCCGGCATTTCCCTGGGAATTGGGAATTGAGAAAAAAGTGCAATAAATGAAATAAAGAAATATTTTCTAATGCGAATTTGTTATTTCCGCGACACGGAATACTAGTTATGAAAAAATTGCTATAATTTATTTCTCAATTCTTATTTCACGATGTACCGGAATAGGGCTGCAGTTATAATATTATATTTTATTTGCAGTACTAAAAGTAGCTCTCGATGTTGCCAATTTTAAGTAGCCATGCTCGTGTTTCTCCCTCGAACAAATGCTTACGCTTAATTGTGACGGATTTTAAATGTTTAGGAAGATTATGAAAACCATGTGCCATGAAAATATACAAACGTTTGTATTTCTCAGTATTACAGCGAAAACGAGAGAACTGATTTGGATTTCTCATAAGGTATAACTATGGGTTTTTCGAGTATGAAAACTATTGCTTCTAATGAAAAACAATTTTAATACTTTGTAAATGTTGAGGTATCTTAAAGGTTAATTCGCGGAACAAGATAATTGGTCCTGGGTCGACAATAGATAAGTTTAACGATTCTCTTTTGCGCAATGTACATATGCTTTATGTGTTAAAAATAAATTCCACCCCAGCCGGTACTACTGTACATTAGGTTAGATTCTACAAGTGCATGCTATAATTGTCTTAAGACTATCGTTGGGCAAACTCTCCTTAGAAGATAAAACTTATTTATAGCGGCCATAACAGTTTGCTTCACTTTTTCTAAGTGAGAAATCCAATTAGGTTGAGAGTCGATATTTAAGCCTAGGTACTTGAACTTACTTACTGGCACTAACTGAAAACACATTGTTGAACAAACGGTTTTATCGCAGAGAATTCCGTGTTAAAATGTCGTTTGGCCTCCAAAAACATGTTATCCTAGACTTGTTGCTGATCACAAGTTTATGGTAAAAGAACCGTTTACTTAAGTGTTCAAAATCTTTTTGAACTGAGAAAATCAAAGTGTCATTGCGATTAGGACTAATTGAATCATAGCTAAGAGCCAAGTCATCTGGGAAGGCAGTGGCACGACCAACAATATTAACATCGAAAATCGAGTTAAAGTTAATCAAAAAAAGGAGAGGTCCAAGCACAGATATTTGAGGTACACCACAATTAGTATGACCTACAAAACTTAAGACCTCACCGATCTTGACAACTTGCCGATGATTCGCAGGATAACTTGTGAACCATTTTAAGATATTCCCTCCTATGCATATATTAGACATTTTCCCTAGAAGAATTATGTGGTCAACAGTATCAAACGCTTTTTTAATGTCTATGAATAAGGCTGAGGGTAGCTTTGAGTCATTTAGTACCAAGTATATATGGCTCAAGAAATTAATTAGTGCTTCTTCGGTCGATTTCTCAGGCGTAAACCCAAATTGGTTTTTATGCAAGGAATTAATTTTATCCAAATAACTCAGTAGTCTGCGTTTAATAATTTTCTCAAATATCTTTGAGAAGGTGCTGAGAAGGGATATAGGGCGGTAGTTGTTTAACTGAAGTTTTTCGCCTTTCTTAAATATAGGTACTGCAATGGCTAGTTTTAGTACCTCTGGAAAACTACCATTTTTCATACTCAAGTTATCCGTAATATGATCATACGCATTTGGATATTTTAAGAAGAGATGATCTAAACCCCCCAAGTTCCTTGTCGGGCTATTTATAAGACTAAGAAATCCGTAAGAAGTTAGCATAGTTGGATAGTCGAAGCTATCACTGCTGCTCTTAAGTTAATATTATCACCCAAAATAACAATTTTATTTTTACGTGTTGCTTTTATCAACATCTCTAGATCCGCACAGAACAGTTTTTATCCTTATTATGAAATCGATAGATACAGATAAATGTCCTATCATCAAGGCCAAGTGTGATATCAAGAACGAGAATGTCCGCTGTACACCAATTTAAGCATTTAATCGTAAAATAAGCCAATACAAATTTCCGAAACGAAAACCAGATCTGGTTGTGCTGTAAGTCTAGCTAAATAAAAGATTTACGTTTAGGAAAAGCCCTAAAAAATAAAAATTTATCCTTCCGTAATACGATATAATTAAAGTTATCAAAACTAGAAATATGTACGTGCAAATAATTTGGTTACAAAAAAAACATTGGCGCAAAATTAATACTGAAAATTTCGAGGATATCATATTTTACGCAATAAAGTAATCCTAACCATTTAAAGCTATTGGACCAGACGGCATATAAGCCAACATGGTGAAACACATATTGGATCCAAAGGGTTAAACTTTTTCACTACCATACTCAACACATCTCTGAATACGCTCCAGATACCAAATATCTGGAAAGCGGCTAGAATAAGTCCCATTTTGAAACCTGGCAAGCCTGAAGAAAAGGAAGAATCCTATAGACTGATCTCTATCCTTTTATCGATTGCAAAATTGATAGAAGCTGCTACCTCGGTTAACTGGATTTTGCAAACTGGCGTCACATCAACATGGCTTTAGGAAAGCACATAGTACAACCACCGCTTTTCATAGAATTCAAAACCATATCAGCGATGGTCTAAACCTGTGGTCTCCAACCGTGTGCCCGCGGGCACCATGGCGTCCGCCAGCTGTTTTGTGTGTGCTACCACAAAATATTACGTTTATTAAATTTTTTTCATATACTTATTGACTTTTTGTTATTATTATTTTTCTTCTGTAAAACAATTTATATAAATTAGTTCCATTTAATAATGGAATACCATTGTATTATCCATCAAGATTTTGTGTGCAGTAAAAGACTTTCATTTTCCCATGTTATGAAAAAAGTAATGAAAATTGTTAATTCTAAAGGTAAATAAAGCTTGAAGAGATTAAAAAATTTATCGAAACAATTTTTTAGGTGAAAAACGTTCCGGTTTTTGGATCGCATATTTTACAAAACAAACAAATTTAATATATTAATGAAACTAATGTATAGTAAAGATGCTAACAAACGTTTTGAGCTATCCATCCATTTGTAAAAATCCATCAAGGATTCTGGAAGTTTACACTCGATAAAAGTTGAAAAAAAATCAAAAACTTACTTTTTTTTTGAATTTTCTATATTCAACGCCATAAATTTTGAACAAACAATGATTGTAAATTTCTTGGAACCTGTAGTTAATTCAATTCTCTTTCTTCACACGAAATTCTCTTTCTTCACTTCACAAAAACACCAATATTGGTGCAGGCACAAATATTGGTGCAGGGTTCACCAAGTTATTGAAGTTCTCCCAAAAAAAATCAAAACTCAAAATTTGGGAAAAAAATTTTTTATTAAGAATAATTTAAATTCTGCAACATAATTGTTTTATATATGAGTTATTATATAGATTATCGAATAAAAACTGCGAGCTATTTTGAGTTTTCCTTATTTCAACCGCGTTGATGTATTTTTTCTTTTCTTTTTGTGCCCCATCGTAAATAATATTTTACAAGTTCAGTCGCTCTCAAACATCAGTTGAGAAGCCTTTTAAAACAGTAAAATGTAAACTTAAATTTATTTAAATGCCGTCGTCATGAAGTTTCAAGCGTAAAAATAGTACAAACTCATTTTATTTTATTTGTGGAAGTTACATAATACATCCTGCTAAAAAATCACGCCATTTATAAGGATAGCATATCTTCATTATACTTCGGTATAGAATTGAATAAAGATAAACCGTGGATGCCGAAAAAATAGTTATGTTAACTGCAACTTCAGATGGTACAAGAGAAAATTGCAATTTTAATTCAAAAATCTGTAAAACAACTCATAAATTATTCTTAGTTAAAAAAATTTTTTTTCCAAATTTTGAGTTTTGACTTTTTTTTTAGAAAACCTGAATAACTTGGTGCACCCTGCACCAATATTCGTGTTTTTTAACTTAAAAACGAAAGGAAATTAAAAGAACTGTAGGTTCCAAGAAATTAAAAAAAATATAATCATCGTTTGTTCAAAATTTATGGCATTGAATATGGAAAATTTTAAAAAACCATACATTTTTGATCATTTGGGATTTTTGTGAGCAATTAAACTCAAGTAACTGAGGAAGCAATTTGAATTTTATCAATTCAAAAGTATGGTTGGAAATATTTCAGAAAAATCTGTTTTTCTCTTTTTTGAAATGTTTGATATTTTTTTTTATTTTTTTCGAGTGTAACTTCCAGAATCCAGAATCCTAAAAAAATGAACATGATATTCGTGCTCACCGGGACACCAGGTCTGGTTCACCACTATAAGAAAAGTTGTGTTTTATTTTTCTTGGATTTTTCTTTTGTAAAAGTGATATCATGGAATATCGAATACTTTAAGTTTGAAATTTCAGGGCAATGTTTACACATATCGCTACAATGTTAAGCTCTGTAAACCCATTTAAATCAAAACTTCATTTATGGATATCTCATCTGAAAATTAAGTCCCTGTTGTATTTCCCAAATTTAAAGAAAATGGTAGAAATTGTGACCCATCATCACTTGAAATACTATCCAAGAAATTGGAGCCTAGCCGCATTAGCAAAATCGATTGGAAAACTTATTGAAAAAGGAGCAAAGGTACTGGAACTTCAGATTTTGGATCTCACCAATAGTATTGGTGTGAAATCATATGTAACAGATGAAAACTTTTGGAACTTATTTGACAAAGAAAGAATCCATAAATATATGTATGTTATACATGTTTATAAAATATATAATTATAATTATGTTATTTTGTACATTTTTTGGATTATTAATTATAAAGTCACTATAAATCTACCTTGAAAATAAATGGTGCCCGTTACATCATCGGTAATTTGGAATATGCTCTTTGGTACTAAAAGGTTGGGGACCACTGGTCTAAACCAAAAACAACCGTGTGCTAGAACAATTTTAGTTGCACTTGACCTGTCAAAAGCTTTGGCCTGTCAAAAGAAATGGAGATTGCAATAAAAGCCGAAAGGGAAAATATCAAAACAAAACTAAAAATATTAAAACAAACAAAATACAACCAACAAGAAATAAACGATCAAGAAATCATCAACCCACAACTCAACATACACCACAAATACAACAGAAGGATAGAAATCAACACAGAAATAGAATTCAACAATAAAGAAAATCAACTATTGGAAAAAGGATGAAATTACAGTATGCATCCAAATAACAATAACAAGGATAAAAATAAACATCTACTACAAATGCAATATTAAAAACAAGTTACCAACATCAAGATGAAATAAGAACAACAGTCATCAACGAAATCACAAAAACAAATCAAAGCATCAACAAAAGTGTCAATAACACTAAAGAAGAATTAAAAATATTGAACAACATACAAAAGGAAAAAAAAGAAAACAACGCTATAATAACAAAAGCAGATAAAGAAAACATATTAGTCATCATGAGATCTGAAGATTATAATAGGAAAATAGCAGAATACATCACAAACAACAACATAAAAAAACTTCCAAGAGACTCAACAAACGCGTTCAACACACAAATAAAACGAGTTATCAACCAATCCATCAACATTTAAAGCGATGAAAACATCAGATTCAACAAAATGATAAAACCCGCAGCACCAAGCTTACTAGGATTACCCAAACTACACAAACAAGATATACCAATCCGGTCATTGATAAACTTTACAACAGCACCAACATATAAAATATCAAAGCACATCAACAAATTATTAAAATATCACATGAAATTCGACGTAGATTTCTCCGTAAAAACAACATTGAATTGAACAACAATTGAATCAATAAAAATCCTACATAACGCAAAACTATCATCTTTTGATATTGTTACGACTCTTCGTTGGTTCTTTTAGATTATTGAACAAACACGACAGTAAAAGACAGATCTTTAGTTAACAGAATCTCAAACTTTATTTGTCATCAAATTACAGCAGCTTCCGTTTTTCCTCACAATAAATTCCAGGGTCTCCAATTTATGTACACTAAACTTCACCGCTTTTCCACAATTTGAATCAATAATATTCGGAATCGTAAAATCTGTATTTACTATTCCACTAAGTTCAGATTCTTTCTCTATTAGTACCCAGGCTCAAGTACCACCGATTATTCCTTAAACTTGCGAATATTTATAAACACTTTTAATTGCAAAAGTAGAACTGACTATCTGATATTTTTGTTTGCTTATTTATATCGAAAAATAAATAAATCGAAACTTCTATAATCCACTAGAAATCAATACTACGTAGTCTGTACATTTTGAATAGGCCACACCTGTTTTCATTCAAACTTACATTTGTATTAGCGAACTCAAAGTTAATTTATGCAAAATGTATTAGGTAACTCCTTTTAATTCATTAATGTAAACATTTGTATAACAAATTTAATTTACATTAATTTATGCAATACAATTTGCAATACAAGTAAAAGATTGAAAAAGGAGTTAACGTTTAATTCATGAATGAGTAAATAAAATTAACCTATTCTGGACGAAGTTTATTACAATATAACAAATATGTATACAAATATACCAATCAATGACACCATAGAGATTACAAGCAATTTATTAATAAAAATCACACATAACAAAACTATTTCACACATAACCAAGAATTCTACAAACAAACACTAGGATTACCAATGGGAAGCCCACTATCAGAAACATTAGCAGAAATATACCTCAACAATCATGAAAGTAAACACATTTTGAACGACATCAATATACACAGAAAAAACATAATCTACTGCCATCGTTGTGTATATGATGTTTTAATTCTATTTAAAGGAACCAACAGACAGCTGAATAAATTACATCAATATATAAACAACATACATCCATTAATAAAATTTACATTAGAAACAGAAGAAAATAAGCAGATAAATCTCTTGGATTTAACAATAAGAAACAACAATTCAAAACACGAATTCAAAATCTTTCGGAAGCCCACACAAACGGCCCAAACAATAAACATTTATTCACACCACCCATATCAGCACAAAATAGCAGCATATAATTACATGATCAACAGAGTAAATGTAATACCAATAAGTCAAGAGGATTATCAAGACGAACTGGATAACATAAAATATATAGCCCAAAGGAATGGATATAAAACAAGTTTAATAGACACGTTGAATAAAAAACATAAAAACAAAAAATATTTACAAAACAAAACTACTCTGAAAAGCGAAAAAAATGCAAAGGACAAAAAATATATTAGCATTAACTACAATAAAACAACACACAGAATCATAAAAAAACTTTTAAACAATTCGGATACGTACCTGCATTTAAAACCCGCAATAAAATAAGAAATATAATAAAAACCCGAAAAACCCAAAATAGTGAAACAGGTGTTTACAAATTAACGTGTAACGATTGCCAGAAATTTTGCATAGGCCAAACGGGGCGGTCCTCCAAAATAAGATTTACCGAACATATAAGTGAAGTAAATAAGGACAATCCCAAATCACATTTTGCTCAACACCTCAAAAATGCAAAACATAACTACACTGACATCAATCACAATCTGAAAATCATCCACAAAATTCAAAAAGGGAGTGACATGGATAGAATAGAAGAATTACATATATACAAACACAAAAATTATATTAATTTACTAAATGAGAAGATAAATACAAAAACATATAAATTATACGACCACATAATAAATAATACATAATAATAATAAAAATAAATAGAAATAGTACCTATATAAGAAAGTAATTTTATTAAACTTGTTACAGTTAAGAAAAGAACTGAAGAAGGAGTAATCCGAAATATCTTCTGTAAAAATAAAATAAATAAAAAATTGTCACTACAAGGACTACTTAATTATCCCTAAAAAATAAAATCTTTTAAAAAATAAAAAAAAATAAACAGGAATCAACCTGCAACAACTCACTAATGTCATAAACACCTACCTTAACACCTTGAATGAATGGTTTAAAGCAGTGTTTCGAACCCGGAAAAATTTGGGTGCAGGTTCAGGTTCGGGTTCAATCTTTTTTTATGAATTCATTGTTTTTTGATGTTTTTTTTTTAAAATAAAATGTGTTGTGTAATCGGGTTTAGAATATGCGTCACAACAACACATAAATACCTTTTAAGACCTGGGTCCCACAACAACAGGCGTTTTAAGGTTTTGGTGAACGTTTTTTTTAAACCTCTGCGGGTTGAAGCCACCTGAGACTAAGGATTCCGGCAAACTATTCCATTTGTATGTAGTTTGGACAAAGAAGTCTTTCTGCGATCTGCCAGTATAACAGCGCGGGATCTCGACTGTTTCACTGGTTGCGGTAGCCGATTGCTGAGTGGAACGGGGGTAAGAATAAGTTTAAAGCATGATGCTGATTTCATCTGAGCGCTGTTGATGACGATATTTGTAAAAAACAACGAGGTCAGCAACAGTGCGACGATGTTGTAGGGAATCAAGTTTTGATGTCAAAGCTCGATCACCCACACTTCGTATCGACTTTTGAACAGAGTTCAAGAGGGCCAAGATGGACACAGAAGCAGCACCCCAAACTTGACAACAGTGCTTCATACAGGGACGAATATAGGACTGATAAACATGGAGCAATTTGTATGGAGTGAATATTTTTTTGCATCTATTTAGGAGGCCGAGTTTTTTAGACGCTCTTTTTGCCATCGCCATTACATGATCGTTCCAGAGTAGGTCATTTGAAACTGTGACACCCGATAAACGAATGCTTTTACATTCACCTATTGGCTCATCACACATACTGAATAAAATATCTTTGGGGAACTCGGTCTTTGATCTGGAAGCAATCAACAGCTGTGTTTCGGTAGAGTTGAAATTGACCAGGTTTTGGTCACCCCAATCGGCGAATTTTTTAGGTCTTTATTCACGTTGATGGCAGCGTCTCTCTGAGCGGGATTAATTCGTTCGTGCATTTTACCTTTTGAAGGAAGGGGCTCGAACGACTTGTGGAGAGTACTATCATCTGCAAAACTATTTATTGGGTCGCTGATGATTTTCAACAATTCGTTGATATAAATCAAAAATAGGGTTCGGGACAGTACTGATCCTTGAGGTACACCAGCGTTAATTAGTTTAGACTCAGAAGAAAATCCGTCTAAGGAGACCGAAATGTATCAGTTGGATAGAAAATTTTGAAACAGCTTCACAACATTGAGATTAAAACCATACGCAACGAGCTTGTTGATTAAGTTGGCATGCCAGACTCGATCGAATTCCTTGGAGATGTCTAAAGCGATAACGTATGTTTCACCACCTTTATCAAGTATGCTGTTCCAACAATGCGCTACATAGTTTAATAGATCGGTAGTTGATCTTTTGTTTCGAAAACAGTTTTGGCTGTCGGATATTAAATGATTTATTTCATATTCGGATATGGGATATTTAATGATTTACTTTACTGTTACATTACGCATACCGTATTTATGTTACATACATATTTATTTTGGAAAAAAATTTTCATTTTATTCTCACTATTCACTATTCTCTACTGAAACAAATAATAACCGAAATAATCTTGTTTGAAACAAAAAAAATTCTGCGAAATATGGAATTTCTTACTCAAACTTCCTAAATTTCCTATATTAAAAATTGAACCTAAACCGCGTTTTTGATTGGGTTCACATAATTTAAAAAAAAACTTGCTCCGGAGCGGGTTCAGGGTTCGGTTTCGAAACCCTGGCTTAAAACCAAAAAATTGAAACTGTCCTCTAAAAATTCCACTGCCAAAACTGCTGGGAGTAACATTCGATCCACTACTTAAATTCAACGCTCATGCTCAACAAGTGAACACAAAACTTAAAAACAGGAATAACGCACTGAAAGCTCTAGCGGGTAGTTCGTAGAGTAAAAACACAATAATAACAGCATATAAAGTAATAGGAAGGCCTTTCATAAATTACGCTGCTCCCATATGGACACCCCAAGTCGCTGACACCCACTGGAATAAGTTACAAATAACACAGAACGCAGCCTTACGTACAGCAACCGAATGTGATTTGATGGCCCACCGAGATCACCTACACGAGGAATTTAACATAATGCCGGGCAATGAACATAACGAAATGCTTACCAAACAATATATTTGGGCCTGTCATAAAGAGCAACATCCCTGCACTGACACCTTATTCATAACAACACCACCTAGAGACATAAGAAGGACTGCGAAATGCTTCCTACAAGATGTTAAAAACGATCAAGTCATCGGTTACATCGACGACCCTCCGTATAAGACGGGCTTAAAAAATATACATACCAAAGCTGTTAAAGACACAATAAAGAACTACGCCAAGAATCGAGTTCGAAATAACAAGCCACTAAATCTCGCTGCCGAAGAGGTAAAACTGCCGCGTCACCAGAACCATCCTAGCGCAGTTGAGATCCGGTTGGTTACACACCTTAAATAACTACATGAGTAGAATTGACCAGGAAATTGTTGATAAGTGTCCCACATGTGAGGACGCTACATGATGCTAACAACCTTTTTAATTGTCCAGATAAACCAACCGACCTGACGAAGGAAGATGTGGTACCGCCCCAGGGCAGTAGCGGAGTTCCTGAATCTGGACTTGGAGCCGGGAGAATAGCACCACATCTCGTCGCTACAACAACAACAAATTATGGTATACTTTTGCCTTTTTTATGTTTCGAATGAATATGCAAATATTATTTTGAATTTATTATTTTTTATGTACACCCCGATTACCGAAGGCAAGTCATATCACTTTAAATGACTAAAGTCACATCGTATCAATTTTCGTATTGTTGAAGTCGTTTTTTACGCCTCAAGTCATTTTATACGACAGATGTCACTTTAAATAACATTTTGGTCGCCTCAATTTTTCATGTGACATTAATTTTTTCAAATGTCGTTAATTGTTTTTGTGAAATTGAAGAACGTAGAATGTAATTTTTTTTTAGATTTGGAGTTTTTTCGTTTCAGAATTAATTTCAGTTTTAGTCGTGACCGTTTGTTCGACTTCAATAATACCAATTTTTAAGCGACGTGACATGACTATAGTCATGTCACCTGATGTGACACGACTTCAGTAATCGGGGTGGTAATTTTATTTTAAATGAGAGCGAAAATGTTGTTGTTTTTTTTATAAAATACAATCAGTTGAACACAATCAAATAAATTGTTTATTGTGTTGCGTTAATTGAAAAATCTTTGCGCAACAGAATAAAATTACGAGTTGTTTATTTTATTCTGTTAAGCATAATAACGCCCACTATTATGGTTGTAAAAATACAAAAATAAACTTATTATTTTTTTTGTGGGAAGGATAAGTTTTATGTTCGACTCATGTTATTATTGCTTTCGGTTCTACCTGTTTATCTAAACGTTTGGTGAAAATGAAACACTTTCCACCTCGATCCACTATTTTTTTGATTCATTCATCGAAATTTAAACATTTCAGCTTTCTACAATTTATCTTGTATCAAATTCAATTTATTCTATTACTCTAAATTGGTTACAATTGAATAAAATTTGTTGGTTTTCTTATTTGGAGATATAAAATTCACATATATTACACTACTAATAATATACATTCACAAAACATCTTTGTTATTATTGGGGGCAGTGAACAAATTCAAGCAAAAGTCATAGGAATAGATACAAAATAATTTTATTGATAAACATGGATTTTTAAAACATTCGTTAAATGTGTGTAGTACACATTTTTTACCTTCAATCGTAATCTATTTTAGATTGTTTTCTTAGCCGGTTTTTAACTTAGATTGTCAATCACTTTTATATTAATATGAAACTAGATGAGAATAACGCAAATATTTCAACCTGTTTTCTAAATTCAAAAATAACATTTATAGTTATTAGATTACTGATGAATGTTGTTATAAATTTGTTTGTCCTTCTTTAAAGACCCTACACATAACTTGATCTATAAAATTAAAGAAAATAAACAGACACTAAAATAACTCGTAACCGTATTTGGTTTTCTCCATAATTTAAAACGAATATTTATGTGTAAGTTTTTATCACGTTCAGATTTAATTCAACGATTTAAAAAAATTAATATAAAATTTATGTTCATGACTTTGTTTGGTATTGGTGGTATTTTAAAAAATCGCATTTTAAATTAATAATTCTTTTTATGATATGAAATCTAAGATATTTTGTTGAGAAACATTTTGATTCTGATAAAATGTTTTCGAAAATAAAATTTTACACAATTTAGTACGTCGAAATACTATGTTAACAGAGGCTTGGAAGAGTTATGATTTTATATGCATACATTGAATATTTTTAAAATGCAGCTCTGAATTCGATTAGAAACTTGCAACATCTCTGTTTTGGATAACAACCCCTCAACTTTATCTTTAGTTTGTTATGAACTCGTACATTGGCCTCGGATTATTATAATGAATCTATTAACACAATGACTTCAGAAACAGTACTTGAACATTCTACTAATATGCAAAAAGATGAACCCATATTTTTTTTGGATAAAACTTTATATTTATTTTAGCATGATATAATTATTTTTACAATAAAATACATAATATTTTCTCTATGTAATAATATAATTTGTTTTGTATCTAATAATATAGATATTTTTTGTTACACAAAAAAAGTGTTTTTCGAAGAAAAATTAAAGTTAGTTAACCACAAAACTGTATATTATAAAATTAAAGTCATCCGCCCTCTTTTATAATATTAAAAGCATATTATTTTAATTGAGTTATAAAAAGTAAAATAGAAAGTTAATTAAAATAGTAATCTCTAGTTAATTAATTAGTAAAACAGAAAATAATTAAGTTGTTTTGATATACCAGGTTAAGATCTCTTTGTGCTAATAATTAAGATTAACCAATTTTAATTTAATTTAAATAACATTTGAAAACTGATGGCAACAAATATGACTAATTTACACAAATGTTTTAACAATCTAATAATTTTTAGAAATATTGATAATTATTTTAATTCTTTTCCAATAACTTTTTTGTAAATTTTTTTACAATCAATTATTTTTTTAAATAAGATATTAAATCTTAATTTATATATAAATAAAATTTACTTTATATAATTTAAATATTTTCACGTAGTACAAAACTAATTGCAACATGATGAGTTTTTTAAATATTTTTTTTTACAATTATTAAAAGTTTACAATAAGGGAAATTGTTTTTAACTATTTCCGGCTTTTGCTAATTTATTTTTCTCTCTTTCACGTCGTCTCAATTTTTTTCGTCTTCTATCAATACTTGCTAATTCTGCTTTTATAGAATTATATGTTTTTCGTAATTCTTGAATTTTCTTTCTTAGAATATTAATACGTTGTTGGCTTGTTAGAGATGCATCTGGAATTAATTAAATTTTATATTATATGATTTGAATACACAACTAAAATTATTTTTTTATTATTACCCAATTGAACCAGAAAATTAAACTGGCATGGTTTTGGAGAACGTCTTGGATTTCTTTGTTGTATTGCAATTGTGTCTGAATTATTATCATCACTGTCAGATCCTGAAATTTAAATAAAATGTATTACGTTTGTGTAGCGCTGAGTTAACGTGTTTCTGTAGCTCAAAAATGAACCTCGCTTTGAATATTAGATTGAATAATTTGTTAATTTATTTTTTGGCTGCAAGAATAGCTCTTTCATTCAGCCAATCGTGATTCTTATGATTGGGTTGAATATTTTAAACATACTTTTTGAAATAATACTTCTTTTAACGACAGTAAATTGCAGATGTTGTGAGGCAATAAAATTCGTCCTGAGATTAAATCAACCGACACCTTTCCGTTCCCAAATTTCTGCTAATGTGCAATCGCAAATCTGTAACTTTTGTTAATTGATCGTTACTCCTATTAAGAACAATATCTCTAGGTTGGAATTGAGTCCCAACTATAGTTACCATATAAAGACTGAGACAGAAAAAACGTTAACATTGAAAAACTGGGATAACTTTGGAACCACTGGGCCAATTTTAAAAAAAGTCTCACTTTCGGATACGTATTTTATTACCGAATAATCCACAATTAATATTATTTTAATCAGACTTTAGGGAATTTAGGTTGCGCATAAATAAATCCAAATGCGACATTTTATTTTAACAGCTAGAAACTCAAGCTCGCTAGTTGAAGCATAAACGACAGCAGAATTTGAATTGGCTTTAACTGCAATCAAAATTCCTTCACCTTTTAATTCACTTATATATCTATCACAATGAAAGATAGTTTTGAGGATAAACTAGATAGTTTTGAGGAAAAAATTCTTCAGAGTTAAAGCTGCATGTCAGTGAAGTTTCGACTAAAGCAGTAACATCAAAATTTGTATTCAAAGCGGACATGTAATTTTATCTGCTTTGGATCGAATATCACAGAGTTTTTGAAATGAATTAGTGTAGCGTTTAGTGCTAAATCAAATAAATCTACAGTTAGACTGACCTTAAAAGAAATAAAGTTCAAGTGACTGAGTTCAATTTTCCTTGGTTCAATGAACGAATAGACAATTTCCTATTATCATTGATACCCAGCATACTGTTGATATAGGAAACCATATTATCCGCTTTTGTATTAGGATCGAGTCTGCTGACATAAAGATGTTTGTAGTGTACTGTTTCAACAGAGCGAATCGTATCATTAATAGATGCTGTACCCACTTCACAATATCAGATTGTTGTTGTTATTTTGCAATTACATCAAGATCGGAATGTGACGATAAACTAGCTAGAGACTTGTTATAAACAATCTCATTCTGATTATGACTTTTTTGAGTGTTGAGTGATTTAAGCGAAATTTTATCAGTTTTAAGGTGTTGTACTTCTTTGCATAAAGTTTCAATTATTTGTTTTTGAACTTCAATTACGTTTTTTAATGCCTTGAGTTCAGTTGAAATATACACAAAAGATTTGTTCATTTCTGCGAATTCCTGTCGGAATTTAGGTGAAATTTCAGAGTGGATCATGAGCTTTATGACACCCCCTATAGCTTAAAGGTCTTCAGGAGACAGAGATTTATTAGATGATGTTAGATCAATTTCTTCATTGTTCTCCCCCTCTTCCAAAACGGATACATGAAAGTTGGCGTTGCTACGCCTTTTATTAGAGATGCAGTTCAGACATTTCTATTGATTTAAAATGTTTCGTTCTTTAAGATATTCCACATCAGCTTGAGTAATCTCAGCACACATAATATGGAGTATGTGAAGGTCACATGGAACAATGGATGGATTTTGTAGATTTGGTAACGGACCGCACACAAATAGAACAAAAAACCTTCATCTTTACAAACAAATCAACAGTTTTTTAGTTTTAAAACCCGAACTTTCTTCCTAAAGTCGTTACAAAAGAAAAAATCCTACCACAAAAAAACAATTTCTGTCACCCTGCGCTTATTTCATAAAATTAACAGAAACAGTTACATATTCGATTTTGTTATATTTTTTTGAAATTATATCAATGAAAAACAAATTTGCCACTAATGGAAAAAGTTTGCCGTCAAACGTACATAATATATTTTGAGAAAAATTACAAAACTTAAATATTTGTTGATGCCATTAGAGAATTTTGCGTGTCTCTTATAAAATATTTAACTCACGGGAAAAAACTCAATAAATTTAAATTAATCTCGTAATTATTATCATTCATTCGTAATTATTATCAAACTTAGCATAACTTTGAAGAAAACATTTTATAACTTTTGGAATTATTTTTAATTTGATACAATAATTTATGGCAGTAAATATAAATATTGAAAAACAAATCAAATTGGAGAAAAGAGAAATTTATTTTGACAGATTTGACATCACCATTTTTACCCTTTCCTTTAATACAAATTTGTCGATTTTTTTTTGTCCAACAAAATTTTGAAAAATATACTAGAAGGAAGGTCTGGAAACCAATTCAACCAAAATTAGTTAAATTAAAATAAAATGATTACTACACAAAACCCACTATAAATCGACAAAACTAAAAAAATAACAAATTTCCTTTACAAAACGAAAATTTCCATTAAATATGCGACCATTCCTCACACTTCAGTTTTGATATTTTCCTTTCAGTCGATGTCTTTCGCCTAGTTTTGTTACAACTCATTTTCTAGGATTTAAAAGAGCATCGGTTGTTAACCCCTTTGCTTATTTTTAAGTTCTTAGATTTTTTTCTCGAGAATTTGGTTCAAATTTGTTTGGAAAAATTTGCTGGAAGAAAGCTCTGAATAGTCAAAATAAATAGAACTTGCCTATTGTCCATGTTTCTGTCAGGTTTATTTCAAAGAGGACGCCATATGGTAAAAATTGGTTACTGTATTGAATTTTACTAAAATTGATAAAATTATCCCGCTTTGTTAAAATTAATGTTCTTCGTTTGATCGATGGAACAATTTCATGTGATCATGATCGCTAGATAATCTGATTTTAATGCAAGTTCAGCTTTCCATTCTGCAATCGGCATCCCTAACATGATGGTAAACAAAAATCTGAAGGTGAGTGTAAAAAATTTGTTGACTGTGATTCGATAAGGATTCCGAAATTGAAATCAATGTTCAGGAAATGGAACAAACAAATCAAAGTTTGAATTATTATTATCTATTGTGTACAACTCGATATGATGATGACTGAAACAAAACATTTGCAAAAAAATAATTTTACATCACATCCCAACAGATAAAGAACATTTACGAAAGATTCTTAGAAATGGATTTAGCCTAACCTATACATTTGATAAAATTAATATAAACAAAAAAAAACTTACCATTTGTATGCTTTCTCATGTGAGATATCTTGCGCCTTTTACTAGCACTAGAATTATTAGGATTCCCATTGTTTTCATACTCTGATGATTTTCTAGGCCTTCGTCTCTTTTTCGGTGTAATTCCACTGTTATCTTGCTCTAAGTCCTGTTTTTTCATATCACTTTCTCCTTCTGATTTACTATCATCTGGACTAATGGAATCCCTAGGGCTACTTGAGGATGTGCCACCACCACTTCCGCTAGCTGCCACATTAGTACTTGCGTTCGTAGATGTAGAACCACCAACAACATTACCAACACCATTATCATTATTATCACTATTGTTATTACTTTCATTATTACTATTGTTGCTATTATTATTGTTACTACCGGTATTCGTAGTATTCGTATTATTTGTATTACTACAAATCATCGTATTTATATTGACATTAAGCAGTTCTATTTTTTCTTCGTCAATCAGTGGTTTTTGTGGCGTTAAATCGATTTCAATTTCCATTGGAACTGGCTTTATATCAGATGATGTTGGATGTGGATTTATAAATATTGGTGGTTCATACGCTTTTTTAGGTTGATCAAGATTAATAATAGTATTGCCACAAACCGAAGCAGGACTTCCTGGAATTGTTTCTTCACATAGCAACATTGAGATTGGTTCATTTTGTATCGGTTCAAGCATTAACGGATTTGTGATGAGACATTCATTTTCTTTTTTGGAAATTATAGGATGATTTAAATTGGTTATAGCTTGATTTAAAATAGATTCCGTTGGTGCTTGTTTACTTGCACTCAATAATAATAATCTTTCATTTTCTCGATCAATCATTCCGGTTGTTAAAAATTCTACAGCATTCATCTGTTGTTTGTCCAAAATTACGTGAGATTGATGAATTATCGATTGTTGTGAAGTGATACCAGCGTTGCTAAATATTGAAGTATTTTCTTGATGAAATTTTAGAGATGAGAAATTATTTAGTTCTGGTTCACTTGTTGGATTAGTATTACTGTTCGATAAATTATTTATTGTTGTGCTATCCATTATGTCATTAGATTCATCTTCAATATATAATCGTTGCTCCGAATCTGTACTTTCCGAAGAATCATCATTGAAATTATCTATGTTTGTTGGCTGATCTGTTGTTTTTTTGATAACTGATTCTAGTTTTTGAATTGTCTCACTTAAATCATTATTTTTGGGTGAAATTGATTCCAAAATATCGGTTGGATTCAAAGTACTCGGTATTTGAGTTAATGTTGTGTTTATAATTGATTTTTTAGGATATGGATCAATATTAATGGATGGAGTTTCGATTATTTTTGACGAAATTGACGACTGCATTGGTTCAACATTAATATTATGTTTTGGTGAGCGTAGTATTTCGGCATCATGCTTAATACAAGGTGGAATAATATTCGGTTGTAAGATCTGATAATGAGAAGAAGTAGACGGTTGGCAGAGATCAATAGTTTTCTTGTTTTCAGTTAAAAGAATTTTATTTAAATTAACGTTTGTCACAGACGCGCTCACAGAAGCTGATATCGGAGCCGAATTTTGTTGATTTAGTGTTTTTAATACTTTATCAGGAGCCGAATTTTGTTGATTTAGTGCTTTTAATACTTTATCAGCAATCGACGGAAGTTTATCAATTTTTGGTGGTTCTAAATCAACAAAGTTCGGTTCATCCAATAATTTTTTAAACGGTTCTAATTCTTTTCCGATACTTAAATCACTCGATTGACTTGAATCGTTTAGTTCATCTTTCATTTCTATATTCTCTGTTTCGTTTTGATTTTTAGACAGAGTTTGTTCTTCACACGTCATCAACAGAATACTGGAATTTGTATGATGTGATAATATAGAGGTAGATGTTGATGGTAAATTTTCATCAAAAAACAATTGATCTAACTTTGGAAATTTTATCTGTTCAAACGATTGTTTTTCTTCACCGAAAGTCCCGGTTGTTGTTGACTTAACTGTTGTTATAATTGAATCGTTGTTGGTTGATGAATTATTACTAGAACTTGGACATTCAATCGGAACACCACCTCTCATATTGAAACTAGGAGATTTTCTGAGTACATCGAATGTAGATTCGAAGGAAGATGTTGATGACTGATGCATTGAAGAAGATGTGGATGACGGTGTTGATATTTTTAAAGGAATGTTGGATGAATTAAATACAGTTTCATCTGAAGAAGATGACGACGATGATAACTGTGAGGGTGTATGAGTATGTTGAACGATTGGAATTGATTGTGATAAAATTGAATCTTCTTTTTTAACAAGTTTTGAGATTTTCGGCTCTGTGACATCTTTTTCTTTGATTGGAGACGTTTTCTTACGTTTACCAATGGTTGAAATTGGGGTGGAAGTTATCGATGTATGTGGAATATTTACTGGAGTTGATATTGCAGGAAGTTGATTTAATTGAGAAATACTTGTTGAAGCTTTAAGCTCATTGATTTTATCATTTTTAAGAAGGACTTGTTTATTCCGTTTTTCAGCGGATAACGGAGAAGGTGATACAGTTGTTTCAAAACTTTGTAGCATTGTTGGTTTCTTCGATGGAGTTGTTGATGTTTCTAATTCAAACGGTTCTGGTTCTTTAAATTCATAAATATCTGATAAGCTTGACTGTCTTTTATTTTCGTTAACCGATAAAATGCTTAAAGGTATCACAGGAGTGGCCATTGTTGGTTTATCGATTGTTTTACTTGTTAATATTTTATCCCGGTTTGATTTTTCAGATATCAATGGTTTTTTCTCAGGTTTGATTGCTTGAATCATCGATGTGGTTATTGTTTGGATACTATTTGGAACGTTTGTTATAGTTTTTTCTATTTTTGGAAGTGATTGTATTTTTTCAATAATATTTGTTTTTTGTCCAATCTCACTTATTTTATTTAAAAATATACTTGATTTTTCTTCCTCCTTTTTAGGTTCATTCCATTTTTTACAATCAACTATTTCTTTATTAGAACTTAGCAATCCCGTTTTAAACTCATTTGAAAGTGTAGTTGTTTTTTTGGTTTCCATTTTTTCTGCTTTTATAATTTCAAGAATTGATTTAGAATCTTTAGCCTTTTCTAGATTCGAAACGAATTTACTTAATGGTTTAGATGTTGAAGGTTTAGATAACGGTGTTGTAATGTTTGTTATTGATTTTTCGATTTTAAATTTATTTTCAAATTTTGGAATTTCCAAAATTGATGGTTCAGCAACATCAATACTTGATTGAGAATCATCATCGCCGCCTAAAGAATCTGAATCGGAAGATACATCAGACGATGTATTTTTTGATGTTTCACAACGATTTGATATATTTTTAGTAATACTATTTTCGGGTGTTTTATTTTTCGTAGATTTATCATCAGTAATTTCTTGTTTGATTTCTAGTTCTGTTTTAGGAATAAGAGATGGCATTCTTTCAGCGTCCGGCGATGGTGATTTTATTTCTTTAAAACCTTTTAATTCGGAACGAATCTGTAAGATGAAAATAAAAATGAATGTAATATTAAAAGAAACAAAACTGTTCATGTTACGAAAAACTGTTAGGAACCAAGCGTAATTTTGGCTGCCAAGATTCAGTTTTTAGTTAGTTCACGAGCCAATATTGAATCAATTGTGGAAGGGTTGAATTGGGCAGATTTGGAAGCAGCTTATTGTATCAAAAACAAATAATAGACACAGAATAACCAAAATGGGAGTTGATTTGAATTATTTTTATTTAATTATTTAACAATCCCAAGGGAGAGTATTAATAGGATATTTTGAAGTTGTAGATTTTTGCATGTGAACCAGTTTTTGAGCGTGGACAAATTATTTGGTTGTAGTCGCACGCATCGCAAAAACTTATACAAGTTGACGTCAGGATAATGTCATCCGTACAGAGAACTATTTTTACTTCTGCCCGCTTTTGGAACCTACTAACTTGTCATATAGAAATTATACATTACAAGAAGCTACTTGTGCTACATCTTGCTTCAACTTGTCGATATTTAAACTCATCGAAATTGTATTTATAAACCAAAACTATGTTGGTGAGCAACGGGTTTAAGATATCCCCCTGCATTGTTGAAACTTGGAAGGATAAGAACTCAATGAGTTTAGCGGTTGGTGACAATAGCAAAACTTTGCCTGGTTTAAGTAGCAGTGTAACTCGATCGATCGAAGGATTATTTCTAAGTTGATGGAGGCTAAAAATTTCGAAGCTTGAGTTTAGCTACTATCAATTATTTACTTCTGTGAATCAATATCATGATCGGTGAAGGTCGTTGATTTTGCTACTTAATAGCAATGCGCTTGCTGATACTAAAACTATAAATGACACATAGTCATATGCAAATTGGCGATTTTGGATGTTTAACTGGTGAATCAATAACTAATTTTTCAATTTGTCCAAAAGTGATTCTCTATATTCAAAAAAAAACAAATAAGCGATACCAAAGCTGGCATACATTGTTTAAGTGAACACATGTTTGAGAAGAAAATATCTACAATTAGAGCTTCAACCTGTTTTTATACAATTTTTAAATTAATAAAACTTACTTGATTCAAGTCATAATCTCTTCCTTTCGCTCCTGCAAATGTTTCCTCGTCTTGACTTGATCCACTTCGGCTACTATTATTGATCGATAAAGCAGTTGACGTATTTGTATTCATAGAAGATTGCACAGCATTCGTCGCTGTATTCTTTCCAGATGAATTTGAATTCAAACTTAAAGTGCGATTCGATGGTTTTTTAACTGGTTCGTCCGAATCTGTATCAGAATCGGTTTGAATCGAAGAAATATCAGTATTATTCGATGCACGACGTTGTGAACTTGGTTGTCCACGTGTCGTACGACGTTGTGCAGGAGTAGCGGGCGATTTTGTACGACTAGAATTTGATGCCACAGATGATGGTGTTGTTGAACGGGGTGGTTGAGAATCACTACGTGATCCACCACGACCACGTTTCCCAGAAAATTTATTAGAGTTAGAACTAGTAGGAGTAGATGATGGTCCTGTAGAATTATTATTTCCACGCGATGAATTATTTTTAGTTCGTTTAGTTTTACTGTTACTCAAATTTTCAGCAACTCTTTCTTTCGGAACCCACTCATCATATCTGAGAATTAGAAAAAAATAAACATTAAACAATTAAATTAACTTGTTACTATTAGTATTCTTACCGTGTATTCCATCCAGTGTAGTGCACTAAATATAATGGTGTTCCTTGCTGGTCGGTTATTTCAATAACTTTCGCTTCATATGTAACTTTTTGTTCGTGATAATAAACTTTTAATTTATCACCAACTTCGATTGGAAAATCTTTATTTGTTTGAGTAGAATCTGGTGGTTCTTTATTTGACGAGAGAGTAGTAGGATTATGATCTTTCTTTTCAGATTTTTCAAGCTTATCGAGCTTTTCAGTTTTTTCAGGTTTTTCAATTTCAATTTCTTTTTTTTTTCTACTACGTTTTTCGAACGGTTTGGAATCAAGTTTGCTTGAAGTTGTTATATTAAGTTTTTCTTTCTCTTTTTCTCGTTCTTTTTCTTTGTCCCGTTCCTTTTCCATCTCTTTTTCCTTTTCTTTTTCGCGTTCCTTCTCCTTTTCCTTAGCAAATTCGATTTCCTTCATTTCTCTTTCTTTTTCTTTTTTGGAAATATTTTGAATATATGAATGCGACTCGATATTTTTCTGATATACTAATTTAGACACAATGCCTCTTGCTGTTGTTGGTGTTGCAATGGATTCTGCTTTTAAGTTAACAATTGGTATGTTTTCCTCTTTTTCCTTTACCTTTTCATTGCCTTTATCTTGCTCAAATTTATCTACCAACGCTTTTACTTTTCCGGTGGTACTGCCGGTGGAAAGCTTACGTTTTGAAAGTTTAACTGTGTCGGTCCCAGACTCGCTGTTATTTTCTGATTCATCCGCTGTGGTAATAGACGCTAGTGATGATGATGGTTTTATCTAAAATTAGAAAATATATGTAAACCAATTGGAATTTTGATAATTTGAACAGCAATATTCTTACAATTTCTTTAGGATCTGTTGGTTTTGGGGATGCGACAGAGTTCGCTCTAACCAAGCTTCGACCTTTAATTCTATTCGCTCTAGGATGGGCAACCATAGTACAACCTAGTTTACGATTAAATTCTTCGAAAGGTTGTAAGAACTTTTTATACGCTTGCTTAACTAAATTTGTAATACTTGTTGTCGCTGGAGAGAAACCTAATCTCATTGCTATAGATTTCCATTGATTTTGACTTGTAACACGATTATACCCGCCTAGTTTATGTACTGCACGAAAAAGACGGTATAGATCGACATCTCGATTAATAATGGATGGTCCTTTATTTAATGGTGTACCACGATCATCCATGTATTTATATAACTGAGCAACAAAGTGATCTTTTTCTTCTCGAGGTTCATCATCGCTACTATCCGAATCGAAGTCTTGATCAAAATCACTAGAGCTGGCACCTAAGCCAAATAATGCATCACGATCCCAATGAGGAGGTAATATATCACTGTCCAAATACTCCAATGCAGCCATAATTGCAGTACCTTCTTGTTTATGTGACATTTCACGAGTAAATTCATTTGCTTCTTTTTTTGGAACGGTATAGTATCGACCATCCTTAAATGATCGTACTAGATATTCATCCTTCACACGAATTCTAACAGTTTCCTGAGTTGTGGGAGATACAACCAGAGCAGGAAACCAATTTTCTTTAGGTCCTTTCTTTTTTGTATCTGTACTTTCTACACAAACCACTTTCCCAATATGTTCTTCTTTTTCATTTTGAATTTCTTTCGGATCTTGTTCTTCTTCCTCTTCTGAACTATCATCTTGCAGTTGGCGGGATCGACAACTAAATTGAGTGAAAAATATACATTTTATATATGCAATTCAACAAATCTCTTCCCCTATTTTATTTTACAAGGGAATTTTATTCAAACTGCGCACTTTGTAAATCCACACTAATCATTTTAAAAATAAGAATAAATTTTATATTTAAACTTACCTCCTTCCTCGCCTACCACCAATAACAGGATTTCCAAAATGTTCTGGATGTGTGAGTGGTAATTGATCCAATGTTTCACTTTCATTAAAATGACGTCCACTTTTCAAGCATAATGCACTTCTTCTTAATGTTGTTATATCACCATCATCAAACACAACTGTATATTGTGAACAATCTTGTATTTTTGTTATTGTTGCTTCAACATAATCCCGTCGATCTGGATGTTTAACTTCAACAAGAGCACCAACTCGTAATATATCCCCCTTTACTTGATCATCCGAAACTGTTCCGGATCCAAGTCCATGTTTGTAGGCAACCTTGCATTTTATATTGCGTACAACTTTGCGAACTTTTGCTTCACAAAATGCCCCCTTATATTTAGCGCTCACCTCCGTTCCCACAGACAAATAAGGGGGATCATCCATTTGCTTTATATTTATAAAAGAAAATTAATTTTTTTTTACAATCAAACAACAAACAATTGTTATACTGAAAACAAAAGACTAATACTTTTCTAAAATTTGCTAGAATATGTCATTCAAATAAGATATTTTTTTCCATTACCTGCATTTTTTGGAGGAAGTAACGCTCAAAACTATTATTATCACTGACAAACGCCACTTTTACGATATAAACATTTTTATTTTAAAAACACAAAATAACACAAAAAATCACTTATATTTACATAATACTACATGTAAATTATGATTTTATTAAAACTAAACAGATATTAAACTTTTCTTACACAAGGAGAAAGTTGGCGTAGGCCATTCATTCAATTTTTTATAATTGAAATAATTTTTTGTGTGTTTGCTTCCACTAAAAAATATTATGCGATGTGATTCTGTTTTTTTGTGTTGTCCAAGAGGGAAATACATTTGATCTTTTTTGTTCATGCTAGCGGAACGTTGCGGTTATTCCGTATACTATCAAACGTCAAATAAACGTCATAACAAAAATAGAATTTTGTAAACAAATGCAACAGTATTTTTTGATGATTTGCAACAATGTCAGGTAAAAATAAAGGTGGTGTGCCTGGGCGTGATGCCTTTCAACGCATGAATTTCTTATATCAAGCTTCGACTTTAATGGCCGGTAAATATGATGTTTTATCATGTTACTATGGAAATTTAATGAAACAAATTGGAAAAAAGTCTGTTTTAAGAATGTAAGCGAAGTAAGGTTATAATTTTGCAAACAAGTTGAGTTATTTTTTAATTTCAGCCATCCTAGTATCAAACGAACACTTTGCAAACGATGTAGTTTAATGTTAAAACCGGGCATAACAATGGACATCGAAATAAAAGAAAAAACAAATAACTTATGTTTGATCAAATGTAGGAATTGTGAATATATCAAAAATTTTCGTATAAATCCAAAATATAAACTATGGACAGAAAATCCAGAAGCAATTGTGGAAACGTATCACCTGAATGAAAATAAGTCTGCCTCAAAACAAGAACATAAAAATAATGTAAAACCGAAAAATGAGGAATTAGCAGATGCCACTAACAATAGTAAGCAACAGGTAACTGAGGAGAAAATTCAAACAAAAATTGAAATAACTCAAGATATGGGAGATATGGAAATGAAACAATAAATACATTTAGTTCACTTTAATCTTCATGTTTCAATTGTTTAGGTACAGATCTAATTGACCAACTGCATTAAACTATTGACTAGACTTTGTTTTGTTGCCCTTCTAAAGGAAAAGGTATTGAATTTCTTCGAAAGAATTCCAAGATTAGAAGTATATCTTCAGGCGGTAATAGTTATACATACAAACTTGAGAATAATAACGATTTTTCTTTATTTGAATAAAATAATTTACATTCCTTTTTTATCACAATATAAACAATTTTTTATTATTTAATAATTTCGTAATATAATCTTAAATTTATTTTTTTGTGTAAGTCCTATAAAAAATATGTTATTCTTATGGCACTTTTGGTTTTCCTTAATTTTTTTTTTCCTTTATAATAAAATAAATAATTTTATAATAATTATGTCAGTAGTAGCTACCTACACATATATTAAATATTATAATACGAGCCAGACAGTAAATAAATTAATTAAAAGATTTTTTAAAAGATTTATTTCAAAGTTTATTTGTAATATACGGACGGTTTATTATTTCGAGTATAACAACAAATTAAAGGTTTTAATTTTGTCATGTATATTATAATTAGTATGTTGTCTGCATAAAACAATATTTGTAAATGCTAATTATATGAGCAAAATATTTTTTTCAAAGATTATACATTTAGATAGAATAGTTTATAACTACGGTTATTTTATATATCTATTTTTGATTTTCAACCGTCACGGTTTTTAATTAAACCTAAAAATATGTACAATAAAAATTTTCAGTTACCTTATTTTTCAAATTATTGTAATATCGAAAACGATTTCCAGTATACTTAATCGAATATCATTAATTAGTTACAAACATTAGGTATTAATATATATATATAAAGCAAGTATATTACATATTAATCTAATGATAGTTTACATACTATACGCTAAGACATGTATTCATTTATTATCGTAAAGTAATAGTTTTCGCAATAGAAAATGGCAAGAATATAAATAATAATGATTAATTATTTCAAAAATGAAAAGTTGAAAATTGTAATATACTAAAATAAAAAAAAAATAATTTGAAATAAAATATAAAAAATATATATGTACAAAACTTTTAAAAAATGAAATAAATAGTTCGAAGGATTATCATTGTGATAAACCAAATAATTTTAATGCATTAAATGCAGTAGCTAATGCAACTTCTTCAGGTTTTTTCTTCATAAAAGCAGCAATCATTTCAACTATAGCTGGTAAGCTACAGGGTTCATTTCGTTGAAAAGTGCAGTATCTGAAAGAAAACAAAACTAATTAATTTCAATTGAACGCCTTTTGGAGTTTCCCATTTCGGAGGTCATCCAAGTTTTTCGTTAAGTATTAGCTGAACAGATCTGAGCTTAACTTCTACTCCAGCATTACTAGCATGCCCAACCATTACGAGGTGATCGTGTGCGGGTTCAGCAAAAGTATGCAATAAATTGGGCGCCAACAATGTTGGTGCCCTTTTTTTTATTTTCACGATTAATATTATAATTAAACTTAATATTATAATTAAATTAATATTATAATTAAACTTAAATCAATTCAATTTATTAAATCAATCAAAAGGTTTAAATGCGATTCAGCACTATGTACAAATTTTGATAGAAAAGAAGCAATAATAAAATGCAATGCAATTTGTAAAAATGGTTTCCACGGCATTTGTGCTAGACTTCCTCGCAATTGGAACGAGTCTATGTTGGGTGAAGCATTAGCCACTCATTCCATTTGTGAAAATTGTTCAACATCTTGCAAATTAGTCAATGACGTAGTGGACAAAATGAAGAAAAGTTTTGCTGAAATATCAAATAACTTACAACAAGTAGTTCAGGACAATGCAGCCAAATTTGAAATGATGGCGAATGAGTTTTTATGCTATAAAGAAGCTTTGGATAAGTTACAGACCACAGTATTTGACACCAATAAATTTCAAATAAAAATCAAACACAGTATTAGTAAACTCTGAGAGTCTTATCAAATAAAGAGGGAAATGCAGAAATCTCATAACTCCATGCGAAATTGCATCATATTAGAGCGCCACACGTAACACCTCATAGATTAAAATTAATGTATTTATACATATCTAACCTGGAGACGAGCACTACCGAGGAAACTTAACAGTGTTTATTGAAAATACATTTAAATGTCAAGTGGATTGTAAGTTAATTACACCAACAACATTAAGGTACATGCCAAACTACCTTTCTTTTAAAGTTGGAATCACCGAATAAATTTTATGAAGTAAAAACATCAAACTTATCAAGTAAAAACATCATTTGGTCGGAGGGCATTAAAGTGGACAGCTTCAACATTGCTAGTAATCATGCTTCGAGTTTTCGAGCTCTTGAAGGGCCTAAGCCTCTACTATCACAACATGACAGGCATGAGGTCATCGTTGGAAAATTTCAGAAACGATCTAGATAACTCCGATTATGATATAGTCATTGTGACAGAATCATGGTTACAGAGTCAACATTTAACATCTGAAATTGTGCCTGTGGAATGGTCTATCTACAGAAAAGATCGAATACTTTCTAATACTGATACAGATCAACTTGGGGGTGGTGTAGTCATTGCAGTAAAGGATCACATCTCTAGTTCAGTGGTTCAGTTACAATCTGTAAGTAATGACACCTCATTTGACATTGTTGCAAGAAAAATAAAACTAAATGGTAAATTTTTATATGTAAGTGCTTTCTATACACCGCCTAAGTCAAACATAAATAGTAATAATAATCTAGCTAATTCAATAGCAAACCTTAACTTAAACATGACAATTGATGACATTTTTATTTATGGTGATGCCAATATGCCGAATATTTATTGGGTTTCCAATGATTTACAGGAAAATATATATGACCCCGTTAATATTGATGTCACTTATTATGATTTTCTAATTCAAAGTTTTTCATTAGGTTTGTGCCAAATTAATAATAATAGTGGAAACCTTCTAGATGTTATCTTTCGATCTAGTTATAGCTTCACTAAAATTGACATAACCAGTGCTCACAATCAAATACTTGAAATTAACTTATTTTTTTTAATGAGGAAAGAAGGAAAAATGTAATTGACACGATAATTTCTTATGACTTTGATAAAGCAAATTATGAAGCAATTAACCAAGAATTAAATTCTTATATATTAAATTCAAACTGTAAAATATGGAGGGGCTGAAATCTCACAGCTCTGAGATATCAAGACTTCGATCTGGGTAAAGGATTTTGATATAGTTTTCGGAAAAAAAACTTTCACGAGGACATGGTTTTTAGTTTTGGGCAGCGATGTATATCAAACATAACTCTTTGTTAAGGTACAAGAATTTTTTATATCTGTTTAAAAATTTATTACAAAACTAACACGAAACATCAATACGTTGCCGGAAAATTATAATCAAAATTCCAAAAATATTGTCTAATTAAATAAAATCAAACTTTTTCAAAATTCCAAAAATATTCCAAAAATTAGAATGAAATCAAATATTTAAACTTTTTCTAAATTCCGATAATATTCCAAAAATTCTTAAAAATTCAAACTTTTCCAAAATTCTAAAAATATTGCAAAAATTATTACAAAATCAAAAATTGAAAATTTTTTCAAAATTCCAAAAATTATAATAAAATCAAAAATTAAAAATTTTTCAAAATTCTAAAAATATTCCAAAAATTCTTACAAAATCAAAAACTAAAACTTTTTCCGAAATTCTAAAAATATTGCAAAAATTATTACAAAATCAAAAATACAAACTTTTTCAAAATTCCAAAAATATTTCAAAAACCATAACAAATTCAAAAATTTCCATGTTCAATTTCATTTTCAATTACATTTACGTCATAAAAACAGCTATATTTTTTTTTCCAAAAAATTGGCTAAAAAATAAATGAAATCATTTTTTGACACACTTGACAACATTTTTTTGACAAACTTATGCAATGCAATAATCTAGTTTTTGATCTCACATACCAATCCCTAGCATCAAGATTTCTCCAAATTTAATGTTCCCACTCGTAATCACTTAAAATGAACGTTTTTTAAGCCAAACATATGAAATTTTTGACACACATTATGATTTTTTTATACACACTTCCGTTACAGTTATCGAACACAGCGTCCTTTCGGACCTGTCCTTTAAGTATACCTATTTTTAGAAAAAACAATTTTTGAAATCCCTCCAGCGGTTTTCCCTGCAGCGTAGGTAATGACGGCCGGCCGGCCGGCAGACAGACATACAATTTTTTTTGCTTTTTTAGAATCAGGAGGTCCTAAAACGTCGAGAAATGTCAAAAAAAGTGGGGGTAAGAATTTCACTTTGAGCTCATGAATGTAATACTTAGGTCTTTCAGACCGAAGTAATTTAAGATTTAGAAAAAGTTAAAATTAAAAGATGTTTTGAAAATAAATAAATGTAAGGTAAACAGAAAATATTTAAGATTTTAATTTTTTTCGCTTTGATAATTTGACATAAATTTTGGTGATGGAATCCACTAAAAAGCCAACGGAGATAACTAAACGGTTAAGAAAAATCATTTTAAATTTTAATAAAAACACGAACATGAGCATATATTGAATTGTAAGATTCAGTTGAAGTCTTATAGGTCAGAGTTTGAAAAACTAGTGAACCTTTAGAAAAACTTAAGAATAGATTTATACAGAAGTATAACGCTCTTAAGGAAAAATTGAACAGTTTTCTGAAGACTTATTAGAATTGTCTCTGAAAGAAGCTAAAGATCAGTTTTGAGCTTAAATTAGTGTTTTTCTTTTTTAACTGATTTTCCTGACGACCTTAATTGACTTGTTCAAAAGGGTCTAACGGTATATTTACTGGTACAAATTGTTTTGCGCAAACGAACTCTTAGATTACCAGGACAATTCTAGACACACGGACACTTGGACAGCAAAGTTTAGATTTTTATATCTGTGGTCATTTAGACTTACCGCCAACTATAATTTAACACAGTCAGATTGAAACAACTACAAATGGCAATTACACACAACATTGAAGATTTGAAGATATATGCTCAGCACATAAATAGTACGATAATCTACGCTTGGATAAATATCATTTAGGAATACCCCATAACTAAAGCTGAGAGTGAATTCTAGCTGCTATTGTCATTGGTATGTGATACCTTTCGTTAACTTGTACGTCAATAGTAGGGACAGGAGTACAGGAGATCAAAAATTAACAAAACCATATACAAATCAACAAAAAATGCTCTCTCCATGCTGAGAGATACTTACCTATGTAAATATAATAATGATCGTTCAGTGATCCCAGTCTTAACGTGTTGAGGTAATTTAGAAGCTCTTGTATTTGGATACATAAAAGGTGAATCAGTTTCAACTAACAATCGTTCAACAGGTAATGTTCCATCTTCTAAAAGTTTTCGAACTCCGGTATCTGATTTGTCCTAAATATAAAAATTAAAAAAATATTATACTGATATTTACTAATGCGATAGTATTGCTTTATCATATCTAACGAATGAGTAACATAACAATATCACCAAACAATTAGATTCACTATTACAAAACCAAAATATTATTATCTATTTTTTACGATTACAAAACGATTATATACTGCTTATTAAGTCGAATTAGTTAATGCTACTTATTGTAGTGTTATATAGCTTTAAATAAAACATTCACTTATCTTACCTTGCATAAATAACCAGTTAATCCTAAATAAAACCCTTGTTCAATATATTTGATAGCTTCGTCATTGGTGCCCATAAAACCACGAACAGCTACTTGTTGTATATTTGGATATCTTTAAAATAAAAATTATTTTATTTAACAAAAAAAATGTCAAAAAATCAATAATTATATCTTACTTTTTGATTATTTCCAAAACATCATTTTGCGCTGATCTTTCGTGTATTAAAATTGGTTTTTGCAATTCACATGCTAGACTTATTTGTTTTTCAAAAATCTCTTTTTGTACATCTGGCTCTGAAAAATCACGTTGATAATCAAGTCCGCATGGTCCAATTGCAACACATTCTAATGATTGAGCAATTTGTCTAAATTCCAACCAGGTTTCTGGTTCTTCAATTATTGATTTTG
This sequence comes from Diogma glabrata, assembly GCA_963693315.1. Classification (NCBI taxonomy): domain Eukaryota; kingdom Metazoa; phylum Arthropoda; class Insecta; order Diptera; family Cylindrotomidae; genus Diogma; species Diogma glabrata. The sequence goes on from OY856187.1 coordinate 417,326,325, forward strand.
AATCATGTGGATGTATACCAGCTGTTGAGTATATCATTCCAGGATAAATACGAGTTAAGCGTAATGCTTCTTTACTTGATTTTACAGACGTTCCTGGTACCATTATTTTTTGGACGCCTGTAGAGAAAAAGAAATTTTTATCATCAATTTCGAACGTTATTGAAACATTTGGATATGTATAGGTTTTTCTTTAGTATATTGTAGAATCAGCAGAGAATTATTCTTATATCGTGTGTGGTTTAAAATCGTATAAGAGGCGACTAAGTTTTTTGCTTTGCAATGCATTATTCACTAGTGCGTAAAGTATTCTTTATGTTACCCAGGTGATTTTATAGGGCCCACCACATTTGAATAGAAATATCTCTACCAACTTGCCCATTAATATCCCCAAGAACCATTATTATGCAGTCTCGTGTCGATTTCATAATCTCTTCCAGTGATATGTAGAGTGTCCTCGTCGACGGTTCTTAGCTTCAGTGAATGCGTCTTGTGTCCTGCAGGTACTGTCCTGTACCAAATTCTCTTGGAGAAGGTTGACCACTACAGAAGAGAGAGTGACTATCTAAATCGTGTTGCCGATTATTGGCTGTCTAATTTCTTGCAGAGCAATCACATCCATTCTATACCTCTCGGCCTCGGTTTCTAGACTCTTGAAAGCATCAGGACCGGTCAGACTGTGAACGATTCGGTAGTCTGGTTCTTTTTCAAGTCAATATTTTGTTTTTGTTTTCGGGTCTGATGTTCTTTTTGTGATTCCTAATTTTACCGAAGTTTTTTTTTCGGGATGAGGATGTTAACTTAAAGCACAACCCATTCGTGATTTCGTAATAACAAGAAGGTATATTGACCACCAGATCGGGCAGTGAACTGTTGAACGAACGTAGAAACAGACAGTCCATGCTTTAGCTAAACACTTATCCACTCCTCCTTCTGTATCGTAGTTTTCTCTAAACCCGAACTAATCTTCATTAAAAAAGTCAGACATATTTAAAAATGCTTAAAATCTTGATGAAAATGATTTCTGGCCGAAATAAAAACTAGACTAAGAAAATGGTCTACTGGGAGACGGTACAAAGATTTACTTGCTTATGTACCACAAATGCTTTCAGGACAACGAATATTACACAGTATTACGGTGGTATGGCAAGGTCATCAAAAATTTTACTGAAAGCCCGCCGGCCCTAAAAGTGGGCAATAGTGTGAATCTCGGGAACGAAAAGGTTAATGAATTAGTTAAGTCAGGGACTGTCACAGACCCGAATCAGCAAACGGTGTATCGGAAGGAAGTATAAGGTCGCTAGGTGACCAGGTTTTTTTATGTATGAACTCTCAAGGGAGCAATACACAATAATGTAATGTCTCTAAGATGTTCACTCCAGAGGTAAACCGCTAAGCTATAGCTTATCTGTTAAGACTGAGTCGTTCAGAATGTAGAGCATCATAGCATCATGTGAATTAACACATGGTGATGCTTGGAGTATGAAATGATGGAACATGACGGTCTTTTACAAGTATATTATGAACGGACGGGCGTCTACGGGGATCAAATCGATCTTGCCTGAACTAGCAATATTCGCGCGTTTCACCAGAGCATCAATAGCAACCCATCCTTATACGGTACGAGTGACAAGATGTAAAACTGTCGCTTTTCAACGCGATTTTTGTAACAGAGTTCCTCATCTCTGGAATGCCTTACCGGCGTGGGTCTTTCCTGATAATTTTAATCCTCAAAATTTTAAGATCAACGTTAATAAATTCCTCAAAGAGAAAATTGATAAATACTCTCGAGCCCTAGTTAGCATGGTATCTTCGGATCTTCAGAGAAGTTAATCTATAATGGTTAAAACTAAACATGCCCAACATTGAATAAAATAAAAAAAAATATACAGTTAGTGCATTGAAGAGGATGAATCAGTTTCTTAAATTGTGAAAAAATGTTTAGGTCTCTCAGGGCCCCGAAGCAACATGTTAGAATCAAACTATCTTATAACAGAAGTATTCTGCAAAAACGACCGTCCAAAGGCAAGGCAATGGTCCTTTATTTTTTTTTTTTTCAAAAAAAGACTGGAAACAAAAATGAAGTTGGGCAAATTGTATCAAAAATGTTTTCCAATCATATCTACATTTTTGTAAGGACAATTAAGTTTGAACTGGTTAGTATGAGAAAGGAATACTGTTCGAAACCCCAAAAACACAAAGTGGGATCTAATTAATCACAATCTGGTATAGGATGTACCGTAAGTTAAAGCTTTATACGCAGTTGCAAGGCCAAAAAAAGTTTATTTATTTACGTTTTTTTTTTTCTGAAAAGGGTTTTTATTTGAGAAAAACAAGAAGTACTAACACATGTAGTGGTAATTTTTAGCCTTATATCGGCAAGTTTCATTTTTAAAAATATTGAAATACATTGCTCCTGTAGAGTGTAGACGATCTCCTGGAGATCTCGCAAAAATAGATGTCTGGCGTTGACCACGATATCTTCGGTTTGAATTATTAAAAATCAAAAAACTCAAAAGATTCTATTAGTGAATAGATAAATCTAGGGATAGATCAAAGGAATAGTCGAAATTCAGATTTTTGACAAAATGGCGGCTCCAAAAAGAAAAAAATCCGATTTTGACCAAATTTTTTCGTCAAATTGTTTAAAGTGTTTGTAATTTTTAAATTTCGCAAATCTCATGCCTTCGATCAATCACTGAAGAATATATATGAGAAGGGCGTGTTAAAATTTCATGCCGATTAGTGGACCCGTTTTTGAGAAATCGTACTCACGACTTTGAAAATACCGTTTTGAGACGAATAATACGTTCAAAGTCTTAAACGACATTTACACTGACTGTTTCAACATTGACATTTCATGTATGTAAATTGTAAATACAATGAAAAGGGTCAACTCAAGTATTGCGCGTCATTACAAATATTACGAAAACATTTCCTGGATCGATTTGAAATTTTCGGCGAATATACTCAAATACACTACACACTACACTCCGAAAATGCAATGAAATTAAAATCGATTTTTTGAAATTTGTAACTTCGCACAACCCCTTAAAATAAGAGAAACATTTAAACATTACACCTCACTGAAACATACTATCACGAATGTGAAATGGTCAATCATCATATGGTGGCAATTTGATTACACAAGACGCTTTGAATTAACCTATGACAATGACTGGATGGAACATGCACAGACGACAAATAGCAAAGGGCGACAAGTGCAACAAACTTTTCACGTTATCAGAGTAACGCAAGCAATAGAGGGAATATAAAACGAAAATCAAAGGAATATAATGCTATAACAAAAGACATTACAAAAGTATGCATTTCAACCACACAAATCAAAAGGAGTGGACGATTAGTTCAAACTTTTCTCCAAAATGAGACAAAAGGGGATATTATCGCACTTCGTATGAAGTTCAAGAAGCAGTATGTCTTGGTACATTCTAATACGAAGCAGATTTTTATCATGAAAGTGTTGGAATAAGATACAATGTAACCAAAAAAGTTCTCAGTTAAATATCAAATGTGTTATATTACTCCTAATGCGAATACAAATTTCTAACGATGTAGGCATTAAATGTCTAGGATTTAGATACTGTGAATTATTCTAGATAAGCAAGCTTATGTGGGGAAACTACATTAAACCCGTGGGAAGCGAACAAGGATACACGATCAAATTTTCGAGTTTTCAAAAAGTATCGAGATCTCAAGAGTAAGCCGCCACTAGTCGCTGCGGAAGAGGTCAAACTACCACCAGTACGAGATCCATTCTAGCGCAGTTAAGACCCGGTTGGTCACGCATCTGAAATAATTGTCCTGCATGTGAGGACACACCGCATGATGCAGACCACCTATTTAATTGTCCAGAAAAACCAACCAACCTGACGATAGGAGATTTGTGGTACCGCCCAAGAGCAGTAGCAGAGTTTTTGAATCTGGAGATTACGCTGGACGATTGGCGTCGCTACAACAACAACATCAAATTTTCGAAGTGAAAAAAGTCAGATACATGCATTAAAGGCCATTTTCACTTTGTGCATAAATTGTTTCAGCATGCCATATAATACATTATCACAGTAAAGAAAATTTGGAGAAGGGTAAGCCATGAATAATTTATGTCTCATTCATCCACTGGCAAAATACGTTAACTTCCACAAAGAACGAAGCAAATGTACAACTTACTACATGATCTACTTACACTACTTATTCACATGATCATTCCATGACAAAGAAGAGTCAATAACAAGTCCTAGATCACGAACAGTGTCAGAAAACACTTTAGGGTCATCATTAAGTTTCACAGATGGAAAATCTAAGCTGTACAGCTTGCTACGAAAAATGAAAACGAATTGCAACTTTTTAGCATTTAATATTAATTCATTTTACACAGTGTACTTAGCAATTTTATCAAGGTCCTCATTTAGTCTATTATCACATTCCACTCTATTAGCAAACACAACACTCACGTATAGTCGGAAATCATCCACCAAACTTAAACCGCAAAGAAAGTTCCATGCAAAGCTCCTCGTGATTTATACAATTAAACGCCTCTGAAAAAGTCGTGCAGAATTAGGAAAGTAAACAAATTAACATTAGAACTTCGCCTAATATCATTGGGATTCACTCAGAAAATTATTATCCTCCAGAAGCGTTGATAACGTGGTAATTGGTCTTAAGTCCGATATAGATGTAGAGCTATTTACTATTACATCGAAAATTTTCGGTGATATGAGCTTTCAGTCTACTTTTTATTTTTTTTATTCAAAGTCAGACATGTTTAGTGTTAATTATAATAAATTATAATTTAACGTCTGTGAATATTCGAAGATACCATGCCAACTAGGGATAAGAATGAAATGTAAATTAAGTTTCTCTGTGAAATTTATGAACGTTGACTTTAAAGCTTTGACGATTAAAGTCATCAGGGAAAACCCAGGAAGGTAAGGCATTCCAAAGATGAGAGACTCTGTTGAAAAAGTCACGTTGCAAGGCTACAGTTCTACACCTAATTATTTGAACGGCAAAGGGATGGGCTGCTACAGTTGCTCTGGTATGACGCGAAAGGTTTGCTGATTTAGGTAAAATCGATTTGATCTCTTCAGAAGCTCGGTTCACGCATAATATATTTATATTTATAAAATATAGTCAAATCAGCAACATTTCTTCTGTGCTGCAAAGAATCAAGACGGTTAGTAAGACTTGAGTTACCAATGAGTTTAATAGATCTACGCTGTACAGACTCAAGTTAATTTAGACTACTCAAGTAAGCACCATCCCATATGTGAGAACAGTATTCCATGCAGGGACGTATAAAAGATTTATAAACTAAAAGAAGTTGTACGCTATTGAAAAACTTACGACATCGCCATAAAAAACCTAACTTTTGAACAGCAGCTTTAGCCAGATTAAAAATATGAGAATTCTACTTCATATTTTTTTCAATCTCAACTCCTCGAAGTTTGACAAACTCATTCTCTAAAAGATTTTTGGGGCCAAACGTTAATGAAAAAGGATTAGGTGTCGTTATTCCAGAAAAATGACAAACCTGTGTTTTGCTTGTATTGAATTCAACACTGTTAGCAATACCCCAATCCATAATTGTTTTAAGATCAGTGTTAAGGGAATCTATCAATTTTGACCTACAGTCACTAAGCGCTAAGGGTGTATATAATTTAGGTGCTTCATGAGATGCATGAAACGTGCTATCATCAGCAAAACTATGTATAGGATGAACCGTTGAATCTAACAAATCATTAATATAGATCAGAAAGAGTTGGTGACAAAGCGGAACCTTGGGGAACTCCTGCATTAGTTGAAAAAGTATTCGATGATACACCGTAAACATTAACCCGAAATTTTCTATCAGATATAAAGCTCTGTGTCCAAGATATAAGCTGCTCGCCTAAACCAAGGATCTCAATTTGCATATAAGGTTGTTATGCCATATTTTGTCAAATGCTTTGGAAATATCAAGAGCAACACCGAATGTTTCCCCAAAGTTCTCAAGCGACTTGTTCCAGGCATGAGTGACAAGAGACAGTAAATCTCCCGTCGCTCTTCTTTTTCGAAAGCCGTATTGTCTCTCATTAAGAATTTGGACTTTAAGAAGCTCATTAAATTAAAATTTACATATTTCTCAAACATTTTAGCAACTACCGATAAAATTGAAATGGGTCTGTATTGTAGGATTAGTCTTTTTAAACTGGCTGTACACGAGCCAATAGTCATTTTCCATATTTCAGGAAAAATTCCTTTCTTATATGACAAATAGAAAATTTTAGTGAGGATTAGTGCTAGTTCTCTAGCAACTGTTTTAAGTATAATCGGAGGAATAAAATCAGGGCCTGTTGTCTTGTTAGTATTGATTTGTGAAAGCATTTTTAGAATAATGTTTTTTCGAAAAAATATCCGCCTCATTTTATAAACTTTAGAAATAGTTTTAGGTTGGAAATTAGGTTCTTTTAAAGTAGAATTTATTAAGAAATAATGCCCAAGCAAATTAGCTTTCTCTTTTGGATCAATGATAGGTACATCTCTAGCAACAAGAGGTGGTTACAAAAATTGCTTTGGACAGCCTTTGCGGCTTTATAGAAATTGCGTGAACCACCAGTCCGATGTTCAGCGAATTTAGATGCTTTTTTCCTATTAAATAGATGTTTCTCTTCATCTAATAACTTTCGACATAAATTTTTCTCTTTACGGTACTGTCTAAGGTTTTCATCGGGTTTGTTTTGATTAAACTTTCGAAAACCCTTTTCTTAGCTTTTGTAGCTTTTTTACATTTACTAGAAAACCATAGATCAGTCTTCGGAATAATCAATTTATTAGGAATAAATCTGCGCATACCATCAATTATAGTTTCAGAAAAATTTGATGCAGCTATGTCTGGGTCTTGACCGGTGAGGCAATAGCGTTTCCAAGGAAATCATTTAAAAGAACTTTTATGTCCTAGTCAATCCGCAGCTTTGTAATCCCAAACATTGCGAGGATTCGCTTTAAATTGTTTTGGAATTTGTATATTTAGTTGTGTGGAGATCAAATTATGATTTGAACCACCCAATGGCTCTGATATTTTAAATTGAACCAGATATGGATCATTTGTCAAAAACAAATCAAGCAGGTTACTACTTTGTCCAGGAATGTCAGGAACTCTGCTTGGCTAGTCTATCACTTGAGTAAAACTGTGATAAAGAGGAAACAACCCAGCCTGTCTACCAACCTCGTCAGTTTTAGAGCTGTGTGTAAGCCATTCTTTATTGTAGACATTAAAATCTTCGAGAACTATAAACTTTGCATTAGGATACTGAACCAATCTATCTATCTTTTCAGATAAGTCATGAAATAAATTAAAGTTCTCAGGCGAATTAGGCGAACGGTAAAGTCCAAAGACAAACAGCGTTTGACCTCGACAACTAATTTTTAGTGACACCATATTGTGAAATTTTGTATTTAATTCAAATTTATTTGATATCACATATGGTGTAGTATTCCTAATATAAGCACAAACTCCATGCTTAATGTAGAAAGAAGATTCAAGCTCATAATTCGGACAAAGATATCTACTTTTATTTAAGGTCACAGCACGCGCACTGATAATTGTTTCCGTTAAAAACAAAATATCAGGTTTCATATTTTCAAGAACTGAAATGAATTGGACTGGATTAAGGTTAACATTCAATCCTCTTATGTTCGCAAAACTGATGGATAATCTTGCCATTTTAATTCAAAGAAAAATTTATGTGAAACACATATACAACACAATAATACGCAAACAGATAAAACCTAAATTGCCTACTTCAACAGCTGAACAACCTAAATCTAAGTCTAGGTTGACTGTTAAAATCGACAATCTAAATTATGAACCCGTAAGTAGAATATTGATTTTCGGTTCTATAACACGATTCGATAATTTGATTTTTCAATGCTAAGATGCGGACTAAGGATGCGGATTTTCATTTTTCGCACGAAATAAATGAACGGAATAAAAACGAAACCTTACGGAACAAAATACAAACGATTTGTTCTCGGCACCAAATTACATTCCAAATATATGAAAGTTACAGCATCACTCCACACTCTCAAATCACATCAAAAATCTGAACCACTAACAATGGAATTTCGATTCAGTTTCTTCTATACAAATCAGTATAATTATTCAAATATACTGCCGGCTATCTGGCATTTTAATTTATAATATTTTGATCTGTGAGGAGAGTATATCCTGTTTTTCGATAGTATGATTTTTGGGGGCAATAATTTTTTATTCATTATATCGAATATTTTCGATGTTATGATATTTCGATAATACGATTTTTATTCTATTTTACGAATTTCGATCAAATGGTTTTTCGATTTTATAAATTAAATTTTCGGTTATATGATTTTTAATGTGATCTTTCGATGCAATAAATTTTCGACGAAACGAATTTTTGGTGATATGATATTTCGGTCTACTGATTTTCAGTTCTATAGCACGATTCGATGATTTGATTTTCTGATGTTATGATGAGAACTCGAAAAAGAGAGAGAATGTCATTTCCTACTGCATCAATGAAATTTTTACTTGGACTAATTTCTAAGGGTAATGAAGAATCAGACACACTAGCTAGGCAAGATGCACCAACATTGTTTTTAAATTTTAAACCATTTTATAAAATAGTTACAACACGTCTACGCAAATGTAAAGGAATCAATTTAAAGCAGTTTTTTTTGTGGCGTTTATGCTCCATGTAGGAGCGTTACCAAGCTAACCAGCTTCGCATATTCACCAAGGTTATTCACAACAGCGACATAATTACCATGGCAGCCGATTTTTTTAACGTCGTTTATTACGTCAGTCTCCCATTGTAGTCGTGGTCTACCTCGCGGTCGCCCACTCCCTGGGGTACTAACGTACATTTTAATCATTCCAAACTGTGAATCGGCTCGTAAAACATGCCCAAACCAAACAACCCAATTGGAACGGATACAACCTATTATATCTGGACCCTTAAGAAGGTCTCTGATCTCAAAGTTATATCGTGTTCTGTACTCTCCATCGTCTGTCTTAAGTGGACCAAAAATGTAGTGTAGGATCTTACGCTCAAATACAGATAAATGTGATTCGTCATTTTGTGTAAGGGTCCATGTTTGTGACCCATACAACTCCACTGGTCTAATCAACGTCTTGTATAACTTTAGTTTGGTGTTAGTTGATACATACGGGGATCCAAGGAGAGGCTTAATTGAGTAGAAAGTTCGATTACCTGCAGCGATTCGAGCTTTTATAGCTGTAAGTATACTGTTGTTTGAGTCAAGCATTGATCCCAAATATTTAAAGGATTCAACTCCCTCAATTCGTTTATGCCGCACATCAAATCTTTCTTCTCAGTCTCTCTTGAAACATTCATGTTTGGTTTTATCGTAGTTAATTTGAAGACCAATCTTTTTAGCACCACTCTCAAGCGACTTGAAAGTCTCACTCATAACAACCTCACTTCGGCCGACGATGACAACATCATCAGCGTAAGCGATCATCTGTACTGAGTTTATTGACAAGATATTGTTATTAGTCGGTAGTTTCTTTTGACAGCACAAATATTCCAAGGCTAAATTAAAGAGTGTAGGAGATATAACATCGCCTTGTCTTAACCCGGAGTCGACTTTAAAAAACTGTGATATTTCGTTCTCTACTCATACACAGCATTGACTGTCATTTTGCATGATTCCAGTTTACCAGGAATTCCCATTGACACCAAAATAGACCATAGAGTCTGTCGTTCGAGAGAGTCGTAGGCCTGCCTTACATCAACGAAGAGTTAGTACACAGGTCTGTTGAACTCACACTTTTGCAAAATCATCCTTATCTAGAAAAGTGCATCGGTGGTACCTCGGCGTTGCCGGAAGCCACACTAATATTGTCCAAACAGTTGTTCAGCAAAAGGATTGATTTAGGCTAGCAAAACGTATGAAAAGATCTTATATGCTGTGCAGAGTAGAGCGATTCCCTTGCAGTTCGCAATTTTTACGCAGTTTTATGGATTGGTATCAGCATGGTCACTTAAGTTAAGAAGATCCTCAAAATAAGCGGCCCAAGTATCTAAAATATAAATTAAATCAATAATTTAAATTAATAAATTATTGTTACAGTAAATCCACAAAACAATGTTTTAGTAGTTATATTTATATTTATTTGACGCGTTTCGAATGTTATACTTTCATCATCGTTACAAAAATATAAGACATGTATAATATTCGAAACGCACAAATAAATATATATAACTACTAAAAGATTGTTTTGTGGATTTACTGTAACAATAATTTATTAATTTTAATTTATTATACAACAACTTGGAGACCAAACAAAAATACCTTTTCATTTATTTAATTTTTTAAAATAAATAAAAGCTTATATAAAATATATCTAAAATATTTTTAAGGTCTACTTGTAGCTCCTCATCATCGTTTTGACTAGCTGTCGATCTAGTTTGAGGTCCCTTCTTTAAGGTTTTAACCTGTTGAAAGAAGTTACGAGATTGATGTTCCTTATTGAAGCTTTCAATCTCATCACACTTTCTCTTCCACCACTACACAGCTTTGTAACGGCTTGTCTTGCCAGTTTATAGTTCTCCTTCGTGGACCTGGTGTTGCGTCCTTGTAGACTTTTCAGATAGCAATCTCTTTTGTATTGAATAGCGTCAAGACATGATTGATCCATCCATGGATGGCTTCTGGAAGTGGTTCTGTGGTCGTCCAAGTATTCCCTCGGCAGCGCTTAAAACAGCATCTTTGAGCAAATACCATGACTTATCGACGTCTCCATTAATGGTTTTTGATTATCATTCGAATTCAAACTGTTGGGGCCCACCACATTTCCATAAGAGATATCTCTTCCAACCTGCCCATTAAAGTCACCAAGAACCATAATGAATCGCGTGTAGGTGTTTGTTTCATAACCTCTTCCAGTGCTATATAGAAATTATCCTTCTCGTCCACGGTCTTAGCTTAAGTAGGTGCATGCACAGTAATAAGAGATAATCTTGTTTTCCGATTGGCTGTCTAATTTCTTGCAGAGCTATGATATCCATCCTATACCTCTCAGCTTGTTTCTAGACTTATAAGAGATCAGGAACGCTCAGGCTGCGCACGTTTGGCGTTCCGATTCGGTAATCTGGTCCTTTTCACGTCCAGGTAAAATTCTGTTGTTTTGTCCGGGTCTGTTATTCTTTTTCTGATTTCCAAATTTAACAAATAATTATTTTTCCGGGGTTAGGGTGTTAACCTTAGGCCCAACCCAAATTGTCGTGAATGGGTCCGTTCTGCATCTTAAGGTTACCAGAAACAACCTTTTTACACGTTTATATAGCGAGCCGCTTGATCCAAGACAGACGCCCGCTCTAAGCTGCCCCTAACACGGAGATCAGACGCTTGGGTCGCATTGGTTTTAAGGCACCAATTCGCCGTGATGTAGCATCATTGGCTAAGCAGTTTTTACTCTGCTTGTCTCCGATACATCAACCTAATTCTGTAAGCATTAATCAGGCAGCACGGCGTGGAATTCGAATTTTGCCACATAATTAGGATGATCAACCAAAATAAAACAACCTAAGATTTCTGACAACGGTTCTTCTGAACACTGTAGACTAGGGAAAACTTCAAGAATATTGAGCTGGAGGAGACAAACGAATATAGATTCTGTTAATTTGGTAAATGCAGTTTCTAAAGAATGAAGGTTTGGAGGTGCTCTAGATGGAAATTATCAGAGACTTGGGTGCCATAGATCTGTCAAGGTTTTTTATCAACATTTCTGTGAGCATATAACAATTTTGTTCAAATTAATATTTAACTAATTTCTAATTGAGCATTTTCGTTAGTAAAATTTAAGTTATGCTACTAAACACCCACATTCGCTAAAGGAATATTTTTTAAAACGCATCTCGTTACGTCATTCCAAATTTAACATTCTATTTACGATTTGTTTTGTAAACATACGTATGTGAATTGTGAAATAGAGAAAATTTGTTTTAGAAAATGTTGGGAAAATATCGGCTTAAGAACATGAAATTTTGTTAATTAATGCACAAGTTGAACATTATAGAGGCCATGGAACACCATCGCACTGCTGTTGATTTCGTTGTTTTCAATAAAAATAGCTACTGACAGTGGTTGGATGAAGTCGGCTCTGTATCATACCTAATATGCAGTTTTTTTCCGCATCAGAACTTCTATGGGGTCACAGTAAGAGAATGCAGATGTCATCCATACAAGAACGCTGATTTAATCCAGAGAACGTTGGTATGGAACCTAGGTCTTAAACGATGTATGTGTCTATCGAGAAAGTTTGTTTGCTAAATAATACTAGTACTTGATTTCACCTTTCAAATGTTGGCTCTAGACAATCTTGTATATGATTAATATTGTTTACCAACAAGCAAAATTTCAAATATCAACATTGATAAGATTATGAAATATACAAAATGACTCAAATTGTTAATATATTAAAACAATCGTAGTTTTATTACTATATATGTTTAATTTTTAAAAATTCTTTGTTTGAAAATGCAAACTATTAATTTAGCACAAACGAAAGAGAAAGTAGGTTACAAACTTTACGTATAGTAACTGCAACATTTACTATTTTCTTTAATTACAATAAGAATTTTACTAAGATTGAAAAACAAAAGAATCGCTATAGAACGGCACTCCTTTTAATTTCTATTAAAAAATAAGAAATGAATGTAAGACAGAAACATCGTAGATGAGCAATAAGAAAAATTAATTAAAAATTTTCGAGAGATGACGTTTTTGTTTTATGATACACAATGTTCTGTTTAACTTCTGGTTAATATATTATAATTCAGAACCAACCAATGTTTTAAGAATAAATAGATCTTTAAGATTGTCAAGTTTCTAAAAATAACACAATGACCGATCTTCATATTTTTCCCTATCTACCACAATTCAATAAATATTAAAACAATCTATAAATAGAAAAAATACGCAAATTATATCGAATAAAAATAAATACTAACCAGCATCTTTAGCCCTTTGAATAACAGAATCCAAATCACGACTGTATTTTTTGTTTGTTAAATTAGCACCTACATCGATGACAATTAAATTATCAAAACAATGTGTCATATCCTCAGACATATTATTATTATCAGACATATTAAAATGTTTGCTATACTATTGTTCTATGAGCACCAATTAATTAATACTTTTTTAAAATTAGAAATCAAAAATTAAAAACAAAACACTGACGCCAGATGTACGCTCTACTTTGATGTTAAACGAGATGAGATTTTTAGGAACATTCGTATGATGAAATTTGACAATTGTTTTTTTTTTCTTTAGGTTGGTGTTAATGAACAATAATGTAGCTATAGAAGATACATTTTTATTGAGCTTTAAAGTTTTAAAGATATGTTTTTGTTTATTGTAAAAAAGATTTTTCTTAATTGTAAGTAGAATAGTTTTAATTGAAAATTAAAAATCTAATTTCATCTAAACGATTTCATCTGGTTATTCGTTATGCTTGCAGAAAAATTCATCAAAACAAAAAAACTAGTTGTTTCAACTTTTGTAACAAAATTAAATGGTATAAACGAATTTATTTTGTGTCATGTCAAATTTGACGTTTACGAGAAAATAAAAATGGCGCAAACAATAATACAGTATGTTATAGTTCGAGGGGATTTATTTAAAGTATTGAATTGGCCTTTGGGAGCAGTTATTACTCAGTGCTGCCATGCATCATCGGCTGTTTCTCACATATATAAAGATGATTTTGTTACTCAAAAATATTTTAGTGATTTAGATAATATGCATAAAGTTGTATTGGAGGTAATATAAAATATTAAAGAAAACTAACTTTTAAAAATATTTTCTGTTAAAAGGCAAACGATGAATCAGCCCTACATACGTTAAGTGCAGTTTTAACAGAAAATAATATTAAACATAAATTATGGATAGAACAACCAGAAAATATTCCAACATGTTTAGCAATTAAACCATACTACAAAGAAGAGGTTCATAAATTTGTTAAAAAATTTAAATTATATAAATAAGTTTAATTTATTATAAATTAGTCTGATAAATGAACTATAAATTTGTTTTTTACATAAATTTTTGTGTTATTAAAATATTTCAATCCAAGCAGTTCATAATTAAAAACTCCAAAACAAATTCATATTTTTTATATGTAAATTTGAAGTTTTCCTTTTTTCTTCGCATTTCCAAAAATCGTTATTTAAATTGATTATTTCTGCCAAAGAATTATTAAACAATTTGTGCATTAAAGATTGTTGATTTCAAATCACCAACGGTACACAATTCTTTTTTTTTTTTTAAATATTTGATTATTTTTTTAAAATAAACTTTATGCATTCCCAGATGTGTGGTGTAAACTAAACAAATGAAAATTTTAACGAAATTTTTTCGTTAATAATTTATCATTTGTTTTCATTTATAATGTACAAATAAGAAACGTTTACAAGTATATTTTGTCGGGATAATGAAGAATTATCAGAGATCATCAAAAATTAATTCAAAGAAGTCAACAACCAAAACGAACCAATATAAAAATAATAATAATGAAGAAAATATTGTTGTTTTGAATACAAAAGCAGGAATCATGTTAAGTGAATCTTCAAAGAAATCATCGGAAAATGTGACTGAGGATTGTACTACAGAGGCACCAAAACATGAGAAACCCATTTATTCGATGGAAGAGCTATATAAATTAAATACTTATCGTAAAATAAATAATAAACTGCAACATATACCAGAACATTTATATTCCTATCGACAACATCGCGGTTCAAATAGTTATAACAATATATCAAGAACTGCTCGAAATAATTCGGAAAAGGATAATGTTACAAATTTACTACCCAAATTTGCTAGAAGTTGTTCTCAACCGAAACGTGAGGGAACAACAGAAAAAAGTACTAGATCTAAATCAAAAACTAATATAATATATATTGCTCTCACTCTCCAAGAAGATGTTAAACTAGATCAAGCGAATAATGCTTGGAAACCCAACGTTTTGGACAAAAAATTAGAGGCAAATACATCTGATGAACTATTTAAGAAAGTTCGTTCCATTCTCAATAAACTGACACCAGAAAATTGTGAAAAATTGATTTTAGAAATAAAATCGTTTCAAATCGATACAGTTGATAAATTGAAACGAGTTATTGAATTAATATATGAAAAAGCCGTTCAAGAACCTAATTTTTCACATGCTTATGCTACTGTCTGTTCCGCTTTAAGTGATGTTAAAGTTAAGTCTGAAATAACTGAGAATTTCAAGAGAATGCTAATATCATGTTGCCAAAAGGAGTTTGAGAATATTGCTGAATCAAAGACGAGCTCGGATACGGTAAGTTTTCTAATTTTTGAATTATATTTCATCAAACTAATTATTCCGTATTTCGCAGGACTCAAAACAATGTAAAAGTGACGAAGAACGGTTTCGTTGTGAGGAAGATGAAAGAAAATTACGACTTCGTTCGGTTGGTACCATGCGATTCATTGCAGAATTGTTTAAATTAAATATGTTAACGGTTTCAATAATGCAGTCATGTATACAACATTTACTTGAATTAGGTCAAGAAGAATCTTTGGAATGTTTATGTAAAATGTTGACAACAATTGGTTTGAAATTAGAAGAAAAATGTGATGTCGACGTTTATTTTAAGCAAATCGATGAAATTATAAATGATAATGAAAAATTTAAAATTTCAAATCGAATACGTTTCATGCTAATGGATTTAGTTGATTTAAGAAAATTTAATTGGGTTTCACGTCGATGTAATGATATAATACCGAAGAAAATGAATGAAATAAAAAAAGATATTGAAAAAGAAGAAGTTCAAGAGAAATATTTGAATTACTCATGTAATAATAATAATAATTTTTATTCGAAAAAAAAATTAAAACCACATAAATTTGATACGTTACCAACAGAGGAGTACAAGTGGTCAATACAAAATTCCAGAAAAAATCGCGCAGGATTTTCTAATACTGTTTTTAATAAATTGAATACAAAACCATTGGTAAATATTTTTTGGAAATTTTTTGATTAAATATGATTTAATGTTCTTTCTTTCAGAATATAGATGTCAATACTGAATTAGGAAATGCTTCTACGTTTATGTGGTCGAAGCAACGTCAAACGCAGTCGTCAGTTTATGAAACTTCAACGACAAATAAATTTTCCGCACTACTTGAATCTGAAGGTAGCACAAGTAGTTTGTCACATACAGAATCATGATTATTATTTCACGTATATTCAAAATTTAACGTAGTTAATATTTCAGTGTCTTAGTTTTTGAAACAATTTTATACAATTTTATTTACATTTCAATGTTTATTTAAATTTGTGTTTAGAATTCAAACATGTTTTCTTGATCGATGTGTTGAAATAATTGTACAAATTAATATATCGTTTTTATTATTATTTTGAAATTTCGTTTAAACCTTATCTCAACCTCAGGAGTCATGGTGTTCTGGCGCTGTGATATGGGTCTAGTTTGTCCGAGGTACCCGAGCTACAGGCCGGTTTATGTCCGCTGTTATTCACCGTAAACCTCTTGTCATTTTTGGTGAGAGCGGGGACTTTGGCTTAGCTGCTTGGGTCGCGTTATGATTCTACCTTATCCCCAATCCAAATGACGCCAGTGTTCACCGAAGGCTGAATCTGGCAGGATTAATCCAAGAAAACCGTCTTCAGTTGTGAATAGATCTAAAAGGAGTGGGTGAAGTTCGGTTGATGATCTTTATTTTGTCCTAATTATTTTTACTTTTTAAAAATTTGCCTTCGCTTTTATTTATTTCATTCTATTGTTACGTTTTTTCCAACATTGCTTCGAATTGGCCTTATTCTCAATTCGATAAACGCAATTCCCAATCTCCTTCTGAGTTCAATCATCGATTAATAAGCAAACACACCAAGTTTTATTACACCAGGTATGTCATCTTCACCACAGCTCCTAATGCAGAAATTATATTGGCAGGTGATTTCAACGTCCACCAAAAAGATTGGCTACGTTTCTCAACCAAAACATCATTAAAAGGACAATATGCTAAATTTCCTGCTGATTCCAATCAGTTTAAACCACTAGTAGATAGGCCAACCCACATTCCAAATATTACTAGCCATTCTTCTAATCTACTTGACCTTTTCATGACAACTCATTCTGCTGTATATACTTGCACGGTCGAAAAATTTTTGATCTTATTATATTTGGAATTTTGAACAAAAGTTTTCAATTTTTGATTTTGTAATAATTTTTGGTAATTTTTTTAGAATTTTGAAAAAAGTTTAAATTTTTATGAAATTTTGGAATATTATTGGAATTAAGAAAAAGATTAAATATTTGATTTTAGAATATTTTTGGAATTTTGAAAAGAGTTTCAATTTTTGATTTTGTAATAATTTTTGCAATATTTTTAGAATTTTGGAAAAATTTGAATATTTAAGAATCTTTGGAATATTATTGGAATTTAGAAAAAGCTTAGATATTTGATTTTATTCTAATTTTTGGAATTTTGAAAAAAGTTTTAATTTTTGATTTTGTTATACTTTTTGCAATATTTTTAGAATTTTGAAAAAAATAGAATTTTGAATTTTATATATATTTTTAGAATTTTAAAAAAAAATTCAATTTTTGATTTTGTAAGAATTTTTGGAATATTTTTAGAATTTTTAAAAATTTAAAATTTTTGATTTTATTATAATTTTTGGAATTTTAAAAATATTTTCAATTTTTGATTTTGTAATAGTTTTTGGAATATTATTGGAATTTAAAAAAAGTTTTAATATTTGATTTTATTCTAATTTTTGGAATATTTTTGGAATTTTAAAAAAAAGTTTCAATTTTTGATATTGTTATAATTTTTGCAATAGTTTTAGAATTTTTGCAAAAAGTTTTAATCTTTGTTTTGTAAAAATTTTTGGAATATTTTTAGAATTTTGAAAAAAGTTTGAGTTTATTTAACTTTTACAAGATTTTTGGAATTTTGAAAGAAATATGAATTTGTGATTTTGTAATATTTTCTCGAAACGCTAAATGGAGAGATTTTTGAGTAGTTTGCTGAGTGTATCACCTTTTTACTAAATTATGTTAATTTAAGATGTGTTATAATTTTCCGGCAACGTATATTGATGTTTCGTGTTAGTTTTGTAATAAATTTTTAAAGGGTCATTCCATTGTGACATACGTAACATTTTTACCCTTTTCAACTCATAATTTTGCCTATTATTCATAAAAAACATTGTTATTTTATGAAATTTATGTTATTTGATACTATTATGCAGGTAGGAAATACATTATCAATGAAAAAAGGCAGCAAATTAAATATATATTAAATAATAATAACAAAATTCAGTGCTGTGACCAACGTAACAAAAAAAGTACCACAGTAAAACTTACTCACACTTTCAAAGCAATTTCTCTGAAAGTATGCCTTCAATAAATTCAATTTTAGTTTTTTATAAAGCACAGGTTATCTGTTTTTAAATAAGCATATGTTTTTCACAAATGCTACATACAGTAGTGGTTCCATTTAAAAAAAATTGTGTGACCAACGTAACGTGACCAACGTAACAGAAAAAAACACATAAGAAAATAATGCATTTCTAACAATAATTTTATTACTTATTTATTTTTTTCCATCTTTTAAACAATTTATTTGTTTATTTCCTATCTTCAGTATCAATCATGACGGGCAAGTTTCCAATTAGATTAATTTTTCCACACAACATAAACTTCATTGCAACTATTGAGGTTTATGTTTCCATGGAATGACCCTAAACAGAGATAAAAATTACTTGTACTTTAACAAAGAGCTATGTTTGATATACATCGCTGCCCAAAACTAAAAACCATGTCTTTTTAAAACTTTTTTTGCCAAAAACTATATCAAAATCCTTAAGCCAGACCGAAGTCTTGAAATCTCAGAGCTTGAGATTTCAGCCCCTCCATATTTTTTTATTTGCGATGCTACAATAATTGGAAGATACAAAAAAGCACAACGATTTCACAGCTTTAAGTTTTCACTTCTGTCCGCAGTCCTCAAGATTCCCTTCTTTTTATTTAAAAAGCAACAACTAAAACTAACAAATTAGCGGACGTATAAGAAAAATTGTAACTTTGATTTTTGAGCCAGAAAAATAATAATCAGACAAACATTTTTGTTTTATTTAATAATTTATTATTTATCAACATTAAATTAAAAACTTTTACAATCTAATTAAAAATACAATAGATTATTTTATAATATCGCTTTTATTTTGTGTAAAAAATGACACAAAATAATTTTTCTTAAAAATTACTAGTAGGATTATTAATGATCGGTTTTTTTTAAAATTAAAAAATTACAATACTTTAAATATTTATTTTGATAAATTATAAAATAAATTATATTCATTTAAAAAACGAATTTAATTTTTTTTTGCTATTAAAAACTAAAAAATGTTTTTATTGGTATATTTTTTTTTGTTTTAATTAAATTTTTACAGTCTTTGTGTTATTTATAATTAATTACTTTCTCACTCGTGACTTTATTCTATTTCTTTTTTTATAAATTAAATATCTTTATTTAAAATTATTATTTATTTATTATTTTACACAATTTTTTTAGTTGAATTATTTAATTTATCATTAACATTTTTATTTTTATTGTGCGTTATCAATCGATTAGTATTTAATTTAAATCCTGTAAATTTGTTATCCAGTCTATGACTTTTTTCTGAAAAATAATAAATTAAAGAAGAATTATTACTATTATTATATTAAAATTATGTAAGAAAAAACATTATATAAGAAAAAAATGTCATGCTAATAGATCAATTGCATTTCAAATGTAGATTTTTCGACGATCTATTGTACTCCTCGAAACTCCTCGTTAACGATAAAGGATTTATTGGAAATATTCAGTTCAGTCGGAAAAATTCAACTTGTTTTTCCCGTGTTATGCTTATAAGGACCCTAAATCAGTAAAACAGAAAGTTATTTTAATTTTAAAATTTGTTAGCTTAATTCATAGAGCTGAAAGTCTGTTGAACTCGATTATTGAATTGTAAGTGTGTAAAAAATGTCTAACACTATCATCGAAAAATTATACCATCGAAAATCGTTGCATCGAAAAATGGCAATAAATTGAAAATAAAAATCATACTATCGAAAAATCATATTCACTTGGTTAGCTATTAGACGCACTTTACCGAAGCTATAACTTGTGAAACCATAAATTCTATTCAGCTTGCATAACTGCTTACAAAGGACATTACCAAAGTTATTTCCGAAGTCTATTACAGATTATAGCTTCGTTAAAGGCGGGGAAAGTTCTCCAAATGGCTTTTATCGAAACTGCTTAGAAATTTTAAAGAAACTATGAAGGTGGTAAGACTGTTTAGTGTTATAAAAGAAGTTAAAATGCTAGTTGGGATGTTTTAGTTGGTCCCGGATTTCTTTCAATACCAGCCATGACGAGGAGTATTTGAAGCAGTGAGGCCAGTGACAGCTGCTTCTTTACCAAAAAAGTGGAGCGTCCGATTTGCACCTTCCGTCGAAATTGTTGTGATGGTCCTTGTTCGGAATTGAGTTCCGAGTGCTTCTGGGGCGTAGACCCGTTCATCTTGAGAAGCAAATTGAAATGTTAGATGTCAGCGGTATATGTTAATTGGGCAAATCGTTTGAAAATGTATATTTATTTGTGGATTATTTTTTAATCAAAATTTTGTATGTCATTGGTGTGAAACTGTGAACGAACGAAAAAAACTAAATTCTGAATTTTTTATTTTATTGCTCTGAAATGGAGTTATGCCATCATGAATTTTTAGTAATTTCTTTTGGTTTACATAGATAATATATTATGTGCTATCATATTTAGAAGATAAAGTTTTAGGATTCCAAACAGATTTTTCTACGTTTTATTTGAATTTTACCATAGGGCTATTCTTTTGAAAATGCACATGTTTTGAAATTTTGAATAGTTATGAAATTTTGTGTTTTAGATACTACTATCACGGCACGTGTTAGGTTATAACGATTATAACACTTAAAAATATCCGTCTGTCTGCCGGTCGGCCGTCCGATCTAGAAAACGTTGGAGCGATTTCAAAAGTTTTTTTTCTCAGAAGATCCGAAACGATGATGGGTTCGATAGCTATACCAGAAGTGTGTGTCAAAAAATAATAAATTGTGTCAAAACACGAAAATTAGCATTTTTTTTTCTTAAAAAACGTTCATTCTAAGTGATTACAAAATACAAGTAGGAACATTGAGTGTGGAGAAATCTTGATGGTTGGCATTGGTATGTGAGACCAGGACTTGATTATTGCATTATAATTGTGTCAAAAAATACTGTCGAGTGTGCCAAAAGAATAATTTTCATTTATTTTTTTACCCACTTTTTGATTAAATATCCCAAAAATTGGGTTAAAAAATAAATGAAAATCATTCTTTTGACACACTTGACAGTATTATTTGACACACTTATAATAGAATAATCATGTCCTAGTCTCACATACCAATCTCTTTGTCTTTCAGACCGAAGTAAAACATACCAAATGTTTAGGCATTTCTAAAAAAAATCTATAAAACATGTGCAGAGCAATAAAATAAAAAATTCAGAATTTAGTTTTTTTCATTCGTTCACAGTCTCACACCTCACACCACAGTTTCCCAAAAAATTTTGATTTGAAAAAAAAATCCACAAATAAATGTACATTTTCAAACGAATTGCATCTATACTGATTTTTACATCTTATACTACTGACATCTAACATTTTAATTTACAATATTTTTATCTGTGAGGAGATACACCTTGTTTTTCGATGATATGATTTTTCTATGTAATAATTTATTCATCACATCGAATATTTTCGATGTAATGATATTTCGATGATATGATTTTTTATTCGATTTTATGAATGTCGATGATATGATTTTTCGATTTTGTGAATCAAATTTTCGATTATATGATTATCGGTGAGTGATCTTTCGATGCTATGACTTTTCGACGTAATGAACTTTCGATGATATGAAATTCGGTGATATAAACTTTCGGTTTTGTGATTTCTGGTGATTCGACGATTTGATTTTTCGATGTTATGATACGAACCCGAAATATTGTTTTCTACTTTTGGTTTTAGTCTTTCACCTGGGTTTCACTGAACATGCTATTGATACTTTATTATATGCCGCTTAAGGTACAACTTGCATATTTATTTTTTTAATAACATTCAACTGAAAAATATGTTTAAAAAATTATCTGCTGGCAGTGGAGCGATGCGACTGACCTGTACCGCCGAAAAAGTTCACAGATCTTAGACGCCCATCAGCTGTCTCTTAATTATAAGATTTTCTTAAGAATTTCTAAGAGACGGGCCAAGTTCGTGGGTAAATCCGACGAAAATGTTATCGTGTATTATTATTATTATACTGTCTCTATATTTTACTGATTGATATTAATTTTTGCAATACTTTTCAAAAATTTAAAATCTACAAACAAAAGCAAACATTTCATTACCTTTTTTTAAACAATTAAATAAAAATTAAGCCTTCACAAACTATAATTATGCCAAGCTTAAAAATTTAAAACTATTTAATTAAATTACCAAACGTAAATAATGATATATGTTACATAGAAATATTTTAACCAAAATTACACAACTAACTGCATTAAAAAACGTATGTTTCCGAGTCACAAATTTACGTTATAATCTAATGTTTCTCAGTTTATCAAATAAATTAAGATAAAAATCAAAATAACGATAATAATGTACTTGTTTAAATTTTTCAATTATTTGTTATGCGGATGTACGGTCGGTTAGGAAATGGTGGTGTTGATGTGATAATTTGTACTTGAGTAAACCTAACTAATGTTTATTTTTAATAGCATTTGTCGCGTACCTACTACATCAATTAAAATAAATATTTATTTTATCTTTAACGATTTACATTTCACATAAATTAATATAATCTAAATTAATAAGAGTTATTATAATAATTTTGAATATTTATTTCCTGAAGAGGAACATAATTATATGAGTATCTATGCGTTAATATAAATCATTTATGATAATCAATGGAGTGTAGAGAGTGTTATATTATAATTATGTAGATATTTCATAATTAGATAATTATTTTAATTAAAGATTTGAAAATTATTTTAAGCTATAAAAAATAATTTATGTGTAAAGTTAGTTGAGATAAATATGATAGTAGTTATTAGTTAGAAAAATATGATAACGATTCGCTAGATGTTTTTTTTTATTATGTGTGATATGGAAAATGGTAAGAGAAAAATTATCATTTTGCAAGAAATTAATTTAAATGAAAATAATTTGTTGTTATTGTAGTTTATTATGAAATGAAAAATGGAATAATTTATTGTGATTACATGTCTAAAAGAACACAAAAATGATTGATTACTGAAGGTTTAGGATGAAAAATCAATATTTGGTTTGAGCGAGACTATCCACACCACACGGGTGTTGCGCGGGTGTCACACGGGTGTGACACAGGCAACCACACGGGTGTGGCACGGGTGATACCCATAGCACGGTGATACCCATTTTTTCTATTTTTATTCGCAACATACACGGACTACTCGGGAAATTATGTAATGTACGGTTATAGCACGATTTTGATTAAAATTTGATTTAGTAGGCTTTGATAATGTTTATTGTTAGAAATAAAATAGCAATTTGAGCCAATTAGATTATATTATTTCGATCTAAAAGACTTAATTACTATTCGAACAGCACACGGGTTACACGGGAAATTTTGTCATACGAAAAAAATGATAATATTGCGTGATGATTAAAATTTGGATTAGTTGGCTTTGGAAATGTTTATACACCCAATTCTGTTTTTACACGGTCTTTTTTTAGACGGTTTTGATATAATGCGGTCTAGAAAAAAAATTTAAATTCGTTTTTACACGGTTTTATTCGAAATAGCACGGTTTAAATTTTGAAGAAAATATTTATTTTTTTTTCTATATGAGCAATTTCACGAAGATTCAACAACGTTTTGACTTGACCCCTTTTAATTTTGATTATTTTTTGTTTATAGATAGTCTTTGATAAATAAAAAATACAAGTTCTCTTAGAATTTTTTTTTTTCGACCAGGGGTCTTCACAGGGTGCCCCTCAATTTTTGTTATTTTGTGATGTGAGTGCATTTTGACGAGCGATTGTAGAAAAACTACTGAATCGATTTTCATAAATGATATGTCGTTGAATAGGTAGTAGAACAAAGTTTTTAAAAATGTACACTGTTAATTTTTTGAAATAATTTTTAACGGTGTAACATAAGAAAAAAATGGTGTAATTGAAAAAAAGATGGCATAGCCTTTTTTTTTTTTTTAAACTAAATTGAAGCTTATTTTATATCTAACCACTTGTGAAAGTTTATGACTAGCTATATTTTTTGTTTTAGAGATAAAATTCGTTGTGCATATGACTGTCGGGAATCAGTTTTTTTTGTTCTGAAGGAAAATTATAAAAATGGCGATTTTTAGATTCAGATTTTTTTTTTATGTTAAATATCAAATATTTTATTATTAAATGAACTTTTTAAAAAGCAATTTCAGTCAAGTTCAGCAAAATTTTGCGACATTTTGACTCGACCCTTTTTAATTTGGTTTATTTTTAGTTTATAGATAGCCTTTGATAAATGAAAAATACTGCTTCAAGTAGAATTTTTTTATATATAGACCAAAATAAACCAAATTAAAAAGGGCTGAACTCGACTGCTTTTTATTTATATTTTGTAAATTTTGTTTTTCCCAATTTTCAACATTTTTTCTATAAATAAATTTCTTTTTATTTTCTATACCAAACCTATAATTAATCCCAAAATTAGAGATTTTTAGTTTTTATTACTTCTCGGTAATTTTTTTACATAACTAGGAGATTAAGTTTTTCTTTGCTTTGTTTCCTACTTTTTTTGTTATCATTTAAGAGAAACACTCTTTAGTTATAAAAATATTGTTATATTATTTAAGTTTATAGCCTTGACAGGAATCTTAGACATAGATTCAAGATTTCCAGTTGTTTTGGCATTGAACTCTAATGATACTCAATTGTTTTTCTCCCATTAATTGTTTTCTGCCATTAACTGTTTTTCTCCCATTGATTTTTTCCATTTTTTTCATCCCCTTTTGGTCATGGCAAAACTGTCGATCAGTTTTACAAATATTAGAGGCTTAGCGGCTAATCTTAATTCAGTGCATGAGTATTTGCAACGTATTTCACCTGATATTCTTTTCCTCACAGAAACGATTATCAGTGGAAAGGCGGCCAAATTAGACGTAAACAAATATCTATGTCCATATTACGAGTTAGAACACTCATTTTTTGATAAGCATAGTGTTTGTGCTTACATACGAAACTCCATACCATATGTGAAGATTAAAGCATTTGAATTGAGTTCAAAGCATTACAATATGGTTTCTTTGAAGATTTGCTGTCCAAATCAAACTCTTTTTGTATTTGGATTATATCGCTCACCAAACTCCCCTGAGAACTCACATTTTTTTCAAGACTTATCTGATAAGATAGATAGGTTAAATGACTACACAACTGCTAAATTCGTTGTATTTGGTAACCTTAATGTGCACAACAAGGAATGGCTTAAGCACAGTTCGAAAACGGATGAACTTGGTAAACAAGCAGAATTATTTTCGCTGTACCATAACTACACGCAAATAATTGACCAGCCAGCAAGAGTTCCAGATATTCTAGGTCAAAAAAGAAATCTTCTTGATTTATTTTTAATAAACGATCCGACTATAGTGCAATTCAAAATCACAGAGCCTCTATGAGGATCTGATCACAATTTGATCTCAACTACACTAAATATTGAAACGCCCAAACCATTTAAAGCCAATCCTAGACGTGTTTGGTACTACAAAAATGCGGATTGGCAAGGCTTCAAAAGTCATTATAAATGATATCCATGGAAACAAACTTGCTTAGTTGAACAAGATCCAAATAAGGCTGCTGTGATTTTTTCTGATGTAATACTGGCAGGAATGCGTAAATTTATACCAAATAGTCTGATTGTCCCGAGAGTAGATCCTTGGTTTACCAAAAAATGCAAAGAGGCAATTAAACAAAAAACAATTGCGTTTCGTAATTACATTAAAACAAGCAATACAAAAACCTTGCGAGAATATAAAGCTGCCAGGAACATATGTCGGTTATTGATACACAAAGAAAAAAATCGTTATAGTTCAAAAAAAGCAGCGAAATTTGCCGAGCATCCTACGGGCTCTCGACAGTTTTTTAAAGCCGTTAAAGCAGTGCAAAATAATTTCACTCAATCGTCACTACCACCTTCAATTCATGATGATGTACCCATAATAAACCCAAAAGAAAAGGCTGATCTTCTTGGAAAACTCTTTTCTGAAAACTCAACTTTAACTGCGCCTAATTTTCCACCAAAACCAATTCCTCAGGTACCGTACAAAATGAAGCGTATCATCTTTCGCAAGAATGTCATACGTAAGATGCTTTTGCAAATAAATTCCAATAAATCATCAGGTCCTGATAATATCCCCCCCATCATACTGAAAACTTTTGCTAGAGAGCTAGCACCATTTCTAACAAAAATCTACTATCTATCATACAAGAAAGTATTCCCAGACATTTAGAAGTTTGCTAGCGTTCAGCCTGTATCAAAAAAAGGAAAAAAGAATGACCCAAGTAATTACAGACCGCTATCCATCTTGTCGGTTGTTGCAAATGTGTTCGAAAAATATATTAACTATAATATTATGACTTATTTGGAAGCTTCAAACATTTTTAATGGAAGGCAATATGGGTTTCGACAGGCACGATCGACTGGAGATTTGCTATCTTATGTAACACATGTCGCTCGAGCACCATGGTGAAACATTTGGCATTGCACTGGATATATCGAAGGCCTTTAACAAAGGATGGCACGACAATCTTATATGTAAGACGAGATGTAATGGTGTTGAAGAGCAACTTATTTCTTGGATTCAAAACTTTTTAACTGGGAGAGAGTTTCGAGTAA
The DNA here is from genome assembly GCA_963693315.1 of Diogma glabrata. Classification (NCBI taxonomy): domain Eukaryota; kingdom Metazoa; phylum Arthropoda; class Insecta; order Diptera; family Cylindrotomidae; genus Diogma; species Diogma glabrata. The sequence continues at coordinate 417,353,369 of OY856187.1, forward strand.
ATATCGATGGTTTTTCATCGGAAACATTTTCTACCAACGTAGGAGTGCCGTAAGGATCATCTTTGTCTCCCACCCTTTTTCTTATATATATCAACGACTTGTTAGATTCCACCGTTCATTCCATTCATAGTTTCGCCGATGATAGCACGCTACATGCATTCCATGAAACACAAAGGCAACGAGTATCTGATGTTATTAATAACCATAGATCTAATTTGACGGATTCCTTAAACTCTGATCTTAAAACAATTTTAGAATGGGGTCATACAAACAGTGTAGAAGTCAATGCAAGTAAAACACAGTTTTGCCACTTTACAAGATCATCTGCATCTAACCCTTTTCCATTAGAATTTGATTTTAACGATCTTGAAGAAAAGGAATCTATCAAACTTTTGGGGGTTGAGGTTGAAAATGATATAAAATGGAATACTCACATTTTCAATCTTGCTAAGAGCGCGGTTCAAAAGTTAGGATATCTAGGGCGTTGTCGTAAGTTTTTCAATAGCGAACAGCTTCTTTTGATATATAAATCATTTATTCGCCCCTGCATGGAGTACTGTTCTCATATCTGGAGTGGTGCATAACCAACCTCTTTAAAATGTCTAGACATTGTCCAACGGAAAGCAATTAAATTGATCGGCAATTCAAATCTTACAAACGAGCTTGATTCGTTACAGCATAGAAGAAATGTCGCTGATTTGACGATATTTTACAAATACATTATGAATGAGTACTCTTCAGAGGAGATCAAATCAATACTACCCAAACCCGCTATTTTTTCTCGTTCAACCAGAGCATCAGCCACGGCCCACCCATTCATCGTTCAAATAACAAAATGTAGAACTGTGGCCTTTCAACGTGATTTTTTCAGCCGTGTTTCTTATCTTTGGAATTCCTTGCCCTTATGGGTTTTCCCTGATTATTTTAATCCCCAACTTTTTAAAGTCCCTGTCCACCAATTTTTTAAAGAAACATAATTCATTTCCACAATCTACAGTTGGCATGGAACCTTCGGATATTCAGAGACGTTAATTTATAATTTATTTAAATTAACACTAAACATGTCTAACTTAGTATAAAAAAAAAATGAGAATTTTCATTTCATATTGTTTTCAACTTCTATTCCTAGAAGTATATGTATGTACAATTGATCAATTTTCTTTGAAGATTTTTTAACACTAATCTTAAAGTTTGGAGGAAGAAAATTATTTTATCTTATTATACTCTTATTGATACTCTGGTGCTACGTATCAAGTTTGCAGGCTTAGGTAAAATCGATTTGATTTAGATAGAAGCCTGTTTATCCATAATGTAAAATACCGTCAAATCAGCGACATACCAGGAATCAAGCTCATTAGTAAGATTTGAATTGCTGATCAATTTAACAGCCCTCTGTTGTATAGAATCAATCAAGACCTGTATGGTACACTCCATATGTAACGACAATAATCCATGCAGGGGCGATTATATAACTTCTCCATTAAAAGAAGCATTTTGCTATTAAAAACCTAGCGCAATGACCCAAAAATATTAGTTTTTGAACAACTTTCTTGGAGAGGAGAAAAGGACAGAGAAAAAGTCGTCGATTGGGGTAAACACAGCTATTGATTGTTTTCAGATCATAGAGCGAGCTCCCCAATGATACTTCCATTAGTATCTAGGACGAACGAATAGAATCCTAAATAGATGTGAAAAATATTTCATTCCGTATAATTTACGGACACATTTAAAAGTTTTACATTAGTCCATGTATGGAATATTGTTGTCAAGTGTTGTGTGGTGCATCTATTTCGATCTAGGCTCTTTTAGATTATGCTCAAAAGCATGCTTTACGAATTATTGGCGATCGAAATTTAACATAAAATATTGATTTCCTACAACATTGTCGCACTGTTGCTAATCTCTGATTTAGTTTTTGTTTTTTATCAAATAAACTGTGCATACATGCACAAAAAAATTTTATTTGGCTTTCATATAGACTCTTAATAGTATTTTTGTACAAATCATTTTATTCTACCTATTTTTTACAGAAATAAAATATATGGAACCAATCCCCTTCTTTTCTATGTGCTGCATGTCTTTTTATGCACGGTTTTTTTACACGTCTTTTCCTGGAACGTATCTACCGTGTAAAAACAGAATTGGGTGTATTGTTAGAAATAAAATTTTAATTTGAACCATCTTTAGATTAAATTATTTTGATCTGTAAGACTTAATTACTAATTGTGCCACACACGGGAAACTATGTCGTACAAAAAATAGCAGTGTTGCAAAACGAAAAAAAAATTCATAACGTTATGCGTTTTATTTTTATAACAGTATATGAGCAATTTCACGAAGATTCAACAACGTTTTGATTTGACCCCTTTTAATTTTGATTATTTTTTGTTTATAGATAGTCTTTCATAAATAAAAAATACAAGTTCTCTTAGAATTTTTTTTTTCGATCAGGGGTCTTCACAGGGTGCCCCTCAATTTTTTGTTATTTTGTGATGTGAGTGCATTTTGACGAGCGATTGTAGAAAAACTACTGAGTCGATTTTCATAAACGATATGTCGTTGAATAGGTATTAGAACAAAGTTTTTAAAAATGTACACTGTTAATTTTTTGAAATAATTTTTAACGGTGTAACATAAGAAAAAAACGGTGTAATTGAAAAAAAGATGGCATAGCCTTTTTTTTTTAACTAAATTGAAGCTTATTTTATATCTAACCACTTGTGAAAGTTTGGGACTTGCGTTATTTTTTGTTTTAAAGATAAAATTCGTTGTGCATATGACTGTCGGGAATCAGTTTTTTTTGTTCTGAAGGAAAATTATAAATATGGCGATTTTTAGATTCAGATCATTTTATGTTAAATATCAAATATTTTATTATTAAATGAACTTTTTAAAAAGCAATTTCAGTCAAGTTCAGCAAAATTTTGCGACATTTTGACTCGATCCTTTTTAATTTAGTTTATTTTTAGTTTATAGATAGCCTTTGATAAATGAAAAATACGACTTCAAGTAGAATTTTTTTTAAATACAATAACATAAATTATTATATTTTTAAATAAAATAATATAATTATAATAACAATATAATTATAATAACAAACAACAGTAATGCTACGCGTCATTTGGTTGAAAAAAGTAAAACTCTACATAAAAATAATTTTCAGCATTCATCTGCGACGGATAAAAGAGGTGTATCCACAACAGATATAAATGTTGTAGAGCAGTTCTATAAAAGTGATGAAATCAGTAGATTATTGCCAGGCAAATGAGATGCAAAATCTTTTTATAAACAAAAAATAATCAAAATTAAAAGGGGTCAAGTCAAAATTTCCCAAAAATTTGCTGAACTTGCGTGAAATTGCTCATATTTATTTTTTCGGTACGTTATTCGATATGAAACAGAAAAATATGATATTTTATTAAGTTATAACGTTATAATTACGTTATTTTAAAATTAAATGTAATGTTTGAATGGTTAGTTTTAAACATTACATTTAATTTTGAAATAATATAGCTATAACGTTATACTTAAATGTCCGAAAATCGAAAATCTCTCATGAACAATTATTTCTTGTATCTATAATTATAAAAATATTAATTTTAAAAAGCATAGTAAAATAAAGCTAAATAATTAAATACATTAAAAATTTGACTCATTTCAAATTAAAAATAATTAATTTTTAAAATATTCTTAAATTATTCTTATTCTTAGCATAAAAATAGTCTTTCTTAAAACTATTCAAAACACCTGTGATGCAGAAAAGGCTAGTACAGACTTGAAATTACTTAAAATAAACTTAAAATTTTACAAAATTTAAAAAAAACCAAAATCTGTAGCTTAAGCTTCCACAAAAATTGATAAAGAGCAGATAAGTTGGATTTTATTCAACCGGTTTTTGTGCTTTGACTTTCATATAATTATACAAAAAGTCATCCAAAAAACGATATAAAATATTAACGTTATCGTTACGTTTTACGTTATTGTAACGCAGTTTAATTTTTAAAACGTTATGAACGTAATTATTACTAATAACGCTATTTCATTTCGTTATTTCGTATTTGCGTTACGTTACGAGTAACGTTTTGCAACACTGAAAAATAGTCAAAATTACACACGGATTGCTTTTTGTAGAATACGTTTTGATTAACATTTGATTTAGTATTCTTTGAAAATTGGTTTTTGTAAAATAAAATTTCAATTATGGGCCAATTGGATCAAATAACTTCGATCTGAAAGACTTAATTAGTATTTGTACCACACAGGGGGGAATAGAAAATGAGTCCTAAAAAACCTAATTGTAATAGCTCTCCAAAATTTTCCAAAGTACCTAATTCATTAGATACCAGCGAAGTATTCGAAACCATAATAATTATTAATCGAATGGAAAAGAAAGCCTTGAAACTTATACCATAGCAACAAGTTTGTTTTATTCATTTATCAATTCTGTCATCCGAAATTTATCATAAAATTTAAAATACAAACATATTTGAAAATGCTCCAAAATCCAGAAAGTATTGCTGAGAAGGCAAAACAAATTGTATTGGATTTGCTTCCCCGAAAATCTCGTGACATGTATCATAAAGAGTATGAAGATTTCAACAGCTGGAAAGAAAATATGGGCGTAGCCGTTATAAACGAAGATGTGGTATTAAATTATTTTAACAAAAAAGAATGTAGTATCTAAGCAATTTATACTTTGAGGATTTTTGATTACTCTTTTATAGTAACAAACGTTCAAACCGTCGACAGTATGGTCGAAATATTTCGAAATATTATCGACTGAATCATTTAAAATACTCCTAAAATTTTTGCTATGACGATTTTTACGGCCTAGGCCGAAAATTAAGCATTTTACGGACTGAAATGAGTCCGTAAAATAGCTATTTTTGGGAGCGTATACAAAAAAATATTTATTGTTTGTGGCCAATTTTTATTTTTATTCATTACCAAACGTTTCGAACAATTATCTTTTTCATTGCCAAGGGCTTTTGTTTTTTCAAGAAAATTATTTAAACGTTGTAGTTGCTTGCAAGTGTATAGCCGTGAGATTTCTAATGATGCAAACATGCAAGTGGTATCAATCTTTTCGTTAAGAATCAGTAATTTAATGGTGAACAGCAGCCACTAGTTTCAGATCAATCTTATATTCACAAAACAAACTGGCCGCGGTTCTGCCGACATGGTACTGGTTTTTTATGTTTATCTTGCAGTATTTACAACAAAATGATACATCACGAAAAGTATTTAGTATAAAATTTGATATAGAAACTGTTCCTGCGTATTTTGTGTACGATTATTTATTATTATTATTAATAGACAAAATTATGTACTGATGATTTTACTGTATCTTGCTGAGGTGGATGTTTTACAATTAATAGATCCAGATATCTGAAAAACTTCAAGGAGAGAAAATGAGTTGTCAATTGTATTGTTGAACCCTTTTGTGCCCTAGGTGCAGATGAAGCTTTTGAGCACCAACACCAAAAATTAAAAGCGAAAGAAGGAATGGTCAGTTTTACACACAATGATAATTTCAAAAATCGTTTCTTCCTTGTTAATCCGAGCTGAACAGAATTTCAAATGAGACGAAAATGTTGCTTGAGATGAAAACTATTGGACAAACAAAACTTCCCGGGCTTGTAAATACTGCCCAAAAATGCCAGGATCGCAATGTGTTGAAACTCAAAGTTACATTTAAATATTATACCATCCCTTTCCAGTATGAAAATTAAAAATCAACAACTTACCCACATTCTTACTCAAAGAATGTTTTTTCGTAGGAAGTGTAAGATTTTGTAAGTAAAATAGAAGAAGTTGGTGCAAAGTTGTAGGAATCTTTTATGGCATTGCTTATAAATAGCAAAAAATACAATTTTGGTCTCCAATGAAAAAATATCCCTCAAAACATGTAAAGCCTCAACAAAAAAGGTTAATGTTGTCCTTAGAGACAAAACTGTAGCTATGGAAACAGATCTCTCATTCATGTCTAGGCTATTGATAGCATTTCGAAGCAGAGATGATATTGACATAAATCTATGGAATCCACGGAGCTATAGAAGTCTGAACCGGGGGTACGGCTTCCGTACCGTACGGCGGGTCTGGAGTTTAAATTCAAAGCTTGATGATAATGTACGCAATTACGGTATATCACATCAGGTCTACCGCACCGTCAAAAATATAATTTAATTTGTTTTTGAGGACAATCCTGAACTTGATGTTCGAAATATTTACTTGGTAGAAGTACCGGTGAATTGTGTTGCAGAATCTAAATTTAATGTTAAGTTTCGATCACAAACAATTTGTGTAGCACGCTTTTGAACAGAGTCCAATTGAGCCAGAAAGTTAAAATATGCAGCGCCCCAAACTTGACAACAATACTCCATACAGGGACGAATATAAGACTTATAAATGTGGACTAATTGATACGGACTGAAATATTTTTTGCATCTATTGAGAAGGTCGAGAATGTTTTCACATTCGTCTACTTTTTCGTCACACATACTAATGGAAATATCACAGGGAAAGTAGGTCCTTGATCTAGAAACAATCCACAGCTGTGTTTTTGTGGAATTAAAATTGACCAAATTTTTGTCACCCCAAGCGACTTTTTCTAGGTTCTTGTTTACATTTATGACAGCGTCTCTTCGAGCGGGATTTATTCGTTCATGTATTTTACCCTTTGTAGGCAGGAAGACAAATGACTTGTGTACCTTCATCCGCAAAACTATTAATCGTATTACTGGTTCGTTAACAGTTCGTTGATATAGATTAGAAATAAAGTGGAGGATAAAACTGAGCCTCGGGGTACGACAGCTGTTATTTTTAGAATAACAGGAGACCAGAGGATTTATTGTTGTTTAACTCTCTTAAAAGTTTAGCAACAATTTTGGGGTTAAAATGCTATTGTTTCATATTAACTCCTGAAGACTGAATTTGGGGTACTTCCTTAAGAGTTTTCAAAACTGTAACTGCAGGGTCAGTGACGATTAAGTCACCATCAATAATAGAGGGATAGAAGATTTAGTACCAGAATTTAAAGAATTAATTCCCCTGTAAAAACTTTTGTCAGAAATTGACATACTCGAAAGTTTTGCCGCTTTCGCTCTATATATCTCTGCAGTTTCGTTTTCAATAATCTGATTTGATATTGTTGGCTTTTAGATATTGAGATCGATTAAGCGAGGGCTTTTATTGAATCAAGGGCGTAATCTTCCTTTCAGCCTGAGTGTATGTACAACGTTTTACGCACAACTGTACAACTTAATTGTATAATATATCAATTTTTGAGTTTTTTAAACTCGCTAGACATTTTGTGAAATTACTAAACATGCCATGATTTTCTTTATAAACTTCATACAATAATTTATTTTATTCTCTTCCATTTAATTTTATCAGCTTTATTTGTATGTTTTTCGATAATAATAGTATGTGTTATTGTATTGTTTTCTAACCTATAGCCTAATGAACTTAACCTATTGTCTAATGAAAATTTTCCTATAAAAAAACTATCATTATTCAATTGGTATAATTCCAATTGGTCAAATTGTTTTGATTTCATTAAAATTATTTTCAATTTATAATCACAATTGCTTTGATAAGTTTTGTTCAAAAATCAAATTTTAAGTTAAAATTTAAATTATCTTATTTCGTTTAGTTGAACTTGGAATGTCTAATGATAAAATTTTGTGTTTATAAAATAAATTAGTTTAATTAAAAAAATTATCTTTGCTTGTGACGTGTTAGTTCTAATAATAAATCATCTTGTTATATTATTAAAAATAGAATAGCTAGAACTGTGATAATAGATCTATAACTAACAATTTGCATTCCCATATAAAGTAAAATTAGTGTATATTCTGTGATGGCATAAATTGCCAATGTCTATGCATAAGAAAGATAAATTAAATTTAACCAAAAAAATAAAATAGGCTGTTCTGTTATATAATAAAAAGAAAAATTAAATTTAAAAAAAAAAATAAAATAGGCTGTTATATAATAAAGAAACACATAATCAAAATTATATCGATTGCTTATTGAGATTCGGAGATCCGCAATCAAATCCTAAGTTCATCTATACAAGATCTTGGTTGCGCTTCCGGTTAACACCGATAGTAGGGCGAAGCGAGTCAGTGGATGGGTCAGGAAGATAAATTGTGTGCTGGAGTGCAAATTACTTGACCGCATGCTACATGTATATCCGGAGTGCTGACTGTCTGAACACGTTTTGTTTGACAACCGTTTTGTTTTTTTTGGTGAGTATACATGCTCATCATCATTCCTATCGAATATCGTGATACAGTTTCCGGTAACAAGGAAAAAGGGGAAAACAAAACCATTATCACTGATCATCAACACATTTGTTTGGATTGCAATAATTTTTCCACCGTCGTCGTATTCCTGAGTACTGAGTTTACCAACCGATGAATTGTATGAGGATGAGCGGTTAATTTGCTACTGGAGGGGATCTGGCCAAGCTATGGGGTGAGTCATATTTCATTTTATTTTAAATTAGATGTATGAACGAGTATGGATACGTGTGTATATGAGTGTGAGTATGTGGGGGGGGGGGGGTTAATGTGATGCATGTTTGTGAATCAATGTCAATATTGCACTTCATTTAGATATAGGTAAAAATGAATTAAAGATAGCGGTGTCTGAATTTGGATATGAATTATCAGATATTTAGTGGAATTGTTAAAACTGAGATTTGATTATATGTGACGTGGAACAATTTTATTAGATGATGTTATTCAGGGCTGTATACTTTTATACATGCACACGTCATCCTTTCGACAATATGGTACTGATATGGATTGGGCTATGTCAATTCACTACGAAACATTTCTTAACATAGTTTCAGCCTAAAAGTTTGAATTTTATTTGTGAATTCCTTTTAACTATAAACAAATTGGAATCTTGGTTTTGACTTAAACTATCATTGACTAGAAACTCACTGCCAATTTTCGATATTTTTAAACCGACAAAAAAAAAGGGAAAGGACATTTTCAGTATGTCTTGACTTAGACTGTAATTCATTTTCCGGTTATAATTGTGTGTCAAAATTATTATATGACTACTACAACTGTGCAACCATATAAATAACTATCAAAATTATTGTTACGTTCTTGTTGTACTTTACGGCATTTAAAATAAAAACAAAATAAAAGATAACGAATTACATAATATTAATAGTAGTATTAGGGTACGGTTATTTATGTACAACACGTATAATAAATAACGTTTACCTTAACAATGACTATGATAACAATAATAAATAAATAAATAATAATAAATTAGAAGAATGGCTGAATTTCCCCAGAGGAAATCAGATTAATCCCAAATACATTTATTTTCCGAATTTTAAGATCAATTATGCTAAACGAAAATCCCAATCCTATGTACTAAAATTGACCATTGATTACATAAGTACTCAACCGTGATTATCTACGATCGTACGGTCGCATTTCATTGAATCGGGGTGAGTGTGTGTATGTGTGTGTGTGTGTGTGTGTGTGTGTGTGTGTGTGTGTGTGTGTGTGTGTGTGTGTGTGTGTGTGTGTGAGTGTGTGAGACGTGAGAGCGTGTGAAGGTGTGGTGTGAATTGTAGGGGTTGGACATGGGAATCGTGGTTCGTTCGTACACGGGGGTCGCCAGAGTCTGTTTAGTTCACTTACCTTATTTTTACATCTGTTCTTATCTCATGTTACGCGTACAAATACAGTTATTTGTGCTGGAGCAGCAGGTATTCTGCTCTTGACCCCATAGGCTGTAGCTAGTCTGGGGCTAAAAATAATCTCGCCAGGTACGCGGCCTGCTATGCCACTTCGTTGTTAGTCAACGAAGCAGCGCTTCATTACAAATATTTCATCACTCATTCATTGATTAAACTACTATGTTTGTTCTAATTTTATGAATAATTTACGGGTGATTATTTTACGGGCGGTAAAGTAGAAAAATACACTAATATTTCATATAGCAACGGGCTTTTATTTTACGGGCGTTAAGTTCAAGTTTCATCCATGATAACTAGGTTGTAAAATGTGTTTTACAATTCGTTTGTGCGTAAATAATAAAACATGTGCAAACAAAATTTTTAGAAAATTAAAATGTATTCTTAGATATTTTTTCATATTGCTTCCATGAGTTAAGGCGCAATGAAGGTTAACAACAGACCTTCGTATATACCTATTAAAAAGCCATATACAGCTAGGGGCGAAAGGTGCCCAGAGCTTTATACGCACTAAAGAAATAAATACGTTTTGGATTGGGGATACAGTTAGGCTCACGCCCCAGGCGGTTAAGCCAAGGTATCCAATGGGTTCAAGGTATACAATAGTGAATGAGAGATCAGCTACAGCTCGGGTACAACGTGTAAGCCAAACCCGTATCACATTTCATAAACACCGTGACCACCAAGGGTGGTTAACAGCCTTCAAACATTTATTTCTAATAATAAAAATTTTCAAAGCCTACTTTATCAAATGTTAATCAAAATCGTACTATGAAAATGTAATCGGTACATAATATTGACTTTTTTCGTATGGCATAATTTCCCGTGTAACCCGTGTATGTTGCGAATAATAATTTGATGATTTTAATTAATAATTAATTAAAATTATTTAAAAAAATCACCATAATGACATGCATACTCCCCGTGAAAATGCATAAGTAAAGTATTACAAAAATTTCTTATATATCTGATAGTATTATCGTATTATTTGGTGGTGTACACGTATTTCTTTTTGAATAGCATATAACATGATTGCCCGTGTGACCCGTGTGTGATGCGGTTAGACATTCCCATTTGGTTTATGAGAGAAAGAACTGTTGCATATTCGAGTCATTTGAGTGTTTGATAACTTTGCTTAATTTAAAACAAAAAAGTATTCAATTAAAATTTGATTTTTGTGTAGAGAGTAGAGATAGATAGATAAACCAAGTTGAAGAAAAGCTTTTAAAAAAACTGAATGATTTATGTTTAAATGAAGCTGAAACCCAATAAAAATCTATGGATGCAAATAATTAAAACAAATAAAAATCAGAAGTGTGTTAAAACATAAAGCATGTTAAAATTAGCCCCAGGCTTGTTGACACCAAATTAATTTTTTTCCTTTTCAAAGGGTATTTTGAACATAAAATTATTTAGGAAGAAGATTGAATTTGGTGTGTCAAGCCTTTTCATTTCAGAATAATATTTACATCAATTCATTCCAAAAGATAAGAAAAAAATTTTAATTACATTTTTGTAGTTAATTACTAAAACCAATTTCCTATTTTACAATTCCAATTTATTTCTTATCCATTTGATGTAAGTTATCCTGATAGTCATCATACTCTTCTTCAGCTCCTCCTTGATCGTCCTCCTCATTTTCATAATCCGCTTCAGGGTCTGGCCCAGTTATATCGGGTAGATAATCCTTATGTGGCGGTGATTGAATTATTGGTTCCTAAATTAGTAGATTTTTATGGAAACGTGTGTATGATATTTTGGGTGGGTGTAAAAAGAGTGTTATATGTTATTGTTCAAAAAAGGAAATAAAAAAAACGAAAAAACAAAAATGTGCAAAAAATTGAAAAAAGCATTAATGTTAATTCGGAAGGAAAATTAAGCGATAGGATTGAACCAAAATACCTTAGGCGGTCGCCAACCACAACCTGGAAGTGGTAAACCATCTGACCCTAATGGACATGGTGCATCTAAACCAGGTACACCTTGTTCCCCTTTATCACCTCTATCTCCTTTCCTACCTCGTTTTCCTAATGGTCCTATGTCACCTTTTCCTCCTTTTTCACCACGGGGTCCTTCTTGACCAGGGATTCCATCGGTGCCCTTATATAAAATTAAAATAAAATAATATTTTTATTAGTTATTAGAAATAAGGGAGATTTAAAATTGTAATAGAAATATTTATAGTTGTATCAGACACGAAAAAACAAAATCTTTAACCAAAACCGAAGTTTTGATATCTCAGAACCATGAAATTTCAACCGCTTCATATTTTTGTTATATTTTTCTTCAAATGAAAATTTTTTCCCCAAACAAATACAACGACAAAATACGATTTCATCTAGAGAAGAATTTATTTGAATCATATCACTTTTAATTAGAAAGTTTTATGTTTTATGCTAAAATTTAGAAAATATGTTAATATTTCTAAAATCTGTTTGCGTTTAAATTTGTAAATAAATTATTTGTTATACATAGGGTGGTTCTAATTCGACTAGCAAATTATTTTCGTTCGATGAAAATTATTATAAGTTTCATAATATCTGACTATTGACTACTGAGAAAAGAGAAAAAAAAGTGTGAAAAATTTTGTTTTGATAACTCAATTGATAGAATCACCCATTAAATTCTAAACGATTTTATACGTTTCGTGTTTTAAGTTATGCAGAAGAGTGTTATTTATAGCGTTATTAAATTATTTACTAATAACTTGGGATTAACTAAATTAAAGAAAAATTATTAATGTTTATTTATTTAAAACAAAATTTAAAAGGTTCATAACCAAACTGCTTTATGGTTTCAAAATGCGGTAAAAATAAGATTAACGAGACAAAAAATATTTATAATTCTTTTAAGTTGTTTTGTTTGTATCGACTAATTTTTGGATTTTGCTTTTTAAGCTACATCAAACCGCGTGTCAAATCAACTAGTTTTATTTCTTACGTAAATATTTTTTGCTGTCATGCCTTACCCATAATTTCTCTTCCTATATATTAATTAAATATTTTCAGATATGTTAAACTTAACAAAGTAAGGCATTGGACAAGTAAGGTAAAGGACTTATGTCTTACTTACAAAGAAATTTAATCAAGAAAGGTTTATTTCATATGCATAAGCCGATTATGAAACTTTAATATCAAATCAACATGGAGTAATTAGTTTTTGTTGATCTTTGTTTTTCAATATTTATCTACGAGTGTTGTAGCCCCAACTCTCCTTCCTAACCAATTCCTTTGCAATGTAATTTCTTTTTTCCAAACAAATCCCTCGTAATTCAACTTCTCTTTTCCACACAGTTCCTTCTTAAACACCACCACTGGGATGTGGCCTTAACTAATGCCGCATTTTTACACGCTTTGATTTAAATACTTTGTACAAGATAATCTTGATCAACATTAAAATTAATTTATATTGATAACCAAACTTATATTTTATGTAATTTGAATCAAATTTTCTTTTTTTTAAAACGACGTGTTTGATTAAATATCTAATATAACAAGATCTTTTCATTGTACAGGTTGGATGATATCTACCGTGATGCATCTTTATTTCTCTTTCTTGCAGTGTAATGGATTCCACAAATTCGATATTTATTTTTAACATAGAATCCGGTTTACCAGATAAAAATTTATTATTTTGTATAAAAGTTAGGTTGAATATTTGAAAAAAAAAATGTGTCGTTACAACCAACTGAGTTTAATACAAATAACAACGTAAAACATTTATTACTTGAAATTTAACTCAGAGATAACGACAACATGAAGAAGAATTTCGAGAATACTTAATCAGCTTCAACGACACGACTGTCAGGGGTCAGGAATCAAATAGGAACTGATAAACAGATGAAAAGATTGATTAAATCTCAACGCATGCCGAATCTATAAAAGACTGTCCTGGAACGCTGTGCTTCACAGTCAATAATGTCCATCAGTATTGCCAGATCTGAACTAGATATAAAGTGAACCCAATAAGAAGTATAGGAAGTAGAACAAAAATATTATGCTTTAATATCCTTAGCATGATGAACACCGATGTTTTTACCAGTCAGGCTCTTACATTCGTATAACACATTGCCAACCGTGAATTCAAGTATTGCTGGCATGATTTTAGGTGCCAGTTTGGTAGAGAATTTAGTAGCCGCGTCACTCAAATGATATTGCCCCACGAAGGCACGCTATTGAGGAGAAAATGTCTTTATACGAGTTCCCAGATTGTATTGATGTTGCGGTTTTACGAATGCAGATTTCAGGTTGGCTTGATTTTGACTCCTTGGTATGACCAAATGGTCTCAACCGTTCAATTTTTCGTTAACAGTTTCATCAAGGATGTGAAGGGATTTCATAAGCTGATATATTTTCCCATCTGAGATTGGATGTTGTCTAAACAACATATAATACAGGATGTATTGAGTGGAACCATGCAAAGTGGCTCGCAAAGCTTAAGCTAGTTCCCTCAAATGTGAAGCCCAGGTTGTGTGTTGACCCTTCACATACGCTCAGATGCCCCTTCTGACGCGTTACTCTGTAGACTGTAAATCCCAGTTCTAACATGTTGCATATTGAAATCCGATAATAAGTTCTAAAAAGATTAACTCAACCACTATTTACCATTGTCGCTGGGTACAAACTCTGGTACCCCATATGTTAAAAACGCATCACTCTTCAGGGCGGTGTTCACTTTAGGTGAAGTTTCTTTCCGGAAAGGTTTTAGTAATACAAATTTAGTCAAAGGTTCAAGAGATTCTCTGACACGAACGCTCAGCTACGAACTGAAATTGCATCGGAAGATGCAAAATTTGGTTCGAAGTCTTTGTTTGTTTGCAGGATTCACAAGACATAACATAATTGTGGTTCTGCACGGATATAAATCTTACCATCCAAATGTTTCACCAAAGGAAAATCTTTGGGTGGCATTTGAACTTTGCCTATTATCTCCATGTAGTCCTTGTGTTGATAAGGTTCATCGTCAAACTTTCATATCATTAACTTCAAAATGTAAAAATTCCTAAAATACTAACTAATTAGAAATTTTTATTGTAAGATCGTGGGACAGTCAAATTATGTCGTTTTTATGATGAGAAGCCACCAAAAATTAAAAAACAACAAAGCATAAATGATATTTTACAGCATAAATGTCTACTTTTATTAAGTTTTATGTTTATTTATTATTTAAATGGAGAATACACGCTCTGTAGGCTTGGTTCACGAGAATGATTATTCCTACCGTTTCTATCAGAGAAGAGGATCGATCCAAACCCATTAATTCTTATTGTCAAAACCGCATAGGAACCGCATAGGAAAGGATAGAAAACGGCTTCATCGGTTTTTCATCATTCATTTTTACAAGGGATTTATTTTCGCATGTCTCTAGAAATAGACTCATTATGCCAATTCTTAAGCCTTTCCTCTGTCACATATTTTTCATAAATTTCTCAAACAATTAGTTTTTAAGGTCCCGAGATGTGGAATATTTTTATATACTAGGAATCGCCAAGTGACTGAAATTCAGCCACTGTAAATAGAACGCGTAACAAAATAACTACAACACAGTATTTCAGAGTTTTATTTATTGATTTTGAATTGTGAAACAAATAACACGAAAACAACAAAATAATCAAACAAAACTAAATAAAACACCCCCTTACATTTCCCCCCTTCTTAAAAAAAAACTCGTCTTAATTCCAAAAAAATTTTATTCGAAAAATCGTAACTTTTAAAGAAAATCACTGTT
This sequence comes from Diogma glabrata, assembly GCA_963693315.1. Classification (NCBI taxonomy): domain Eukaryota; kingdom Metazoa; phylum Arthropoda; class Insecta; order Diptera; family Cylindrotomidae; genus Diogma; species Diogma glabrata. Next base: position 417,368,826 of record OY856187.1, read on the forward strand.
AAAAAAACTAAACTAAGGAACGCACGAGCGACTGTAACTTAAAAAGCGGCTTGAATTTCAAAACACCAAGTTTAAAACTATAATTTCATCAAACTGGATTATGCAATGTAAATATTCTAAACTCAAATAAAATATAGATATACTAACTATTAACTAGGCGAATTAAAAAGTGTGGAATAATTCTAAGAGGTAGCGTTAGTATGCATTAATGTGAACCATATGTAATTTTGCCCTTCATTACAAGTATCTCAAAAATTCCGCCATTTAAGTTTACACATTTACAAATAACAGCAGTGAGAAGCAAACAATAGCCGCGCTTTTTTTAAAAATAGAAAAAGTTTGAGTTTCGTGTTCTGGTTAAACACTATTGTTTACACAAGAAATAGATAACCGAGACCAAAGCCAATTTGGATAAGTATTATCCAGATTCTGCGCCGTCGTTGAAAATGATTCAAAATTGGTTTACTAGCTTTCGTTGCAGCCGTACAAGTACAAGTGATGCTGAACGACCTGGACGCTCAAAAAACATTTGTACATCAGAATACGTCGAAAAAGCTATGCTTTTATATTAAACGACCCTAAAGTGGAATTGAGGAAGATAGCAGAGACCACAAAAATGTCGCATGGCAGTATGCTCAAAATCATACATGATATTTGCCGCATTTACTCAAAGAGTATTGAAACCGAATTAATGTTTAGACTTCCCAGCACACCAGAATTTGGCATTGTTTAAGCAAAATTCAAAGGAGTTTTGCACCGATTCATAACCACGAATGAAACATTGATTCATTTTAAGACGCTTGAGTAAAAAATGGGTTTCTTCGGGTGAAAGTGCTCCAAAGTGTCCAAAACCCCAGCAATGAACGGAAAAGGCAATGGCTTCCTTATTTTGGGATGCGCTTGGAATAATATTCATTGACTATTTTGGAAAAAGTACAACTGACGCATATCATTCATCATTGTTTTCGAAAATTGAAATCGCAGAAAAACGGCCGCATTTGAAAAAATCATCTATCATCATGACAACGGCATGCTAATACATCGTTAGTTTCTCAATCAAAATTGCATGAAATTAACTGGTTCTTCAGCCCCCGTATTCGCCAAATCTGTTTCCAAACCTAAAAAGATGGCTCAACGGTAAACGATTTCACTCAAAAGAGAGAATTGTAGCTGAAACTGACGTCTATTTTGCAGAGCTTTCGAAAGATTTCTTTGATTTCTATGTTTGAACTATTTTCATAGTGTTAGATGATTCTCCCTCAATCAGTTTAATGATATGGTGGAGCATGCTAGCCATGGGGAAAAAGACATTTTTTTTCTCAAAAAATTCTTTGATTTTAATTGGAAAATTTTCAGCCACTGTAAAATGTGCCTTCAAAGGTTCGTACGTCTTCAATCTTCCTTCTAGTGCATTAATGCTATTAACATTAATTAGCATTAAATCAGCAGAAGTTATAATTCCATTATAAAGAATATGAACGGCTCATCCATTCCCCAATACATTATGGTTCAAATTCGAATTAAGATTGGTTAGACAATTTTTCACACCGTGGTGCTGAACTGCTCTTTTGCGGCAATATTTTAATTCTATATATTTTGATGCATAAACCGTTACAAAGCTTGCGACAGACGATTCTAGTTTTGTTTGGTGCAGGATATTGTAATAAACTTCGTCCAGAATGGGTTAATTTAATTTACTCATAAATAACCAATACATTCTGCATAAATGTTTTCCTCATTCAAACTATGGCAAAGATGAATTAAAAATTAAATTTGAGTTTGCTAATACAAATGTTTACATTAATGAAAGTAGGTGTGGCCTATTCTTGATGTACGTACTACGTAATATTGATTTCTAGAAGTGAGTTAGCAGAAGTTTCTACTTATTTATTTTTGGATATAAATAAGCGAACAAAATATCAGATAATCAGTTTTAATTTTGCAATTGAAAGTGTTTATAAATATTCGCAAGTAAAGGAATAATCGGGTGGTTCTTGAGCCTGGGTACTAATAGTGAAAGAATTTGAACCTAGTGGAATAGTAAATACAGATTTTACGATTCCGACTCTCATTGATTCAAATTGTGGAAAAGCGGTGAAATTTATCGTACATAAATTGGAGACCCTAGATTTTATTGTAATTAAAATCGGAAGCTGCTGTAATTTGTTGACAAATAAAGTTTGAGATTTTGTTAACCAAAGATCCGTCTTTTTTACTGTCGTATTTGCTCAATAATCGAAAAGAACCAACGAAGAGTCGTTACAATATGATACATCAAAATATTTTTAATTATTAATTATAATTTTGTGCCATATGCTATTTTGTTATCAAATACTGATTTAATTAGTTTAGATGTGCAATTCATCGATCGAAGGCTTTAGTTGTGGTAAACGGGATGGAAGAAGCAAACAGTTTCTGTAGGGGGAAGTGGGGATAGTATAAACATGGGGCAACTGTAAAAAGTTTTAATTTCCCTCACAAAACATCAATCAAAAAATTCGACAAAAATATCACAGATGTCGCTTCGATCGACTACACACACCAGGAGAATTTGACAGCTGAAGTCAGTCTTGTTCAAAAGTTATTGGTGAATAGGTGTTTCGGCAACCCAAAAGTAAATTTTTTTTTTTTTGTAAAACTCGAATAACTTTTTTTACCATCATATGTTTAAAAATATTCCAACATGTTTTGATAGCTGAAATATTCAAGAAACATAATATTTCTTTGTTTTAGCCAAATTTTAGATCTTGGAATATTTTTTCAAAACATAACCCTAAAATCGCCACGTGGGGCACATATAAACAAAAAAAATTTTGATAGTATAAACGCGTTTATATGTGAAGCATGGTATGGTTATATGGTATACGTGTGGTTTCCCGTTTCACTTTTGATATTGATTTGCAAAACCTAAACATACGATGAGATTGAATTTTTGCTTTTTTCTTTATAATTTTCTACCTGAATTTATTGAGGTTTTACAACAATCGAAAAATATTGTTTTTTTTTAAAGAAATATATATGTTGTATGCTTATATATATTGTTTGAAGCACAATAAATAATAAAAAATTTTAAAAAAGGTACTTTATGAATTTTATTGTGGTGTTTTTTGGGTGTTTATATGTGCCCCATACAAAAATGCTCATTGTTTATAAGTGCCCCACCAGTGGGGATACTTTAAACGAGAAACATAAATTTTTTGAAATTCAAAATTTTATACTTAATGTTTAGTTACGTAATTAAAAAAAATAGTTTTTTGTAGTAAAGATATGAAATTTTACAATGAAACAGTTTTTAAGTAAAAATGTTTTATGGTTTTAAAGTTATTGAGCTTTAAGTAAAAACTGTTTATACCATCCCCACTTCCCCCTATTGTAAATATTTGTTTCAGTTTTCATACAGCTCATATAGCTCTATAACTGGGCTTTGATCATTGAGGAAGACGGTGCGTCACATGATAAAACAATATATCACTAGCTGGATTATTGGTAGCCTCATATTAGTGTTGGTCCTGCATATTTAAAATAAGTTTGCTTTTTACTTATTTTATTTTAACTTTTTCTATCCTATCCTATATCCAAAAAAAAGATAGAACTATGAAACAATATAAAACAATTTTAAAATGATTTCTTTGACAGCACCTTGCAATGTTGGACAATTACACGCAGCGTGGGACGTCTGGCCAGTTTATGCTAGCATCACACCGGATAAAGAACTCTTTATTTTAATCCGAAGTAATTAGAACTGGAACCGAAGTCTTCAAGTTGAGGTTGACATTACTTTATCTTTTTTTCAATGTGTACGATTTTCACACAAATCGATTGACTTAAAAAAAAGTTTGTAGTTTCTACAGTAAAATTGTTAATAATTAACATCACCTCGGTTTGAAAATATCTCAATTTGCCTAATTTTTTGTACTTAACTCTGAGTTACAATTATCGGCGACTGAAAATACAGTTGAGGATTTAGATTGAACGTTTATTCTCATATAGATTCAAACAAAATTCCCAACAATGCGAAGACCACAATAAGGAAACCAATCTACCTCAAAAAAGAAATGGATTGATATTTAAAAAATATTTCCAAAAAATGTTTATATTTCAAAAACGAATAACCGATATAGCCTAAATTTCAAATAAAATTCTATCTATAATAGAACCTTAATTAACTTTTAAGAATAATATTTAAACTCGTATAAAGTGTATCTTATTATTTGTATACAATAAAAATCAAAATGTATGGCGCCAAAGTTAAACCAAAGATATTTATTATTTCACGCAACATAAAATTCCAATTAATAATATTTTAACGCACAACAATAAACGTAAATTTATTAATAAAAGAATCATTGTTTAGTAACAAACCACAACAATAATTTATAAATTATTTTGTTTATTTTAAATTTTTTTTAATCTAAATATTACTTAATGTTGTTATTTGATATGTAAGCATACACTGGTAGATGTTAGAAAATATAAGAAAAACAATTAAACTATATTATGTCTTCATTTATAAAAAGAAATAATAGATTTTACAATATGTATGTTTTTGATGTAAAGTGGTTTTGTTATTGTAAAAAATGAGATATTTGTTATAGCTTTTAAGGCTCTAAACTACATAAACTATTTTGTATTTCCATCATCTAACTTACTTAATCCCCCACAACACATTTATAATGAAAAGAATGAATATATAGTAATTAAAACAATATAATATTGACTAACCCTATTTTTGAATTATTTATTTACATAATATGATTATTTACGTAAAAGTTTTATGATTCAATTAAATTTTAAAGTTTTATTGAATTATTTTATTTTAACTAAAAACAAAAATAAAATGGAATGAAAAAATCGAAAACTTTCTGTTTAAGTTTACTTACAATTTTTTACAGTAAAATCTTGTTGATCAAAATTAGTTTTGAGTTAAAGTAAATACAACTTTTTCATAATTTGATTAAAATTGTTTCTGATGACAAGGGGCGTAAAGTAATTTTATGTTTATAGTAATTTTGTAAATTTGTTTTCTTGACTTAGTTAATTTTGTCAAAATTGTTAGATAGGTTAAAATGCATAAAACTGTATAAAAGCTGTGTGAACTTGGAACCCGAACATAAGAGAAAAAAAAGAAAAATATTTTTGGAAACTAAAAACGACGTACATGATTGTAGTAAAATTTTTGTTTGTTTGTAGTTGTAATAAATTTCACTCATATCAAAAAAGTGGTGATCCCCTACACACAGTGTTGATTTTGATAAGTCAAGTATACAAGATTGTTCGAAATCGTTTGTAGTTGTTTGTAGTATTGATAAATATTTTTGGAATTTTTTTTTCACTCGAAAAATAAACAAATGTACAGTTGAGCAAAAAGTTGAAATATTCCTTTGATCTCAAAAACTACAAACGACATAGAAGATTGTAGAAAACTATTTTTGGTTGTAGTTGTAATTAATATCACTCAAATCATCAAAACAAGTGAATCTCCTACACGCAGTGATAATTTTGATAACCTGAGGATATATGATCGTTAGAAATCGTTTGTAGTTTTTTGTAGTAATGATAAATATTTTTGGAAATTTTTTTTTTACTCAAAAAATTAAAAATGTACTGCTGAGCAAAAAGTTGAAATATTTTATTGGTTTCAGAAGCTGCAAACGACGTAGATAATTGTAGTACAAATTTTTTGTTTGTAGTTGTAATAAATATCATTCAAATCCTTAAAACAGGTAAATCCCCTACACACAATGATAATTTTGATAATCCGAGTGCACAAGATTGTTCGAACTCGTTTGTAGTTTGTTTTAGTAATGATAGATATTTTTGGAAATTTTTTTTTCACTCAAAAAATAAAATTTTTTCGGTTTCTGAGATCGAACGAAAATTTTAAATGTTTGCTTAACTAAACTATTTTGTTTTCATTATTGAGTAAAAAATATTTCAAAAATATAAATTATAACAACAAAAAACTACAAACGATTTCGAGCAATCCTGTATACTTCTATTATCAAAATTATTACTGTGTGCAGGAGAATCACTCGTTTTAATGGTTGAAGTGATATTTATTACAATTCAAAATATTTTTTGTATTCAAACAAAATAAAAACGTACAGTTGAGTAAAAGGTTAAAATATTTCTTTGATCACAGAAACTAAAAATAACGCAGATGATTGTAATAAAATTTGTTTGTTTGGAGTTGTAATAAATATCGCTCAAATCATTAAAACTTGTGAATCCCCTACCCCCTACCCACAGTAATAGTTTTGATAATAGTTTTGATATTCAATTGTATTGATTGTTCGAAATCGTTTGTAGTATTCTATGGTTATGATAAATATTTTAAAAAAAATTATTTTTGCTCAAAAAATAAAAAAAGTACAGTTGAGCAAAAAGTTGAAATATTCTTTTGATCTCAGAAACTACAAACGATTTAGATCATTGTAGTAAAAATTTTTTATTGTGGTTGTAATAAATGTCACTCAAATCATCGAAACCGGTATGTCACCTACATACAGTGATTGATTTTGATAATCCGAGTATACAAGATTTTTCAAAATTGCTTGTAGTATTTTGTAGTAATGATAAATATTTTTGGAAAAATGTTTTCACTCAAAAAATAACAAAATGTATAGCTGAGCAAAAAGTTGAAATATTTTTTTGATCTCAAAAACTACAAACAATGTTGATGATTGTAGAATTTTTTTTTTGTTTGGAGTTGTAATAAGTATCACTCAAATCATCAATACAGTAATTTTGATAATCCTAGTAAGAAGACTGTTCGAAATCGTTTATAATTTTTTTTACTAATAATAAATAATTTTGGAATTTTTTTTTCACTCAAAAAATAAAAAATGGGCAGTTAAGCGAAAAGCATAAATATTCTTTTGATCTCAGAAACTACAAATGACGTTGATAATTGCAGCAATTTATTTTTATAGCTGGTTAAGTTTTAGCATAAATTTATATTTTTAAATTTTGTGGCTAAACAGAAAAAAACTTCTAAAAATATTTATCAGTACAACAAAAAACTACAACGATTTCTAACAATCTTCTATACTTAGATTATCAATATTATCACTGTGTGTAGGGGATTTACCTGTTTTAAGGATTTGAGTGGTATTTATAATTGTTTTATTATTTTGGATAGAGCCTAAAGTTAGGCAATTAGTTATAAAGTAAATGTTGATTAAAATTGAGAAACTAAATGGTATAAATTATATCTGAATAGAGAATTGAGAGAAAGATATATGTGTATGAGATACAAGGGAAAAGAGAAACAGTTTTGTATCTCGAACAGCATATAGAGTTGTTGAAGTTAATGTTTAGAAATAAAAATGAGATGAAAAAAGATTGTAATGTAATCGAGTGTAATTTAATGTAAAACTAAAATTATTTTTTGAAATAAATATATTTGTAAAAATATATAATAATCTATCTGGCGACGAGGAAAACTGAGGAAAACGTAACCCGGAAGCAGAAGGAATGGAGGAAAAAAGAACACGAAGTGAGAATTTTTTTGAAAGTGAAAAGTGCTGTGCACAAAAAATGCCTACAATAATAGGAAAAATAGAACCGTTTGTACCCGGTACTATTTTTTGGGCGTATAAAGATAGAATCAGTCAATTCATTCTAGTGAACGGAGTAAAGGACGAATCAAAAACTCCGATGTTCATTATAATAGCCGGTGCTGAAATGTACAAGCTTTTATTATCCCTGTTAGTACCTGATTTACCAAGTAAAATATCTTTTGAGGAAATAATGAAGGCATTAAGAGAGCATTTTACGTGTCAATTCGTTGATTTTTTGGATAAAGAAGATAACAAAGATGTCTTAAAGTTTAAAACGAATATGTTGGATGAAGCTCTTGCAGATCGCTTTATAGTTGGGCAACGAAATGAAAAAATTCAACAAATGTTGTTGAATGAAGATTTAAAGTTTGAAGGCGCTTAATATGGAAATGGCGGAAAAAGAAAGCAAAGCCATTTACCCGATGGGTCAACATGCGGTTTTCAATAAATTGAGAACTAACTATAATAGTCCAAGGATTAATAGTCCACACAGGAGTAATTATCTTGAACAAAGTCACAGTCACAATAATACTCCGGGTAGTAAAAATAATTATAGTAACAGTTACAAATATTTCAATAGTCAAAGTCAAGGTTATAGAGGTCAAAACCGGTCAAGGTGGAACAATAGAAGTAGCTGCAAGCGTTGTGGTTGTCATCCTGCATAAGATAAGAAAAGGGTCACACAGCAGTAGTGTGCCAAAGAAGAGTTAGGCGAATAAATAGTGTCATCAGCAGCAACGAGTCAACTGATTGTGTTCTAAAAGTCGAAGGTCAATTCCTAGAGATGGAAGTGGATACTGGCGCTTGCGCGAAAATCATCAGTAAAGGAGAGTATTTTAAGAAATTAAGTCATATTGCATTATCTAATTTAATAACAGTGACAGGTGAAAATATTAAGGAACTAGGAAGATGTCAAGTTCAAGTCGGTGCTGTAAGGAGTAGTAGATGTTTGCAGCTTATTGTAATAGACACGGAGAGGAAATTCAAGGCATTGATTGGCAGAAATTGGTTGGATGTAATCTTTCCACATTGGCGTGAGTCATTTAAAATTAAAATACTTAAATCAATCAATAATGATATAGTAGTAGAAATTAAAAATAAATTTTCAAAAATTATAAATAAAGGTCTTGATACTCCGATTGTGGGTTTTACGGTGGATATAGTATTAAAAGAAAATCAAACTCCAATTTTTCATGCCGCATATGGAGTTCGTAAGGCCATAGATAGTTTAACAGAACAAAATATTTTAACACCGGTCAAAAGTTCACAATGGGCAAGTCCAGTAGTGATTGTTCCTAAGTCGGACGGACAAATTCGGTTGTGTATGGACTGTAAAGTCACGATTAACCGTTGTATCAAAACGGAACATTATCCGTTACCGCGTATCGAAGACATATTCGCCAGTCTATCAAATTGTTTAGCGTCCTTTCAATTGTTTTGCGTCGTAGATCTAATTGGTGCTTATTTACAGTTAGCCGTGTTAGAAGAGTCTAAAGAAATTTTAACAATAAATACGAGTAATAAGGTCTATTTTCATATTCAAGATTGCCATTCGGGGTTTCAAATGGATCAATCCGTAATGGATCAAATTCTTAGGGGATTAGAAAACGTTTATTGTTATTTGGACGATATTTTTATAGGAGGAGCTACAGAAACAGATTGTAAAATGAGATTATTTGAAGTTTTGTCACGTTTAGAAAGTCATAACGTAAGATTTGTAAGAATTAATTTAGAAAATTTAAATTTTTGCAAACACAAGTGAAATATTTGGGTCATACTTTATCAGATGGCAAAATTATGCCAAATGAAGAAAAAATTAAAGCGTTAGTCGAAGCTCCCGCACCAAGGAACGTCACTCAGTTGCAGTCTTATTTAGGCCTTCTAAATTATTATGGTCAATTTATCCAAAATTTTTCGGGAGAACTCAGAGACTTATATCATTTATTAGGAAACGATGTAAATTTTTTGTGAACTGAAAAATGCCAAAAATCGTTTTAAAAAACCAAGAAATTAGTATTGAGTCATAACGTAGTGGAAATATATGATCCAAAAAAGCCGATAGTCGTCGCGACGGACGCGACCCCACATGGCGTTGGCGCGGTTTTATCTAATATAGTTGACGGTATAGAGAAACCAGTACTATTCGCGTCCAGTACTTTGTCACCTGCTGAACGCCATTATTCACAGATTCATCGCAAGGCGTTAGTGATATATTTTGCAGTCAAAAAGTTTCACAATTACTTGTACGGTCAACCTTTCACGATATGTACCGACCACCAAGCCTTAAGGGAAATTTTTAACCCTAAAAAGAGTACGCCGTCAGTAGCCGCTGCTCGTCTTCAGCGGTGGGCAGTCATATTGTCATCATATGACTATAAAATCGTATATAGGTTCATCGATGGGTCATACAGATGCATTGTCACGGTTGTCATTAAAAGAAAAAACGGAAGTTGAACGAATAAAAATAAATTTTTTCTGTTTAGCTGAGGACGAACAAACAAGCGTAGAAGAAATAAGACGTGAAACGAAGTCAGATGATATTTTGTCAAAAGTATATGATTATGTTTTATATGGGTGGCCCAAGGAAAATGAAATAACGTCTAATATAATATCATTTTATAACAAAATTATAATTATAATTTTATATTAAGCCTTTCAACAGAAGAAGGGAATTTATATTATATAAACCGAATTATAATCCCAGAAAAATTACGTTCGTCGGTATAAAATCATTGCATGAAAATCACACAGGAATAGTGAAAATGAAAATGCTAGCGCGTTCTTATGTTTGGTGGTCTTTATGTGATAAAGACACCAAAGATTATGTCAATTCTTGTATGATTTGTCAACAAACTTAAACTGTTAAAAAGGAAATAGTCGATACAAAGTGACCTGAAGCAGGCACTCCATTCGAACGAATACATTTAGATTTTTTTTATTTCGTGGCAAAGAATTTTTTAATAATAGTCGATGCATACAATAAATTTTGCGAGATAAAATATATGTCGTCAACAAATTTCGAAAATGTTATTAAAAAATTATTAAAATTTTTTGCGAACTTTGGACTTCCGTCTAAAATTGTATCAGATAACGGGCCTCCATTCCAATCTTTCGGGTTCAGACAATTTTGTATAAATAATGGAATAAGATGTACTATAGTTTTAAAAAAATGTAACAATTTTAAAAAAAATTTGTATAGAAAACCGAACAAGTAGTTGAGATGAACAAATTACTAAATTTTTAATTCATCAATGAAATACTTCATCCACTACTACCAATAAAACATCAGCTGAACTTGTATTTTCCTAGAAGACTAAAATTAACCTAGATTTAATTAACAATAAGAAAATAAATAATAATACAGTAAATAAAAAAAAAAGTCAGACAAGTGCGAATAAAATTCGCTCGTCAAGGGTTCCGTGAATGTAAAGAACACAATATCAAAAATTATTGACAAAAAGTTGTGTTGTAATGTCCTTATATTTCCAGACCATAGACACATAACAAAATAAATGTTAAATTGTAAATGTCAATAGTAAATTACAATCAAATCTACATTGATCAAAAATGGCAAAAAAATGTTAATTCAGGTTAAATATTATCCATAGATGTTTTTGGTAACTTAAAAAAGATTCAATTACACTAGCTTGTAAATGGATTAAATTTGATTATTTTTTCGGTCAATCGAGTGTTGAAATTTAGGGGGGTGGAAAGGCTACATACTAAAAATATTTTTTTTCGACAACACAAAAACTGTGCATTAAAAATTCTAAAAAAAATTGTAATGTTTCTTAAATTAAGTGCTCTTTCATATGACACCCCACTCATTTGGGTCAAAAATGGGTTTACAATTCCCTCCCCACGCCCATCCCATAAACACACAGAAATATAATTATTTGAGTCTTCGCTATGATTTTCATTCAAAATTTACCAATATTCCTGTCTCTGTGAATATTTTCAAATTTTTCTGTCAGTCATCGTCGGAACGTAGGCGGTGGCACGATCTGAATTTTGCCCTTTCTTATCCATAACTCAAAAACTGTGCTGTAGTTTTCATACAAAACTTATCAAATTTCCTAACTCTGTGAAATTTTCGAAATTTTTCTGTCATTTAGTGTCGAAAAGTATGGGGGGGGGACGGTCTGAGTTTTGCACTTTTTCGACAATAACTCAAAAACTGGGCATCGCAAAATTCTAAAAAAAATTGCAACGAATTCTAAATTAAGTTTTCTATCAAATGACTCGCTTGGGTCAATAAAAGTTTTTTTTAACGGGGTCTACCCCGGTCCTCTAAGCATACAGAAATATAATTATTGGAGCCTTCGCTATAGTTTTCGTACAAAATTTACCAAATTTCCTAACTCTGTGAATTTTTACAAATTTTTCTGTCAATCAGTGTCGAAACGCATGGGGGGGGGGGAACGGTCTGGATTTTGCACTTTTTTGACAATAACTCAAAAACAGGGCACCGAAAAATTCGAAAAAAAACTGCAACGAATTTCAAATTAGATGCTCTTTCAAATGACACCCCACTCGCTTGGGTCAAAAAAAGTTTTTTTTTACCCCCTCTACCCCGATCCTCTAAACACACAGAAATATAATGATTGGAGACTTCGCTATAGTTTTCGTACAAAATTTAGCAAATTTTCTAACTGTGAATTTGTACAAATTTTTCTGTCAATCAGTGTCGAAACGTATGGGGGGGGGGGGGGGGGGGGGGGGGGGACGGTCTGAAGTCGCACTTTTTTTACTATAACTCAAAAACTGGGCATCGCAAAATTCTAAAAAAAATTGCTTTGTTTTTTAAATTAAGTGCTCTTTCACATCCCACCCCTGACACCCCACTTGACCACATTTTAAATAGTGTTTTTACCCCTCCTCATTTCTACCCCCTTAATAAATCTAAGTATGAAAATATGACACTTTTTTATATTTTTTATTAAAAACGTACTAATTTTTTTATCATTCCAAGTACATTTGAAAATTTTCGATCAGATAGGTTCGGAGCTAATCGAGGTAAGAAAACACGAATAAAACGTCATTATTCAAAATTATACACAAAATGGTGAGGTGCAAAATTCCAAAATAAATTTTTATGGAATACTGAAATGCAGCCCTTTCTTATGATACCCTACTTGAATCTATAAAAAAATGTATTTTCTCAAAGGTCTCACATCTCAGCCCTGTAAACCAAACGAAAACCACTTTAGTTTTATTTGTATCCGTCATTTCATGTGGACAGATTAGTTTTATATGCATGCCAAATTTCAAGTCCATAGCATTTATAGTTTACGAGATAATCGATATAATGTGAAAAACACGTTTTACTCTCACCAATGCAATAGTGTTCCGTAAAAAACGGAACCCTAAAAATACAAACAAAAAAATTTTACTATAATCAGTTAAATCGTTTGTAGTTTCTGAGATCAAAAGAATATTTCAACTTTTTCCTCAACTGTAAATTTTTTTATTTTTTGAGTGAAAAAAAATTTCTAAAATTTTTATTATAACTACAAAAAACTACAAACGATTTCGAACAATCTTCTATACGAATTATCAAAATTATCACTGTGTGTAGGGGATTCACTAAGGATGGAAAGATTTATAGAAAAGTCGATTCTCGATTTCTAGTTCGATTTTATACATTTCGATTCCTCGAATCGATTCTCCGGTTGCCAGAGTCGATTCTTTCGATTTTAATCGATTCCTATGTCAAAAAACTAGCTTTAGCTGAAAAAAATTTAAATTTATATTTCAGTGATATACATTTATTCAGAATAAATTTTTGACAATCAACTTATGAAAACCACATATTTTCTGCAACTGATCATAAGAAAAGTAGCATATTCAAATGATCAGGTGTTAATCGACTTCGAATCTGATTTGCAATCAGACCATTGTGTGAAAATAAACGCTCACTTTGAGTTGATCTTGCTACTATGTATGTAAATTGTTAAACATTTTTTTGCTATAATTTTAATAAATTCGAATGTTCATTTTTGAGTGTTTTTCATGTGATAATTGGATTCGGATTACTTTTCTGTCAACTGTTGGCCGATTAATGAATTCTCTTAGTTCAATCAACAATCCGTCTACTTCCTCCCCGTCATTATTTTGATGGTTTTGTTGCATAGTGTCGTCTAAAAAATACCAAATACCATTTTCATTTGAAGATCGTTGATGATCCACAGTCTACTCATTGTCATGATCAACCACAACACTTTTTGTTGTTGATTTTCTTTTTCCAAGCAATATATATAAATAAAGTTTGAACAAATTAATTGAAAACCTTGGTGAAGAAATGTTTCTTTAAACTTAAAAATTTCTTGTGATAAACACATACCGACAATAATCACAGCACTCGCGGAGTTGCAAATATTTTGAAATCCTAGTGTTTTACATCGGGAGTTGAGCAGCGTATTAATAGAATAAAACTTAACGGCTTCTAAAGCCAAAAAATCGAATGCTAAGAATCGATTCTTGCTCGACTTTGAAAATTAAAAATCGATTCTTTATAATCGATTATTTTAACAGAAAAGTCGATTCTCGAGTAGAATCGGAATCGACTTTTCCATCCCTAGGATTCACCTGTTTTAAGGATTTGAGTGATATTTATTACAAACAAAAAATTTTTACTACAATCATCTACATCGTTTGTAGTTTCCAAAAATATTTTTCTTCCTTTTTTCCCTTATGTTTGGGTTCCAAGTTCACACAGCTCTGTATAAATACATTATGATGTGATGAGGTTCGTTTTAATTAATAAAATTAATAAATTTCAGTTTTCTAAGGATTAAAATTGTTATACAAAATTTTTGAGTTAAAAACATTTTTAAGAAACTTTGTATATATTGTATATGTTAGGAAACATTTTTGTTCTTATAACTGTTGTTACATTTTTAAAATGGCTTCATTGTATTAATTTAAAACGAACACAATGAAGACAAAGTTTATTTTTAAAGCTATTACTAAAAATATATGTAGAAAATTGGTGCAAAATTTCATATTTTACTACCCGACAATCAAAAACTAAGACAAGCATCTTTGACAAGGGTTGGAATCGATTGAGCCAAAGACCTGAGTATTATTGTCGATGATTGAAAATAGAGGTATTGTAATCAGATTTGGAATTATTTCGTACTTTCTCCACACAACTATAAATATATAACTATATAAATATTCATTGACTTACCGGTAATCCTGGATCACCACGTTCTCCCTTTTGTCCCATTTCTCCTTGTGCTCCCTTTTAATTATACATTATTTTGATTATTGGAGAAAAATCTCATTTTAATTACAGTTATTTTATTTGAATTGTTTTTTTTTTCATTAAATTATTTAGCTATTTAATTATTTTAGTATGACCATTTATTTTTAAGATAAATTTCGTGTTTCTCGTAAAAACTTAAACGTCTACTTTTAACAGATAAACAAGAAATAATTAATTATATTTTTATACTTCAAATATTATACCTTCATTCCATCTAGACCTGGTGGACCCTGTTTTTTTTTTTATTTAATTTTTGATTGTTTGGTTTAAAATAATGATGAAACCCCACCACACAAAAGCGTTACATAAGTTTAAGAAAAAGCAAAAAAAAAAAGAATAAAAATAATAATTAAAAATTAAATAAAAAAATTAACATAATTTTATATGTAAATTAATGTGTTGAAAATGAAATGTTATTAACAAATTAACTATTTATAAATGCAAAATAAAATTTTTCAAATTTCATTCATTTTCGTTTTCATTTCAAAATAATTTCTAAATTAATTACATTCATGCTATAAATAATAAAACAAGCAAAATTCGCAATCTTAAAAATTCAACATTCACAACAAATAAATAATTTATTTTTTATAAATTTTGAAAATTTAAGGAAAATAGAAAGATTTCTGAAAAAGTATCAGTGTGCGTTTTATGGAAATATTGTTTGTAATCGTTGTCTGTAATAATGACATAAGTAAACAAAAAAATTTGTACAAAACGGAAAAATCTAGCGAAGAGTATAATTTGTTATTGTTTAATTATGCTAAATAGTTTTTTTGTTTTTATAATTTTATTTGAGAAAATAAAAAAAAAATTAAAATTAAATAGATCGTGAATAGGGCGGTTGTTGGAGGGTTTACCGTGAATAAATTAATAAATGAATGGTTTTTGATTTAGTTGGTTGATTTTTAAAATGTAAATATTTGAAATTATTTTATTATAAGAACAAATTGGGGGAAAGTTAAATCGTTTTCCATCCCTCTATTAATTTATTCATCGTTCTGTACAAAAAATAACTTTTAACTATTTCGTTGACCCGAATTTCATCCAGTATTAGTTACACAATAGTTAAACAATTAATTTCGTTAAAAAAGAAGAGAAAAATTTTTAAAAATATATATAGTGAGATACAACTGACTCCCAATGGACTAATAAATAAAATTATAAATAATTATTAAATTTTCATAAAAACTAAATTATAATAATAAAAACCCTATAAAAATTTATATTAATTTTTGTATTATATTACATGCACTTGATTTATTTTTTATTTTAAAAAATTGTACAACATTACATTTTTTTAATTTAAATTAAATAATTATTTATTTTGTATATAAAAAAAACAAAATTTATGATTAAAGAATTAATATTAATTTTTTTAAAAAAGTTTATATACACAACAGAAATTAATGATTTTAAATTTTTATTAAATTAATTTCATTCTTTTAGTTTTTAATAATTTTGATTTTACGAAATTTGTAATATTTATTTATATTAATGGATTTTTGTTTTTGATTTCTATTGAATCTGTTTTGATATGTTTTTTTAATGAATAATATAATAAGAAATTGTTTGTTTTTTATGATATGGCATGTTTGATTAACCCTTTTTTATGTGAATCAAAATGTGCTAAAATGTTTAGTTTGTGCGTTTATACCAAGGTGAAATAGAACTGTACTGTACATTATCCAAAGGGTATGTAAGCATAGCATTAAGGGCCTGATAGGTAGAACAGTTAGGTAAGATTCAAGGAGAAAGGAGAAAAAAAAAATTCAAATCAAGAGAAATAAGAAAATTTGCGTAATAAACTCAAAATATCAATTGTTCAATACACCTAGATGTTATTTTTAAATAATTGGAAAACCATTTTAATAGTTTGTATGCTATCAATTTTGTTTGAGCAAGTATTACAGCAAATATTTAAAATAACACGAAGTTTTATTACGGCCCGGCTAGAGGTTTCTGATTTTTAGGGTCTGGTACGTCATCCCCACAATTGTAACTCACTTGCGTTTTATTTTTTGATACATATAGTTTTCTATATTTGACATAACTGTTACCAATGCTTGAAAAATGATATTAATAGATTTACTATAAACAATTTTCACTAAGTTGTAGAGCTTTACCAACCCTATTTTAATTTGTCGGCATCTTAAATTCAAAACGCCATCAACTGAAACGCCTTGAACCTCACAAGTTCTGCATATAATATCCAAAACACTTTTTCTAAACATCAGTATTTTAAAAAAATATTTAGCAAGCAGAAATATGTAAATTTTTTTCTAATAAAATGAAAAATTAAAATTAACACATTACAATGTAAAAGTTTTACAGATTTATTAAAAAAAAAACTTTTGCGGAAAAAAATGAACACAGCGAAAATGTTTGAAATTTTATCATAATTTTTGACATAAAAAATTTGTATTAAAAAGTTTGTTTGGGTTGGGAAGAATGAATGGAGGAGGGTGTAGATATTTAATTATGGGTTTATAAAAATAATGAACTTTAAACTTGGCTAACGATAATTAATACGGCTATTGAATTCCTTATAAAACCTAAGTACTTTTATTGCTCCCTACTTTGCATAATTCAAACAAAATAAATTATACAATCGATTTAAGAATTAGCAAGTATCAATCCCCTTTTGTAAATGGAATAATATTGCTGCGATAAATTAAATTAGCCTAATTGACATTTTATATAATTTTAAGTCAGTTTCCGTTTCATGTTTAAAAAAAAAAATCTATAAACTTTTATTACCGTTGATTTTTACAAAAAAACCACTCAGTTTCTTTAAAACTTTAATGCTAATTTTTTTCTCCTACCTACATAAAATTATTTTGCAATTAATATTAAATATTTTAAGATAAGATGTATCAAAAAATATTACTGTTGATATTAAATGAAGTTAAACATGATATTTTCAACATAGTGGAGAAAAATTACCGTTGGCGAAAATGATGGAATGAAATTACGAAACAGATATAATATAATTCATGTTTGATGAAAAATTTTATTCAATTATCAAAATTTATGATAACATGTTGAAAAATTATAAATTAAGTCTGGTTTATATTAATAAAAGCAAACGATGTATACGTTTTTACTTGTAAATCAATTAATTTAATATTAAATTAATTTGTATTTATGAGAATCTAATTAATTTTGAAATCCATACGGTTTTGTTTTTTGATACATATACACGTTCAATATTGATATGTTTGAACGAAATACGTGACGATGGTTTGTTTTATGTTCGAAAAATAGAGGAAAAATTTAATAAGAGTTAATCCTGTGAATTGGTTTAGATTGGATATAAAACACTATATCAGAAGAATACTGTTTGAATCACAATATCCTTTTGTCTTTAACTTTGGAAAACAGTTCCATGGAAACAATAAAACTAATTCTTATCAATACCAATTTATCTTAATTTGAATGTGATAGCAACATTTCTCAACGTACATAACTGCACAATAAATTAATGTGCAGTTGGGAAATAGATCATCAGCTTAAAATAACTAATTTATATTTAAATTTGTATGTTTTTCTCTATTCAACAATATCTAAGGGTAATTTAGTTGCATTTAATCTTAATAAATGACCCTCATGATAATCATCAACATTTCTCCCGATTACCCTTTTTTGCTTTTCCTCATAAATTTAATTGGATTGTTATTTGGTTTTGAAATTTTAATTTAAAAAAAAAAAAAAAAATTTCATTGAACGTGACATTGGGACGGAGACATTTTATGAGCATCAAAAATCGTTCCTGGAGAAAATGGGGTTATTGATACTGTTGAGGAAATTATTATAAATTTATATGAGAATAATTTGAAGGGAAGATTTGGTTTAAATATTTTGAATTATTTGCTATATCTTTATTGAGATCAAACAAAAATATTTGACGTTTCTTTTATCTATACTTATGAGGGATGTTGTCGAATTTATGATTTTAAATTGATCATTATGATTTTGTTTCATGAAATTGGTTTATGTATATATCATAGTTAATTTAAATTGCTTGAATGTATTGTAAATCGAAAGTATTTGTGTTGTTCTCGCTTTGCGGGATTTTTCAAAAATCGAGGACTCTAATTTTTGTAAATCTTTATAAAGAAAATAGCTAAAAATTGATGCTGATAAATGTTTTATTGAATGTTGAAAATAACCGACCCGGATACTTTTAATAACATTTTGCATCATATTTTAACCTGTTTTTCCACCAAAAAATGACTCTAACATTGATACTCTAAAACTTGTCATATATCTCGACACAACACCACAAGAGCGATATCTAAGAGAACGGAGTTTGTGTTCCTTTGTATTTTGTCATACGAAATTGGAACCCAATAGGAATTGTTTATGTTTAAACGAAAAATAAATATTTGAGCGATTTTGATGTATTTTCAACAATTATACTGATATTGATAGATCTGTGGACAAGATCATGTTATGACGGGTAATTCAAGCTCCATAATTGTAATTCGAACCACTGTCCCGCATACACCGGGTGTTCCTTAACAGAGATTTTCCTAGTCATTTTCATTTTGTCCTGTACACATGGTTTCGCATACGCAATCCAAAGTCATCATCTGCTTTGGTTTCCATTAAAAAAAAATTATTGTCCTAAAATAGCTGTGTAATATTTCTCCAATGTAATTTCCTTTACTCAATTTGTATTCGTACTTCCGCTTTTTTCACATAGATTTCCTACAATCATCTATCAATTAATAATATTTTCCAATGTAGTTTCGTGTATTCAATTTGTATTCTTTAATTGCTGGAAGATTATCTTAAAATAAGTTACGCTATATCATATAAATATGACAATCAATATTCTGCTATAAATTGGTTGTAGACTTCAATCTTAATGCCTGTTGGTGATAATATTTCCTTAGTGGATACACTACTAAATGTAATTTCCTAAAATCATTTCATAATAGATGTCTCTGTTTTTTTAGTGAAGACACTTTTGGTACACCTATTTATCGAAGGTAAATGTCCTATAAACAGGCTTATTGCGTTTAATAATTTGAGATGTAAAATCGTTTTTTTTGCCTGGTAAATGTTTTTTATGCATTTTTGTCGTGATTTTTTCTGTTAATTTAATTTAATTTAAAACTAATAATAATGTAAGTCAAAAGAAAAATAATTTAAATTATTCTAAAGGAAAGTTAATTTAGTCTAAAGCTAGTGAAAAATGAAATTGTGGAAAGAATATTAACGTAGATGTATCTTGACTAGTGTAATGCTAACCAAATGAAAAATTTAATAATTCAGATTCATGTTAATGTAAACAAAATAAGTAACGAAAAGATTTTGCCGAGTTATTATTAGCTGTTAGTTTTTGATTGTAAAATTTAGCTGAATGAACTATATACCGATGGTTATAATAAATATTTAAAATTGATATATTGATTACAAATGTTTCCATGGGGGATACACAAAAAAACTGGGATAATAAAAAGTCATGATTGCATTTGTGTAAATCGGCTGTGATAATTTTGTATTAACTAAGTGATAGCCAGAAATTTTAATAGTGAAAGGATCCATTCATTATATCCGGATAATAAATTTATTTTGGAGTATGGTCTAACTTGATTACTTGAACGCATGCTACGGTTACATCCGGCGGGCCGACCATTTTGATGCAGTTCCGGGACAACCATTTTTTGTTTGTTGTGATATGTTGTCGCCATTCTACTACGGGATATTACGACACATTTCCGGAGTACAAAAAATATACTATTATCACCAACCAGCTTTGCGCATAGCAATTTTTTTTATACATTGTGATTATCCGAAGTGCCACCGGTTTGGAACTATTTCCGGTATATCCATCATTGCCGCCATCTTCCAAAAACTTTTATTACAACTATTATCCAACCTTGGCGCCTGCCTGATTGCTGAACTTGTATAACGAAGAATGTGTTGATTATAAACTATTAATGGAACTGGACTAGCCTTGGGGTGAGTAACGCATTACTTTTATAGTTATTTATGGATGTATGAAGGCGTACGTGAGTGTGTTTTGGTGCGCATGCCGGCTTGGAGGGCGGATGTGTATATAACTGGAATTTTATCCTGGATACAGCCAAATAATAAGGCCAGTCACGGTGTGTCTAGTACTCGTCCTAATTTATTATATATATGGTAACTTGTTGTGTATGTGAGTGTTCATAAATGAAATTTTATCGTATTTATTTTCTTTTAATGATTATTAATAATAAATGATTTTAACGTAGATAATGATATATTACTTAAATTATATTGCTGAGCTAAATAATATCTCATCAATGAGTCAATCTTCACAAAAACTCTTAAACCAATTTCAAATAACATTACAACATTAAAATGTATCACCAGCATTGAACTGGGCAGTGGGTATGAACCGTTCAGTAAAACTCGGATGGAATATTATTTTTTTTTCTTCTTCTCTCTTTTTTATAATAATTGATGTTTAAATAATAAAATTTCTTGCCGATGGTGAATGGTAATGATAACATGACTAACAGTTTCAGTTTCAATTATCATATATCAAAGGATTGTTTGAATTTCATATTAAATATAGGAAGAGTCGTCAGTAGATGGAATATCACCAACGACAGTATTGATGATATACACATATCTAACTAAACACACCTGATTGGTCATGGATAGTGAATGACAACTGCGCCTTGGATCACTTGCCAACGTACCTAGTAACTATGAACCACCAGAAGTTGATACCCCCGTATCCTGGGATCGTATTTATTATAATTACCTCACTAGTACAATGCTACCAATCACACCTGGTAATAAGGGAGAAAAATATTTGTCCAAATTTTGGTCGGTAAATGACAGCGAAATAAAGTACTAAAAAGAAAATTCAATGATATTGGAGGTTGGCTGTAATTCAAGTCTTGTAATAATGTGGGCTCATTCGATTTTTATGGATTTACATTGATTTGTCGTATTTGCGTTAAGGTCTAATTTTAACTTTAGGACACTTCTTCAGTATAGCCTTTGGTGTGGTCCCTATTATTATTTTTAGCTGAATGGGCATGGACGTATGCTTGGTTATATGGGTGCATAGGGGGGAGGGGGGGGGGGGGGGGGGGGTGTATATGTATGTGTGTGAGGATGCGTGAGTGCTTATGGAGTGGGAGCGCGTGAATGGGTGTGAAATAAAAATATAGTGGTTTCGACCTCAGATCATTATGCTTTTGTTTTGTGGGAGTCATGCGAGGTAAGACATACTGGAAATTTTTGATTTAATTTTGAGTTTATTAAATGTTATTATCCCAAACAATCCCAAACAAAGAAAATCGAAGGACACGATATAACCACCAACAAATTGTTAAACCCAATAGGTTTTTGGTTCTATTGCCTTTTTTAATCTAAACTTATAATGTATATGGGACGTTCTTTTTCAAATGTAACAACGCTCTGACCAAAATGCCGTTTGATAAATTTTACCGAATTTGGACTAAAAAATATCGTTTTAGAATCCGCTATCTGGTTCCATTGGGCGGTTTTGGAAATTTTAAAATGGCGGCTCACAATTGCGGCTAGAAATCCAAGAAAATTCGAGTCTTCAGATAAAAATGTTCGTGAAAAAAAATTTTTGCATCCAATATCATTGTTTTTGTTTCTCAAATTGTTGGCAAAGGATGGCTCCAAAAATCTGATATGATAAGCTGGTGAAATTCAACATGGTGGATTCAAGATAGCGGATCAAAAACTGATATAGCTAAGAGAGTGATAACAATCAATTATTTTCCTCCAAACATTACACAAAATTGGTTTGGGCGGGGTTGGTGGGGTTTGTAAGGTCGCTGATCACGAATCCGTATGTAGAATTTTGGAATTCAAGATGGCGGATCTAAGATGGCGGACCAAATTTTAAAATATCAACCGTTTTATACCAAATTTAGTGTATAGGGGGGTTTTCGAGGTTGCTGAATACGATTTTAATGTCAGATTTCTTAAAGTCTACATTTTTTCACTATACTAAAACAGATGTCACAGGTTTTGATGCCACGTATTAAAGTAAAGTGGGTCAGAGCTGGCGTTACCAATGTAGAATTAGCATCGACATTCGGTAATCATAAGACAAAATTGACTCGATAGCGATGTGGTCACTGTCCAAAAACGGGGCACAAGAAATCAAATTGCCTAAATAAAGCATCCTGTGCGGAGTGCACGGGTTCACACCTTGTAAAACAAATGGCAAACCACATGTTTTTAAGGTAGGAGGTAGCACCTGCCGGAGCCATAATCATGAATTGGACAGCATGAAACATAGAAATTTCTACAAATAGACATACCAATACTGCGCCGTGGTCGAGTCTGAATCTGAAAATTGCTCAATCAAATTGGCAACACTTAGTGCTAGCAGTGCACGAGATGCGTGAATGCGTCTCTATTCATAATATGGGCATCCTGTGTGCACAAAAGGTCTATGAAGTGAGCGTAGTGGTAGCTGGCTTGGTCATTAACACGCCCTGGTGGAGCGTTTCATCTAGTTGTAATGTCTGCTGTAAGTTTTGAGAGCCTATCGAGGACCATTTAAACAAACCGACTGATCACTGACTGACAGCAAAGGCTACAAACTTAAAGATTTCATCTCACGATAGAGTCTTTTTGTAGCGAACGAATCTGAAAATTTAAGCACATATGCACACAACGACGAGTCGTCATTATTTCACCTCTGTGTCGCATAATATACACTTTATCGTATAAAACACTGGAAAGTCCATGAAGGTTGAACCTCCAGCAATCATCGTGCGCTCTCTCGTTTGAGATAACTGATTCTCAAACGCGTTCTGCCTGCGTAAATTATGCTAATAATACCAATACCATTTTGTTCAAAGTCGATTCTACCAACTGAGAACTCCTTAATCTAAATCTAGAACTAAATATTAAGCAAATCAAGAGACAAGCTGATGAGATTCACTGTTCTGCGGACTGTGAAACAGTAGTTGCTTTTCTTACAGAGGTCGTACTAAATGCTTGTGAAGATGTCATACCGCTCAACAAAAAGGACAACCTGGTGGACCAATAATCTAACTAAACTCAAAAGTGTCTCAACTAAAAGTTAATGTATCTCAAGAACCGCTTGATTTTTTTTCCTCACAATATTATAATTTAATTATTTTTCTACATAATTTCAAAAGCTTGGATTTTAGCAATTTTTTTTGGAAAGTCATAGAAATATTTCATCTAAAATTTATTAAAAAATGTTTATAACTTCCAAAAACATCACCAAAATAAATTTTTTTTGTAGAAAATTAATTAAGTTTTAAAACGATAGGCGAAAATATAAAAAATAGTGTGATATGAACCTGACCCTACAACCATAACTTTTTTTGAATTTATTATAACAAATCAAAAATGTTAATTCTAATTATTATTATATCTAATTAGCTATCAAATAAGTTTTCAAGTAAGCTTATTTGATTTCTAATTTATTTGATCGATAATTTTTCATATATCCGAACTGATCAGCTAGAGCTCTGATTATTTTTCATTCATATATTTAAAAAGAAAAATTAAAAATTATATGCTAGCATTTCTCATTACCACTTTTTGAAATCATTGCTTCTACGTCAACAAAATATCTACGTAAAAACTTTATTTATAAGCGTAACGAAGCACACCGGGCCCTCCTAGAAATAATAAAAAAACAAAGAAAAATAATACGTCATTCACAACATTCATTTCACCATTAACACCATAATAATTAAATCAAAGAAAATCAAAGAAAAATAATAATAATAAAAGAACAAAGAAAAATAATATAAACTCACTCATACCATTATCACGTCGAATCAATTCTATCTTCATCTGACAAATTTAATAAACACATGAATTTTAAAATGATAAATACCACGTGCAATTCATTTCTTCATTCACAACATTCATAGAAAAATATTACGTCTATCCACTCCTATAATCAAAAAACAAAGAAAAATATTACGTCTATTCACTCCTAAATCAATTCATAAACTAAATTGAAATTTGAAAAGAAAATATAAAATACTAAATTTTATTTTTTAAATTAATTTTTTTATATTCTCTTAAAGCAGGCTACAGACCTTCAATCAATTTGTCAATCAATTGAAAACGAAAATAAACGAAATAAAATTTAGGGGATTTTTACACAAATTGATTGAAGGTCTGTAGCCTGCTTATCGCTTTTGTGAAAAAAAAAAATATATACTTGGGCAATTCCATTTTCATATTGTATGGGGGAGGCCGTTAAATTCAAAAATACATTTTAATTCGTCTATAACTTTTTTATTTATGATCCGAAAAATCCCAAAAATCTTTAAAATCTAAGTTACACTAATATCAGTTAGCAGTGAAAATTTTAAATGAATCGAAATTCGAATAAAAAAGCCTTAGGCTGTACAAAGTTTTTTTTAGCGTATTAATATATGAGATTGCAGAGGATCATTTTCTCTTTAAAGAAATGTAAATTGAAAGTTGGTTTCACGAGGGCTTTTACGAATATCTCTTAGCGAATTTTGTCCAAGGAAACATTGGCCATGGTATCATTGTGCAAGAAATGTATCATTTTCTATGGTAGAATAGATGGCTGCCAGGAACAGTTGAACTGCTGAGATTCTCAGGATCAGAATCTGCATGGTGAAAAACCTTGACAGTCTCTCAAGCTTTTCAGGGAGCTTGACAAACTGCTTTAGGCAATTAAATGCAGAGATTGTACATACCCACTGATTGCATGTAGGAGCAGAAGGTTCTGCTAAACAGCAGATGTGAAGTTGAAGTACCTGGGAGAGTAGAACGTGTTCTGATAGGTTTCGTTTTCTCGCTTCATGTCGTAAATGTTGCTTTGGTGGTTGGGTGGGTGCTTTAGTGGTTAATAAGATCAGGAGATCGGTTTCTGCCACATGAATTACGATGTGGACAAAGAGGGTATTAGTATCCTAAAGAGTTTGCCTGATTTCTAACCCTTGCTGTACTAATTTTTTATGCAGCATGGAGATAAGTCATTTTTGTTTTTGTTAATTGGAAAGAAGCTCTTTCGGCACGGTTGCTTTCATCGCTTCAGTGAACATGGAGTTTGCCCTAGATTGTTTGCTTTTACGGTTCAGCTACTCATCGGATTTTGTACTCTTCATCAGAGTAACCAATGGGAGTATCTGTTTTTCCCATATCAGCATCTGTTTCAAAGATATGTGATCTGTTACAACTAGAAAGTTGCAAAATGTAAGTCTGAAATGATATGAGAAAATTGCCCGGTTTCTAAGTTTTGATTTCGTCTCTACTACTGAACCGGATTTGATGATTTGTGTACCAATTTCACGTAGAATTTAAGCGTCTCTAATATTGAATACGTGATTATTTTCCATCTGACGTACTGTCTTCGAGCTACAAGAAAAACACTAAAACTTTAATTTTTATTGAACTCTCATAGGTTAAGTTTACCTCCTGGGATAGTGAAAACTCAGATTACACTTATTTAGGACTAAATGAAGGTATTGAAATGATTTCCACCTTGCTGGGAATTAATTACTCAAAACGGTTTTTTGGATCTAATTTGACTGGCCTATCCGAGCATTAATTTAAAATCTTTAAAATATTGTAAGATAAACTTATTCAACTTTATAGAGCTCCTCATAAACAACCTACATACGACAATTTTATTTACAAAAAACATTTTTGATATTTTGTAACGATAAACAAGATAAACAAAAGTCTATTAAATAGACATTTTCTTTTAAACACAAATCTCGCAATATTCATTCTAAAAATCCTACATTTATTTAGTACTATCAAACAACTTAAGATTCGTTTCATAAATAACATCTGTCTGGTTATGACGTTCCATTGTAACGCATATTTTTTCTTTTGACATTGTGAAACGGATATAATTTTTTTGGTTTCTTGTTATATTTCAATCATTTAAATGGTCGGAATCCTCTATGGTTTTACATTTTATTAAGAATTGGGATAGGAAAATTTCAAAAAGTAAATGCTCAATTACTATTAATTGTTAGACTTCTAATTTTTGTTTAGACAATCGACAGTTTTAGTAGTAAGAAAAACAGATTTGGGATAAGCTATAATATATATTCAAATCATTCTAGCTTTTTTTATAAATGTTTTGCTAAGAGAATAATTTTTAGTGGTTGAGGTTGAGACAACTGCATTTCGA
This sequence comes from Diogma glabrata, assembly GCA_963693315.1. Taxonomy (NCBI): domain Eukaryota; kingdom Metazoa; phylum Arthropoda; class Insecta; order Diptera; family Cylindrotomidae; genus Diogma; species Diogma glabrata. The sequence goes on from OY856187.1 coordinate 417,395,824, forward strand.
TTGGAAATAGAACATGTTTTTTAGAATGCGGTACTACATTTTTTTGCAATAGGAAGAAGGTCAACATTTCTCTGAAATCCTGACTTTAAAAAACTGATTTTAAACATCGTGGTCTTACGTTTACAAGATTACCAATTCTATGTTTTTGGTTTAACTCATTAAACAACTTTTAACAATATACTTAAATCACCCTTCAAGCAAAATTTTGGACTAAAATTTTATCATAATATTTGTAAAAACTTTTTATAATTAAAAATTCAAATTAAATAAACATCAAACTCACCACATCATTCAAAAGTAAAATAAGATAAACGTATAAGTACGAAACGGAAATTTTTTTATTTACACATTACAAAATATGGCTTGAAGCAAGATCACGTTATTTAAATGTAAATTCTCAAAGCCAACCCTTTTTAATCGAAACTTTGTATTTGTACAGTGGAAACAAAATGTATGTACGTTTATATAATTTTCCTATTTATAATCGTGTTGTTTTTGTAATTTAGATAATTTCAAAGTTGAAAATGAAAGAAAATGATAGAGGTGTTGAGGGTTTTTTAATTGTGTTATTAAAGGATGGTGTTACAATGCCAAAGGATTTTGTTATTAATATTATTTTAGTACAAACAATTTCTTATTATTCCATTTTATTTTTCACTAAACTTGTTTTTATTATTTACAATAATATCCTTTATGTCTAAACTAATTTCATTTATTTATTTATTCTATCCTAATTTGTATTTATTATTTAATAATATCTTATTAAATTTCATAATTATAATAGAAAATATTGTTATTATTTATCTAACTCTTAATTACTTTTTTTTACATTTTATTATTAATTTTTATCATAATAATTAATATTGACATTTTGCTTGTTTTTATGATTATTACTGAAAAAATATATATAAATTTTTTTTTTGTTTTGATACATTTAGAAATAGATTTTATAATTGAATATTTAAGTAAGTAGGCATAAAGATTATGTTATTCAAAAAAACGGATTTTAATAAGTATTAACCGACAGTTGCCTATTTTCGTCTACGAAAACGGTTTCATAATTAACCTCACCATGATCCTTATTTATTTTAATTTTTTAAAAATAAATAAAACCGTTTTTACAACATTTAATTTAAGAATACATTTTAACATAACGGAAAAAAGAATCAAGATAAAAAAAGCCGAAGCTTCCAAGAAAATGTGAAACCCTTTTCAAAACATAAAAAAATAATCGCTTCATTTCTTATTATTTTTTGGTTCACTTACGATAATACATTCTGATAAGCTTTGCTGAATTCTGAATATTTTTTTCCATTTTCAAAATATTTTATTCGCATCTATACAGATATATATTCTTAAATTCTCAAATACAAATTTATTCACAAGTTAAAATGAATGACATAAAATTTTATTATGCAAAAGTTGGTGTTGTTGGAATTAGGGAGGATTTGGTTAGTCGATTGGAATATGGTTATTTTGATAAGAAATGCATGAGATTTATGATGATAATTTATGGGATGATTGAACTTAAGATAATTCTATATTTTATCCATATACAAACTTAATGTTATGCAAATATGAGATTGATGAGCTGTTTCGAATAAACGTTTTCATGGGGATGGAGAAATACGTTACCATCTCACCATCATGAACATAAAACCTAACGACAAAAAAACTTAAAATAAAATTTTCATTCCAAAATAATAAATTAATTTTTATCTTATTCTTTAGCAAAATAATTTTATTTTTGTTCAATTAAAATAATCTTTTTGAATTTAAATATTTAAAATAATTTTTGTTGGAATCTATGCCAATGACATTATGAATCTCAGAAAATTCTTATTTTTATCATCCATGAAATTTTAAATGACTTTTATAGACAAAATTATTCTTATTACAGTCGTAGAGTTATAAGGGTTTTCGTACAAATAATTATACAAAATTCTTATAAAATAAATAAATTAAAATTAAAAATGATTATACTTTTTAGATTTGTATAGATTAAATACATATTTATAGTAATAATGTTGGATGGATATTCTGAATATGAAATAATTTTTTCATAAATATATAATACAACAATAATAATAAATTAATAAATTTATCTAATCAAAAACTTAAACATTTTTAATTAATTAGTTCAAATATTAAGTCTTTGATTTATATTTATATTAATTACAAACTAAATATTTTTTTGTTAATATTAATAACTATTATTATTTTGATTTAATTAATTTATTTAATTTTTATACACACAGAAACCTAATTTTCGTTTTTTGTTTATTTAAATAATTTATTTTATAATAATTTAATTTACACATTATTTTCGGTTCTTGATTTATTTTTGTTATTGTCAATTTATACAATATTTATGGATAAAGTTTTGATGTTTATATTAAAACATTGAACTTTGAAATACAAACGTTTGTTGTGAACTATTCGATTATGCTTTTTTTTGGTAGCGAATGGTTTAATTTGTTTTGATGAAAAGAGTTTAATAAATTTGATATTGCACTGTATTTAAAATTAACAATTATTGAATATGAATGTGGAGATCAATGTTACTGATAATTCATGTTTTATATATAAAGTTGCTTACAAAATTGGTTATCAATGAAATAACTAAATAAATTAAAACAAGGTCAAAAAAATTTTTAGAAAATAATAATTAAATTAACAATAAAAGTTAGAAATATATACTAAAATTATTACTAAATACATTGCCTGTAATCAGCGCAACACAATAAAACAATTTATTTAATTGTATTGAATACTGAAATTTAATAAAAAAATCAAAAAAAAAAAATTTCGCTCTCGTTTAAAAAACACAAATCTAAAAAACTACAAATTCGAATTGATGCGCTTATTCCTCTCTCGAATAACAAAAAAGGAAAAGTCTACTATAATTTCATTTGAATTAAATTTCCAATGTGAAAAAATGAGTTTTTTATTTGATTGTGTTTTGTTTTCTCATTAGTTAAATTTGATGAACGAGTCACTTCAACTACCGATAACCAATCGCTTGTTTATGTGTAATGAACTTCCTTTGCATTTTCATTCAATTCAATATCCTCACAAAAAATGTTCTTTGAAATGTATTTATTTGGACAAATTTTCCTTACAATGTAAAAGCAATTCAAACAGTAAATAATTTAAAAAAACATTTATTCTGAAAGGAATGGGAAAACCAAAAAATCTTCATATAAAACATCGATTGATCTTCAACTATTATAAAAAAATCTGACAATTTGGTATGTTATTGGTATTAATAAAAGGACAAAACTGAATCCAAAATTTTACTTCGGTCTGAAAGACCTAAGTATTACAATCTGGAGCCAAAAGTAAAAATCTTACGCTCACTTTTTTGGCATTTCTCGACGTTTTAGGTCATAATGATTCTAAAAAAGCAACAATCTGGAGAAATCTTGATGATTGGCATCTATTTATGAGACCAGAACCTTGATTATTGTATTATAAGTATGTCAAAAAAGTGTCAAAAGAATGATTTATATATTTTATTTCCCAATTTTTTTTAGAAACATATTACTGGAAACATTTTCGACTACAAAGATATAAAACATAAAAGTAATTATTTTGATGACATGAAATGTAATTAAACATTATGTTGGACATGATGTGTGTCAAAACAATTGTTAAGTATGTCAAATAAAAGGATTTTCGTTTAACTTTTAACTAATTTTTTGAAACACATGAAATTAATTTTTTGTATGACATGAAATATAATTGGACATGAAATTGGACATTGGTTCTATACAGTGTTAACTCCTCCCAACTTATAGGAACAGTTGGAAAATATCAAGTTGTTGCAGATTAAATGGCGTTTTTTAACAGTTGTAACTATTAGGGAGGCGTTTCTTAAGTAATTGTGTGCGCGCGTGTGTGTGTGTGTGTGTGTGTGTGTGTGTGTGTGTGTGTGTGTATGTGTGTGTTTGTGTGTGTGTGTGTGTGTGTGTGTGTGTATGTGTGTGTGTGTGTGTGTGTGTGTGTGTGTGTGTGTGTGTGTGTGTGTGTGTGTGTGTGTGTGTGTGTGTGTGTGTGTGTGTGTGTGTGTGTGTGTGTGTGTGTGTGTGTGTGTGTGTGTGTGTGTGTGTGTGTGTGTGTGTGATTCCAGATTCCATGACTTTTGAATAACTGGAACAGTTGGACAATATGTTTGAATTTTTTATATTATTATAATTTTCGGAATGCTTTTGGAATTTTGAATGATTGCACTTGTACTTTTACAAAGAATTTTATGTTTAATATACATCGTTGCCCAAAACTAAAATCAATGTTATCATAAAAGCCTTTTGCCGAAAAATATATAAAAGCCTTGATATTTTTATGTATCTTCATATTTTTATGTATGAATGTTGGCAACTCTTGACGGGCTTACGGTATGAGCGTTGGCGTTTTGCTAATAATTCTCACAAATTTCTTTGAGTTTATATACATTTTTGCAAGGGAGTGTAGAAAGGGTTATTTAATCGAAAAATGAAAATAGTTGAAAATTTATAACTTAATGGCTTTTCGTTGTGTAGCGATCTTGTACTGAAGCTGTTATTCATTTTTCGTAATTTCGAGTCATATTACTTTCCCACACGCATTGAATTTGCATTGTGAAAGAATTTTGTACTTGTTTTCAACCCTTCAATTCTAATTTCTTATATTCAGATCGTAATCGTCTATCGCAATAGTTTCCGTTTAAAGTTATTATAAAACAGTTGTGCAATATCATTAATACGTAATCGCGCTATTTCCATATTTAATTTCTTGCAATCGTTTCGTAATCAATGTTTTTTTTATAATTCTTTTCCAATTTTTTTATACAAGTTAGTTGAACAGACTCTTTAGTGGGTTTCAAACAAGCTACCAGATAATGCTACCATTCTTTTTACTATAAATAAATGCCGCGAGATGTCATCGCGAGACGTCTACTCTTCGAGTATTTTTGGGTGTGGTCTTACTTTTATTCGAAGAGAAAAACAAAGAAATCTTTTGGATGATAAAGATGAAAATAAAAAGAACCGATTAGGAGCTGAAAGCCATCCAAAGGGTAGTTGTAGCCACAGGTAATAAGTATTATCTAATAAATAATGAAAAGAAGGCTAAATAAACGGAAACGTTTGCCGTGTCATCATTAGTTGTTTTGGTTTGTGGTTATCAAAATATATAAAAGAAAACCATAATGACACATATTTCAAGTGTTACGTATAAATTCTGTGTTATTTAAAGTCATGGATTGTTCAATTAATCAAAAAAAAAGAATAATAATTAATGCAATTAATATATATACATAATTGTACATAGTTAAATTATTTAGTATGATTCGGTGTTCGTTTAAATTATAGAACTGATTAATATTTCTAAAAGAAAATTATTATTGTACAAATTTAAGATGTTGAGTGTAAATCTGTGTTAACAGCTGTTGGTAAAAAAAAATTACTGTTAAATAAAACGTTAAAAAAAATAATAAAATTCATAACCGCAATCGTATAATTTTTTCAATTATTGTCATCCTGTACGCTGAATAATCGTTTTGAGGTCAACAACGAGCTGTTATTGGAACAGTTTTTCAACCGGACCGTTGTCCTGTTTGCAGAATTCCATAAAACGACCGAGTGGATGAGGATGCAGGAGTAGAGTAGCTTTTGGGGCGGGACCTGGACAAACCGTGGGGTCAGTCAACGTTTAATTTTGTTTTATTTTTATGTATAAATGAGTATGGATGTGTATGTCTTTATGTGATTGTATGTACGTATGTGTGGGTGAACGAATCTATAATTAAAGCCATGATTATTGTTCCTTTTCGTAACTAAATCTGCAGGTTGCAAATTAGCGTCGTATGAACAGACACATAACATTTTTATTTTTTTTGATTATTTAAATTTTAACTAGTGCATTATTTCATGTGATTTAGTCATTTCTTAGCAATAATTTATTGTTGGAAAATATGAAGGACAACATATAAAAAAAGGGGTTAACAGCCAAAGGTTCCAAGGATCCTGATAACACAAATAATGATAATGAAAGTTCAACGGGAAAAAATGCAGTACTACAAACCAAAAACCAATGTCAATGATTTATTAACCAAATTAAAAATCAAGAATAACCAACAGGTTAAACTGAAGAAGTCGAAGTCGGTTGATGACCGTAAATTGGTCGATCGTCAGTACATCGAACCGAATTCCATGTTGACGGCTATGCGGGAAGTAAAACATATAAGAGCAATCTATAATATTTTTTTTATTGCATTTACAATGTTTTTGGCTTTCGTATACGATTTGTCATAATCTATTCGAGCAGGGAGGGTAAAATTTTCATTTTCATCAGCTGGCAAATAAATTTGAAAAACTCGACTTAGCTTTAATGTTATTGCTCCCATCCTTATCATCAACATTAATGGTCTAGCCATTTTTTTTTGTTTTTGGGACTAAACTGTACGAACCGGCTTCTAAAATAAAATTTTAAATTCTCTTTTCCTTTCTATTTACATGAACTATTTCTTATTTGTGGGTTACACAATAACCAATCAATTAGTTGTTTATAATCGCCCATTGGAAACATCTATGGCAATATTAATGGAAATAATCAGACTGTTGATGAAGAGTTATGCAATTATGCGAATAACCGCCAGTTGTGTAGTGGGAAATACTGATCGGCAGTATAAACCAACATTTTTGAAATATTTATATGTTATGTTTGACCAAACTTTGATTTATCGCGATAGTTGTCCAGGAAATAGAAAAATTAATTGAGTGTAAGTTGCCCGATACTTATATACAGTCGATCGTTGGTTTGCGATCACTTTCTAGAAGGATATTGCATTGATTTTGGAAAAACCGAAATGAAGCTCATAATTTTTTTGTGTCTAGGACTGCATCAACAATTGCAATTATATATATTTGTATGGATTTTACACGTTAGAACTCGCATGAGTGTGTGGGTGTGTGTGAGTGTGTGTGCGTGAGTGAGAGAATGAAGTGTGAGAGTGTATGAAGGTGGGAGTGTGTGAGGTGCGAGAGCGTGTGAATGTGTGAGTGTGTTAAAATAAAGGGGTTGGGCGTGGTGATCGTGGTTCTTCGCATATGGGGGTCGCCAGAGTCTATCTGTTTCATTTGCTTTTTCTTTTTTTATCCGTTTATATCACTTGACACGCGTGCTATACAGTTATTTGTGTTGGAGCTGCAGGATTTCCTTCTCGTCCCAACGGACTCAGCTAGCTTGGGGCTATTAAAACAATCTCGCTAGGTACGTGGCCTGCTATGCAACTTCGTTGTTAATCAACGAAGCAGCGCTTCATTACAATCTGGAACTCTTTCACCGAAAAGCTTATATCTCAAAATGGAACTTTTATTTTAAAATTTTTTTTCGCATGTTATACAACTTTTAGATATTAAACATTAAAAGATTCATGTTGTTACGATTCTACATAATCGCAATGAAGTACAAAACAAAATTGTATTTCATCTCAATTTTACCTATACAATATTTGAAATCTAAAATTAAGATCCCAAGAAAAAGGATCAAAGCAGAAAAAAAATAATAAAAAAAACATGAAATAAATTTCATCAGAATTTCTGAAGCTTTTCTTGTAAATAATGAAGTTAGGAATAGTTGAACAGTTGAAAAATTTAGAAAAATTGTGTATAAGGAATTCCTCTTGCAAAATTAAATTAGTTTATATCAGACTGCGAAAATTATAATTTAAATTAGATTGCGATAGTTTCAATTGTTTAAGTGGAATTTGATTATGTTAAATGAAATTTAATTGTGAATAAAATTTCAAGTGTTATTTAATAGAAGTATTTTATGTATTATGTTGGACGTTGTTATACTGCCAATTTCTGCAATCAACCGTTGGAGTTTCTTAAGCTATTGGAAGAATATTCTAGATAGGAATATTGTTTGTAGAATGTTTTTCCTGTTGTAAATAAAACATGGCGTTTTGCTCACTCATCATTGATCGAATCCAGTATTCAATCCAGTCCCTGTATGGAATACTGTTCTCGCATATGGAGTGGATTATATTTTAGTAGTTTGAAGTGTCTTGATTTTGTTCAGCGCAGAGTTGTTAAACTTGTTGACAACTCCACTTTAACTAATGAGCTTGGTTCCTTGCAGCACAGACGAAATGTTGCTGATCTGACAATTTTCTACAAATAAATTATGGATGAACGAGCTCCCACAGAGATTAAATCAAATTTAACTGAACTAGCAAACTTTTCGCGTTTCACCAGAGCTACTACTGTGGCCCATCCTTTTACGGTTCAAATAAAAAGTTGCAGAACTGTTGATTTTTAACATAACAGAGTCTCTCATCACTGGAATGCCTAACCTTCATGAGTTTTCCCCGATAGCTTTAATCCTCAAAACTTTAAAGTTAGGGTTCATATAAATTTCTTAAGAAAGCTTCATTTTATTCAAATTCAACCCTAATCTCTAGTTGGGATGGTATCTTTATTATAATTGACACTAAACATGCCTAACTTATGTATAAAAAAGAAGATTTGGGAAATACGTTTATCGAATTGAGAGTAAGGCCAATTCGAAGTAAGGCTGAAAAACGTGACAGTATTATACATTCATATTCGTCAACACCAATAGCATACCATATTTTCAGATTTTTAAAAACAATAAAAAAACTCGCAAATAAATTTACATTTTCAAAAGAACAGCCCAAAAAATAAATCAAACAAAAGAAGTAAGATGACTAAAAACTTGTTTTACTTAAATCAACAAATAAAAAAAAACTGCTAAAAATAAATCGAACAAAAAAGAAACCGGAGCTCAGGGATTACTTCGCATAACCTGTTAACGCCGACTCAAATCCAGAGGGGTTCACCTTACTTCCATAATACGATTTTTTGACCTAGGTGACATAAAACATGATCCCAATTAACTTAATCGTATCGAAATAAATATCCTTTGAAAAAAAAATCAAAGTAACCCAAATTGATCTAAAAAAACATATTTATTCAATAAATGACCACCTTTCTCAATTTTCGAGTAAAGAACTGTCATGTAATACCTTCATCAAAAATTTAATCTAAACTTGATTTTTATTATATAGGAGATATTACGGTACGGTCTATCAATCTAAACCTACAACGGACAAAACAATATAATAACAAAACAAATAGTTTATTGTTTTTATTTACAACTATTGATGTAGGATAATCAAGTCAATATTTGATTTTATTTTTATGTATCAACTTAGTTTTCTTCACCATTTTGATTGATAATTGAATTGAAATTCAACATTCAAACTTTGTGATCCGAAAAAAAAAACAAACAGAAACATTTTTCTGATGCTTTCAATAATCCATTTAATAGTTAGCTTTTTGTCTCCTTTGTTAAGGCACAGATTTTCTTCTCACTAACAAATCAATCACAATAAAAATAAATAACAATAACAATATCAATACATGTGACATAAAGACAAAACGTAAATATAGGGCTAATAGTACATTATGATGCTAGGACGTAAAGCTAAAGATTTTGGACGGATGTGGAGTTTGCAAATCGAGGCGCTAGCCGAGATTTGCACCCACTTTAAGTCCAAAATAGCTTACGTGCGTGCATCATATACTATTTTTTATTCGCCGCAAGCAAAATATTTTAAGAAGCGTTGTTTATTCTAAATTAAAATTATAAATTTTCATAAATTTTAAAATAAAAATATGTGGAACAAGTAACCTTTGACAAAATATTTATTATTTTTTCCAAATTATTGTGTAGCTATGACAACAAATGATAACAACTATTTTAATTGAATAATGAAATTTTGAATTTGAGGGTTGCTTTGATAAAAATTTTTATTTTTCATAGAATTTAAACAGATACAAATGCTTTTTACTTTTTTGGACGTAGCTATGACAACAAAATAAATAGTTGAGAAGTGATACTTTAAGGCCGCAAATCACAGTAATAAAGTAACACTTTAATATGTAGGCGAATAAAAATATTGTTACGAAATCAATTTCAATTTTGAGTGAAAAAAAAATTAGTTGATTTATTTTATTATTATGATTATTGATTGAGTGGATTAGTTAGGAAAGAAAAAAAATACGAAAATCAATTGATTAGTTATAGCTATGATGAAAAATAATTTAACGATAACAATATCGTATTTACTGTAACATAATAAAATTAGGATAATTTAATAAATTATTATCTCAGTTTTCGAAAGCTTGGTATGTATAAATTTCCTTCTGTTTTAATTAGATTTATTTCTTCCAGCGATTTTGTGACATTGGATATAAATCAGAAAAATTTTTATATTTGATTTTGATTCAATTTAGTATGAAAAAAAAATAACATAATCGAATGCTAATTTATATTTTTGAAATTATCAATGTTTATAGTTGACATCATTGAAGTACGGAAAATATTCTCTTAATCTAAAACGTTAATTGAATTATCAATGAGAACTATAAAGGTGATAGTGTTGGGAACCGATTTTGCTTTATTGATTATATAAAAATGTTAGAATTAAAAAATTAAAAAAAGAAAATCCTAACCTAGTGGTGAAAATATCTCTTGTTTTATTGTTCTGTAATTTGAAACTCTTGAAACTGATTTTGGGGAATGAATGAAATCGTAGATTTTGTTTTTTAAACTGATGTGTTGAATATTTTTTCTGTTGACCACAATATACTAGAGAGCGTCAAATTGCAACGGGAAATGTGCTTCAAGATTCATTCAGGTGCTCAAGAACAACAGTATTCAAATTTAAGCCTAATTAGGAATTTGAAAGTTCTTTTAAGTGGCAGCATTTTTCAGCAAATTCTGGCTTAATGGAGTGCTAAAAAATCTGTTTTGGGATTAGTGTTAACAATTTACGCTTTACCTCTAGGCTGACTTCACCACAGCTCTGGAAACATAGTGTTCTGGATGTATAACGAGCTAATATCCATCAAATACCTTAATTAAAAGCTGACCAATGTTATAGACTTCGTAGTTCTAATAATAAAAATATTAAAGAAAGCAGTAGCATCCCAACAGACATAAATTCTGTTGTACGAGAAAAAGTAAAAAAAAATTTAACCCGAAGTGACAAACCGGAAGCTAGGATGCAGAACTGTTGTAAACCGTACTAAATGTATATGTACCAAGATTCATCCATTTCGATTGTCAGGTACAGAAGTTATTAAGCTTCCAAAATAACAGGTGTTCGGAGGACCCCCTACCACTTTGTTCACTATCGCTCAAAAACTAATCAGTTCCTTGACTGCCTAAACTGTCATCAAAATTCATTCACGAATGAATGTTTTATGCTCCCAACAAACAAAAACATTATGGGAAAAACCACCTGTTGTATGGTGGACTCCCAAACCCTTTATCCAATGTACTCCAAAAGCAGATACAATCTTTCTCATGTTATTTGAAAGCTTTTTCCAACGTTTCATGAAAATCGATCGGTAATTGTTGGCTACAGTAGGGATAAACACCTGGAAAAAAAACATTTTAACCGGAAGTGACAAACCGGAAGTTGGTATGCAGAAATATTGGAAACTGTACTAAAACCTTATATGCTAAGTTTCAATAAGATCATAGTCCGGGATCAGAAGTTATTCAAGATTTGAACTTAGAGGTGTTCGGGAGATCCCCCGCCATTTTGTCCAAATTTGAAATGAATCCAGATCTTCCATTTTAAAGTAAACCTGTATCATTTGTCAAATTTCCATCAAGATCCTATGCAGAAATGTCACCCACACACCCACACACCCACCCACCCACGCACATACAGACGTACACCAACATTTTTATTGGCTATTAAGATAGAGGATGGTCCAAAACAAAAGAAAAAACAAAATTTGGGGTACGTAAGATTTTTTTTTCACGATAAATTGCATTACTTCACACAATCTAAAATTGTGGTGAAGCAACACAAACAAAACGAAAATAAATTTAAAAATTTGTTGAGGAAACTGCAAACGTAAAACGAGAATACTTATAACGTTAGACTGAAAGAGCGTAGTAGGAAGATAAAGACAACAAAATATTGAAGGTACATGAACATGAACGAAAAATATCATGACTTAGGATGTTGAATATAGGTGTACTGACTTAGTGCCGACTGTAATAGCGCTGAGAAAAATACTGACATAGCGCCCAGAAAATTTTGTATGGAGTCTCGGCACTAATTCAATTCAAACGGAAATAGCGCAAAGATAAAGATTTTCAATTTGCTCACACTGACATAGTGCCGAGAATCAAGAATCTCGGCGTTATGTCAGAAAAATTCAAAATTGAATATCTCGGTGCTAATTCAGTTTGAAATGAATTAGTGCAGAGAGTTGAAATCTCGGCGCTATTACAGAAATTGTTTAAATTGAGTTCTCGGCGCTATTTCAATTTAAACTGAATTAGTGCCGTAAGGCAAAAATCATATTTGAACACGAATTTTGATCACATTGACACATTATTAGCTATCTATAAAACGTATTTAATGTTACTTTTTACATATACGTATGAGGATTAACGTACGCAGAAAAACATAAGCATAGAACTGAATATTTATTTTCAGCTGCGTATAGAGCTTTAGTGTATATATCTGTAATTCCCCCAAAGATATGAAACGAAAAATTCTCAGAATGGTTGCATGCATTGTATGTAAAAATAAGAAAATGATAAAAGAAACAAAAACCAAACGGTGCAAAGTGTTGACATTTTTTCCTTTTACGAGTTATTTGGGGAAGATAGAAAAAGGTAAATAGTATTTTTAAATGAAACGAACTGAATCAAAATATAAAATAGTTTCGACTATCAAAAATTACGTGTACTTCTTCGCAAACGGCAACGCTCATCACTAATTCAAATCATTTCCAGATTAGTTCCTTTTGCATGTACATCAAATAATTATTGTTTTTTTTGCGTTATTTATTTTAATTCAAAATGTCGTCAGATGAATCAGAAGACCATCAATTAACGCAAGACGAATCAACGCAAAACGATGAAACACCATATAAAATAATTAGTGGTTTACGTTCCGATTCAAAGTTGCTGTTCACGTCAACCGATAATCAATTATTTCGAAAGTGCACCAAATATAAGGACAAAGGATATTGGTATCGTTGCCGTATCACATCGTGTGGCGCACGTGTTTTTCTGGATTTCAAGACTCAAAAGTGTTTTGTGAAAAGTTTACATAGTCATGAATTTAACCAGAAAGCCATGTATGACAAAATCGTGGTGAAAACATTAATAAAAAACGATTGCAAAGCAGTGGGATTGAGGAGTGCCTCAGAGAATGTTTCACAAATATTCAATCGCCATTCTCTTGAGTAAGTGTTTTTTCGATCCGATTGATTTTTACTTATAAAAACAAATTCATATTATTTTGTTTTGGTAGAAACCAACACGTTCAATTGAATTTGACGAAAATGGAGCGCAATTTGTATCGTTGCCAGAGAATATCAATGCCGGCATCGCCGAAAACAGCTCGCGAAGTTGAACTAGAATTTTCCAACGAAGAAATGATGCGCACATATGGATTTTCACAGGTAAGATTATCAACTGCCACTAAATGGCCAACAATTGATGTATAAGTATTTTTTAGTTTCAAGACGGCGAGTCACCTTTAAAATTTTATCGCACTACATACACATGTGATGCATTCTCGTATTGCATCTTTGCATCAGAATCGATAATTCGCAACATTACTGCTCTTATTGCTTTAAATCGGCGAAATTATTTGATTGATGCCACATTCAAAGTTTGTCCAATGGGCGAATTTAATCAGTTTTTGATTATCCATATCGAATATATGAAAACGGTAATAAGTGATTTAAAAATTTTATGTGCGTTACCTTAATTCTTAATTACATATTTCCAGACAATACCATTCATTTTTGTGCTTATGAGCAGAAAGACTGTAGCCTGTTATAAACATTTGTTTCAATATATCAACACGAATATTTTCAGGTATATCTTATTAAATTATAATGAAATATTTTAATCAATTTGTGTTTCATGGAAATTACATTAAATTATAGTGACATTAATTAATCAATTTATATTTTATAGTCTGGAGGGGAAATCGTTCATGACCGATTATGAATGCGCTATGCGCTCTGCATTGCGCAAAGTGTATCCGCAGGCAAACTTATATGCATGTTGGTTTCAATTTTCCCAGGCCGTGAAACGCAATGCAAGTAAGATTCCTGGATTCGTTACATCTTTGCGCAATAATAAAGATGCTATGGAGATTTATTGGAAATTTTTGTGTTTGCCGTTATTGCCAGTAAATGATATCGATATGGTATTCCATCTACTTAAAGCAGAGGCAAATAATTTTAATGCAGCTTTGTTCCGTCGTTTTATCAAATATTACGATAAGCAATGGATACAAAAGGTATATCGACGGCAATCATAATAACATAAATAAATTATTTAACTTTATTTGAATATTTTTTTAAATAAATAATAGGAAACAGCGAGCAATATATCGGTTTACGGAAGACATACACGTACAACAAATGCACTCGAAGCATATAATGGAGTAATCGGCCGTCGTGTGCCGAAAAAAGGGCATTTTTTTCATTTTTTGAAACTTCTTTTGGCAGAGGAATACAGCAAAAGCAGAGATTTTGCAAGTCTCGTTCGTACTGGTGGCGAAAGTGGTAGAAAACGCAGATATCGTGTATGTGTGTCAATGTTTCGAATCATAGCATTTAACAAATACATAATCAATGTTTTTTTCTAATTTTGTACTCATTTGTATAGGGTCGGCACGAGAGAATTATGGAAGCAACAGAAGAGTTGAACAAGAAGGAAATCTTGCCCATCGAGTTTCTAAGACGTGTCCTGTTAGAGGGTGACAAAATTCATAAAGGCTTCGTCGAATTCGATAATGTTGGCGATTATGATGACGCTGAGCTGGAGGACGAAAGCGACGATAATGAACCAAATAAAACTATCAATAATGCACCCGAACGGTCAGTAGACTGTCTCCAAAGTCTCCAAAATTATTTCGCCGTTTCGCACACGAAAAATTTTTGTTTTCATTATTTTGTGAGAATTTCAGAATTACATACAATATTCCGACCAGAATATTGCCTGATTCACGCATGGGACAACCTATATGTCATGGCATAGGGCGCAAATTTTAGAATGCATATCAACATCTTCTTTTTTAATTTTAAAATATATATTGACCATTAGTCGACGATTAAAATGGCGTTAATCCTCTTTTGGGTTATTCATGATTTAAAGAAAACTGAGAATTTTACAGCGAATTCTTTATATGCTTCCCGACGTTTAAAAAGTTCATTTAACAAGCGGTCTACGATGGCGAGGTACGTGCCCACACGGAACTTGTTACGCGCTGTATTACTATTCTTCTTGCGTTCCATTAGCTTGGAATATTCTACATCTATTTTTTCTGTTCACTTCGAGGTTCGTGATTCATTTCGACCCATTTCAGGGTTTTTCAGTGACATTTTTTTTCATAAATTCCAATGATAGTATTAATGCTACTATTAAAATTTTATTAAGCAAACTGGTGTATGTCAAAAAGTCGCTTTAGCGATAAACTGTTATTAGATGCAAGTAAGGGAGTGCACAGGACGTTCGAGTATTTGACGAAGAAAGAAATACGTAAAAGTTTTGGTTCCGTTAAAAAAAAATTGTAGGTTTATTAGATCGACGTGCGAATCGACAAATATTTGACAGAACAAAATTTTTGTTGAATTTGAAATTTGTAAAAACACAATTTTGACATAAGGTGAAAAACTTTTTAATTTTGCTGCGAGGAATTAAACAAATTTTGACACTAGCAAAAATAAATAATTTAAAAACTATAATTATAAATAATGAACAATATAAACAAAAAATATTTGCCAATGTTAACATAACATCACAATAAATTAATAGAAAATTATACAAATCTAGTGGATTCGGCATATTAGAGTTGTAAATATAAAGTGAGGTCAGATTAAATCAAATCAAAATTACTTTAGTGCTAAAAAAGTCTTCTGTCATAAATTGGTATTCTTGGCTTTGTGAGAACTCACAAATATTTGACAGAACAAAGTTTTTGGTGAAGTTGAAATTTGTAAAATCAAAATTTTGACATGGTGACAGGGTGAAAAACTTTTTAATTTTTATGTTTGCTGTTAATAAATATATATAGTATATATACTAATATAAATATTACTTTGGCACTTAAAAAACTTCGTTGCTCCTTCTGAAATAATTTGTTATGCCTACTGTCACAATTTGATGATACTAAAAAGCTATACCAAATTTTGACGTTTCGTTATGGTGAATATAAATAAATTCCAAAAGATAAAATTTTGACAATTAATAGTTGTAATCTATCATTATTTCGTCAATTCGCACAAAGCCCTTCTGTCCTAATTTGATGATACTAAAAAGCTTTAACAAATTCTGACGCTTTGTTATAATAAATATAAATTTCAAAAGTCAAAATTATGACAATTAATAATTAGGATCCATCATTATTTCGTTGTTTCGTACACAGCGATACATAGATGCATTACAGCTTTTTTTATTAAGGAGGAGGCAGATCTTGGTTGGTCCAGGCGGTCAAGATTGTAAATCCGGATTCCGGCCCTGGTTCTGGCATGTGCTTTTATCGTCCTGATCGGATCAGGGTAAGCTAGAACAAGTCCTACATAGCAGGGCATTTTACAACCGGCACCTATCAGAAACCAAATATGTTTTCTCTATTTGTCCTGGTTCAGTAAGTTTGTCCTCTGATCCGGTTATCTGATTCGACCTGGATAGTTCAGTGTAACACGTCGCATTAGATTCTAATCCGGTCCCAATCAGTTGTGGGGATTCTTTTCATAGCATTTTTGGTATTAAGTTTTTCATTATTTTTTTTTTATTTCTATAATAACAAAAACAGAGGTTTTTAAAAGATTTAGTTTTTCTGATGAAAAACGAGTCTGCGTTGGTCAAGCTAAAAAGAAGTTCAAATGAAATGAAATCAAATGCCAATTTAAGTTAAACTGCTTATTAAAATAGTGTTAGATAAGGGCTGAGATTTCATAAAAAATTAATCCTATTCGTTCTAATTCACTATCTCATGAGTCTAATCTCGGCACTAAGTCAAATACTTTATGAATTTAATCTCGGCACTAATTCAAAAAAAATTGAATCAATGCCGAGATTTTTTAAAAAATTAAATCTCGGCCCTATGTCAGTTTAAAAATGTCTGCGCTATGTCAGTTTAGAAAAATTTACGCTAATTCAAAAAAAAAATGAATTAGTGCCGAGAATTTTCTCGGCGCTATGTCATCGGCGCTATGACAGTTGGCGCTATTTCATGGAGCCTTGAATATATTAGAAATATTACCGTCCTATGAATTTACACAAAGTAATGTTCAGAAATTGAATTAAAAAAAATGCCCATAAAAATTAGACCAGGGTCGATAATTTTTGAAAACAAAAAAAATAATGGTAGGATGAAACCCATTAGAAAAGGAGGAGAATATTATAAAAATGAAAGGAAAAATAATTTACGGGCGATCTGTGGTCGGGAAGGGGAAGGGGTGAGTTTTTAAGGGTAAAAAACGGATTATCTCGATTTCCGGCAAAACTAAAAGTCCTATGGAAAAAATTAAATGGCAAAGTTGTAGGTAATAAAAAGATCTAAAACTTTTGTATCAACACTTTTTTCACATAACCTCAAAATTTATGTGAAAAATTCAAAAAACCATGTTTTCGGTTTTTTATTTTTATCTTTTACAAAAAATTTTTTTTTTCACGAAAGTTGGTGAGAACTTACCTATTTATGTCCCAAATACGCTGTAATTTATTTGATTTGAAATATTTATTTTTTCACCTTATTTTGAATTAATATCGAAAAAGCACCCTAATTTTCAATCGAAACCGTCAAAATATTAGCTTTTTTCAAAAAGTTGGTATGCTTTCTGTTCGTTGAAATCTCTACTTTCCGATGGTGAAAAAAAAAATATATTACTATAATAAATCTTCTCAGAAAATGCAAAAAATGAATTGAATTTGGAACATAAAAAGGTAAGTTTTCACCGAATTTCGTGAAAAAAATTTTTTTTGTCAAAGATAAAAATAAAAAACCAAAAACTTGGTTTTTGAATCGAAAATTTCATTCATTTTTTGCATTTTCTGAGAAGATTTACTATAGTAATATATTTTTTTTTCACCATCGGAAAGTAGAGATTTCAACGAACAGAAAGCATTCCGATTTTATGAAAAAACTGATATTTTGACAGGTGAATTTTCGATTGAAAATTAGGGTGCTTTTTCGATATTAATTCAAATAAGGTGAAAAAATAAATATTTCAAATCAAATAAATTACAGCGTATTTGGGACATAAAATGGTAAGTTTTCTCCAAATTTCGTGAAAAAAAAAAATTTGTAAAAGATAGAAATAAAAAACCAAAAACTTGGTTTTTTGAATTTTTCACATAAATTTTGAGGTTATGTGAAAAAAGTGTTGATATAAAAGTTTTAGATCTTTTTATTACCTACAACTTTGTCATGTAACATTTTTCCACAGGACTTTTAGTTTTGCCGGAAATCGAGATAAACCGTTTTTTACCCTTAAAAACTCACCCCTTCCCCTTCCCCTTCCCGACCACAGATCGCCCGTAAATTATTTTTCTTTTCATTTTTATAATATTCTCCTCCTTTTCTAATGGGTTTCATCCTACCATTATTATTTTCACTTTTTATTATTTTTAAGGGCTTCTACCCTGGTCTAAATGAATAAACATTTCCATAAAAATGCGTGATGGAGAAATTCAACTTAAACATAATAATTGATGATGAAGTTTCAACTTCGAAATAGTTATCGCCTGGGTGGCGTTATTGATAATTGTGTCTGCTTTACAGGATTTGAATTATGGCAATAATTCCTCACAAAAAGGCCCTAATAAAACATCTTAACCTTTTTTAGAGCTATCTAGATTGAATTAAAAGAGAATTCGAATAATAAAATAAATAGTTCTACAAAATTAAATTGAATAAAAAAATAATTTTCATTTTTTGGGAGCTATATCACCAACAAATGGTGACCCTGCAGTACCTCAAACAGTGATATTGAGGAAATTGCTTATTTTTTTAAGATATTCTTTTATGTCAGTATTTAAATTTTTTAGACCAATCGGAAAAAATACTTGAACAATGCCAAACGAATGGATGTTTTTTATTAATCTGACAAGTACGTCCGTGGCCCCTTGACTTAATTGATAAAACAGCTAAGACAGTATGTCTGTATCGCAATATACGTAAAAATATAATTCACCTAATAAATCAAACATTATGGTAAATATTACAACCCCCTAATTTGTCTATAAAGCTCATAAACTCGTTATTTCATTATTCAAATTTATTTTTGCTTTGCATAATTATTTTTCCTTTCTAATTAAACTAACTACACCTATTTATGTTTTAGACTAAAAACAATGATAACTTAACAAATTAAATTTCAATATAATTACACTCGCATCGTTAATACAATTTAATTTTGATAAACAATAAAATTTAAATTCATATTCAAAAAAACTCTTTGAGCTCATTTCATTTTCTTCCTCCAGTGTAACCGACAAATAATAAAAATTTAACAACGCCAATCATTCATTCTTTTATTGTATAGTTTTAAATAAATTATAATTTATACAAAACATAAACAAGAGCACAACTAAAATTAGCATATATTGGTTTTAATTGGAAATTTATTTATATCAGTTATAAATAACAAAATAGACAACTAAAAATAATATCCAATTAAAGTGTTAAAATTATTAACAAATAAAATTCAATAGAATAATTAAAAAATCGTTAGAGATTTAAATTTAATATAATTAAAGCATCAATCATCATCAACATGTATCTCCATATTCACAAAAATTTTCACAATAAAATAATAAAAATTGTTTTCACACAAATATTTATTTTAAATTATTAATTAAAATTCAGTTTTATAATAAAAAAATGTGTTTTTTATTGTTTTTAATACGATTTACAATTTTTAAATTTTTTTTATATTTTATTTGGACGAATCGATTTGTTTTTTTTTTAAATTTAATTTTTATATATTAAATACATTTTAATTAATAATTATAGATTGATTTATAATTTAAAGAAAAAGAAAACAATTATTGTTGATTTTATTCACATAAAAATATTTTTATTTTTAAATTCCATCGATGAGCTGTTATTTTTATTTTTGAGTTTTATGTGTGTAATTGTTATTTTTAATTATTTTGTGTAATTTATAAATAATCAAAACTTTGTTTTATTTTGTCTTTTTTTTATTCTATTATTTTTAATTAAGTTTTAATACGACCAAACCTGTTAGGAAAATATTGTTAGTAAGTAAAAAATATAATGAAATAAATTAAATATTATTTTTATTTGTGTAATTAAATTAAATTATATTTTAATTTAATTAAAAGATAAGAATGATTTTTATGTGTCGGTTGTTTTTGTTTATAATATTCTCATTTATTTAAAATATTCTGTTTTCTTGGTTGTTATTAAAATGTCGTTAAAATAATCTTCATGTAAAAATAAGATTAAGTTTTTTTATCCCGATAATTTTTGATTTGATGATATGAGTTGACAAACATAATCATTTATTGAAGTTTTATCTGTTCGTTTATTGAAGAGATAATGTGATTGTATATTATCTGATTTTATGAGTTTTCTCGAAAAATAATGTCGCAAAATTGAATGGATATCGATAAAAATTAGTTTGGTTTATGGGAAGTTTTATGAGTTCTGGTTTGTTTTTTGTCGATGATTTCATTTGTAACCATTATTGATATAATTTGATGCAAATTAACAGGTTTGGTTAGAATCGGTTTGGGTTCAATTTATTGTACCATAAATTTTGTATTTTATTTTGGTTTTAAAAGGTAAAGTTTATTTTTTATTTAATCTAAATGGAATTCACACTTTGGTGTTTGAGTATACACAAACAAAGTGATGTCAACTTGATAGTAGATTTGACTATCAAACAAAACTTTCGAAATTCTTTTGCTAACCAAAGACTGCTTTGTATAAGAAAATTCTGATTACAAATGTCGCAAGACAAAGGCGTTTATTCGAAAACATTCTGATTTCTGTGTGTTTAGGGGATGGGTGTAAGGAGGGTAAAAAAAACCTTTTTTTGACCCAAGCGAGTGGGGTATCATTTAAAAGAGCACTAAATTTTTAAAATATTGCAATATTTTTTAGAATTTTCCAGTACACAGTTTTTGAGTTATTCTAAAAAATGTGCAAATTCCAGACCGTCCCCCCCCCTACGTTTCGACACTGATTGACAGAAAAAATTGAAAAAATACATAGAGACAGGAAATTTGCTATATTTTGAACAAAAATTATAGCGTACTCCCAAATAATTTTATTTCTGTGTGTTTAGGGGTGTGGTGAGGGCAAAAAAAAACTTTTTTGGAACCAAACGAGTGGGGTGTCATTTTAAAGAACACTTAATTTAAGAAACATTGCAACAGTTTTTAGAATTCTGCGATGCACAATTTTTTAGTTATTGATGAAAAAAGTGCTATTTTATGTGTATGTTTACCACCCTTTATTTCGACGCTGATTTATAGAACAAATATTCACAATTTAGACCATTAAAATACTGGTTAAATCTTTCTTTAGCTAACATAAACAGCTATGGATAAGATTTAACCTCAAGTAACATTTTTGATCAATGTAGATGTGATTGACATTTACTATTGACGCTTACGATTAAACATTTATTCTGTTATGCGTCCATAGTCTGGCGATATAAAGGCTGGCGACTTTACAACATAACTTTATGTCATTTATTTTTTGTAAAATCAAAACTGAAATAGTTATAGGCGAAAAACGAACGATATTAGTTATATATGTAAAAGTCGACTATAAAAGACTTGACATTATAAGTTTAAAAATTTTTTTTGCCTAAACACAAAAATAACAGTCGATGTATTTTTTTCATTATCCATAACTTTTACTTGCACAACTTTTTTGAAAAAGCAAAACTGAAATAGTTAAAGACGAAAAATGTTATCTCTGTAAAATTCGACTGTAAAAGATCTTATTTAGCTTGAAAATTTTTTTTCGCCAAAACAAAGAAAAAAGTCGGACAAGTGCGAATAAAATTCGCTCGCCAAGGGTTCCGTGAATGTAAAAGAACACAATATCAAAAATAAATGACATAAAGTTGTGTTGTAAAGTCTTTATATCGCCAGACTATGGACGCATAACAGAATAAATGTTTAATCGTAAACGTCTATAGTAAATGTCAATCACATCTACATTGATCAAAAATGTTACTTGAGGTTAAATCTTATCCATAGCTGTTTATGTTAGCTAAAGAAAGATTTAACCAGTCTTTTAACGGTCTAAATTGGGAATATTTGTTCTATAAATCAGCGTCGAAATATAACCGTCGAAATATAACCGTCAGCGTCAAAATAACTTTTTTTTCATCAATAACTAAAAAGCTGTGCATCGCAGAATTCTAAAAAATGTTGCAATGTTTCTTAAATTAAGTGTTCTTTCAAATGACACCCCATTCGTTTGGTTCCAAAAAAAGTTTTTTTGCACTCCCCACACCCATCCCCTAAACACACAGAAATATAATTATTTGAGAGTTCGCTATAATTTTCGTTCAAAATATAGCAAACTTCCTGTCTCCATGAATTTTTTTCAATTTTTTCTGTCAATCAGTGTCGAAACGTAGGGGGGGGAGGTCTGGAATTTGCACATTTCTTAGAATAACTCCAAAACTGTGTACCGGAAAATTCTAAAAAAAATTGCAATATTTTGGAAATTTGGTGCTCTTTCAAATGATACCCCACTCGTTTGGGTCAAAAAAAGTTTTTTTTTACCCCCCTTACACCCGTCCCCTAAACACACAGAAATATAATTATTTGAGAGTTCGCTATAATTTTCGTTCAAGATATAGCCAATTTCCTGTCTCTATGAATTTTTTCAATTTTTTCTGTCAATCAGTGTCGAAACGTAGGGGGGGGGAACGGTCAGGAACTTGCACATTTTTTAGAATAACTCAAAAACGGTGTACCGGAAAATTCTAAAAAAAATTGCTATGTTTTGAAAATTTGGTGTTCTTTCAAATGACACCCCACTCGCTTGGGTGAAAAAAAGTTTTTTTTTACCCTCTTTACACCCGTCCTCTAAACACACAGAAATATAATTATTTGAGAGTTCGCTATAATTTTCGTTCAAAATATAGCAAATTTCCTGTCTCTATGAATTTTTTCAATTTTTTCTGTCAATCGGTGTCGAAACGTAGGGGGGGGGGAACGGTCTGGAATGTGCACATTTTTTGGAATAACTCAAAAAGGGTGTACCGCAAAATTCTAAAAAAAATTGCAACGTGTTGGAAATTTGGTGTTCTTTCAAATGATACCACACTCGCTTGGGTCAAAAAAAGTTTTTTTTTACCCCCTTTACACCCATCCCCTAAATAAACAGAAATATAATTATTTGAGAGTTCGCTATAATTTTCGTTCAAAATATAGCAAATTTCCTGTCTCTATGAATTTTTTCAATTTTTTCTGTCAATCAGTGTCGAAACGTAGGGGGGGGGAACGGTTTGGAATTTGCACGTTTTTTAGAATAACTCAAAAACTGTGTACCGGAAAAATTCTAAAAAAAACTGCAATGTTTTGGAAATTTGCTGCTCTTTCAAATGATACCCCACTCGCTTGGGTCAAAAAAAGTTTTTTTTTACCCCCTTTACACCCATCCCCTAAATAAACAAAAATATAATTATTTGAGAGTTCGCTATAATTTTCGTTCAAAATATAGCAAATTTCCTGTCTCTATGAATTTTTTCAATTTTTTCTGTCAATCAGTGTCGAAACGTAGGGGGGGGGGGGGGACGGTCTGGAATGTGCACATTTTTTAGAATAACTCAAAAACTGTGTACCGCAAAATTCTAAAAAAAATTGCAAAGTGTCTGAAATTCGGTCCTCTTTCAAATGACACCCCACTCGCTTGGGTCAAAAAAGTTTTTTTTTCACCCTTCCCCACCCCAATCCCTTAAAAACACAAAAATATATTTATTTGAGGGTTCGCTATATTTTTCGTTCAGAGTTTATTAAACTTCCTGTCTCTGTGAATTTTTTCAAATTTTTCTGTTAATTAGGCTCGAAATGCAAGGGGGGGGACCAACTTTTTGTGTCACTTTATTGATAATAATTCAAAAACCATGCATTGCAAAATTCTAAAAAAAATGGCAATATTTCTAAAATCAAGTGCTCTTTCAAATGACACCCCACATGACCTGGTTTTAAATGATGTTTTTACCCCTTAACATTCCCACCCCTTTAATAAATATAGTTATGAGTGTCTGCCACTTTTCTATATTTTTCATTAAAAACCTCCTCAATTTTCTATCATTCCAAATATATTTCAAGATTTTCGATGAAGTAGGGTCGGAGTTAATCGGGGCAATAAAACATCCCGAAAACGTCATTTTTCAAAATTATACAAAAAATGGTGAGGTGTAAAATTCCAAAATATATTTTTAAAAAATGCTGAAATGAAGCCCTTTCATATGATACCCTACTCGTCTCGCTAAAAAAATGTATGTTTTCAAAGGCTTTACATCGTACCTCCTTAAAACAAACGAACACAACTTTATTTATTTTTTAACCCGCCATCTTGTGTGGATAGGTTAGTTTTATAAGCACCTCAAATTTTAAGTTCATCGGATTAATGGTTCACGAGATAATCGAAATAATGTGAAAAACACGTTGTACTCTCACCAATAGTGTTCCGTATAAAAAACGGAACCCTAAAAATCGATGTTTTTTTTTAAGCTCTACAACTTTTACATGAATAATTATTTTTGTAAAATCGAAACTGAACTAGTTATAGGCGAAAAACGATCAATATAAGTTGAATCTTTAAAATTCGACTGTAAAGATTTTCTTTTTCAAGCTTAAAAAATTTTTTTTTGCCTAGACAAAAAAAATCCGATGTATTTTATTAAGATCTACAACTTTTGTTTGCATAATTTTTTTTGTAAAATCAAAACTGAAATAGTAATTTTTTTTTTGAATGAAATGTGTTGTTATAGGGTTTACAATATGTGTCACAACAACACATAAATACCTTTTAAGACCTAGGTCTAGACCTAGGTCCCACAACAACTGGCGTTCTAAGGTCATGATGAACGCTTTTTTTAAACCTCTGTGGGTTGAAGTTACCTGAGACTAAGGATTCCGGCAAAATATTCCATTTTATGCAGTTCGGACAAAAAAGTCTTTCTGCGATCTGCCAGTATGACAGCGTGGGATCTCGACCGTTTGACTGGTTGCGGTAGCTGATTGTCGAGTGAAACGGGGGTACGAATAAGTTTGAGGCATGATGCCGCTGATTTCATCTGAGCACTGTTGATGACGATATTTGTAAAAAACAACGAGGTCAGCAACAGTGCGACGATGTTGTAGGGAATCAAGTTTTGATGTCAAAGTTCGATCACCCACAATTCGTATAGCCCGCTTTTGAACAGAGTCCAAGAGGGCCAAGATAAAAACAGAAGCAGCACCCCAAACTTGACACCATTACTCCATACAGGGACGAATATAGGACTTATAAACATGGAGGTCGAGTTTTTTAGACGCGCTTTTTGCCATCGGCATTCCATGATCGTTCCAGAGTAGGTCATTTGAAACTGTGACACCCAATAAACGAATGATTTTACATTCACCTATTGGTTCATCACATATACTGAATAAAATATATTTGGGGAACTCGGTCTTTGATCTGGAAACAATCAACGTCTGTGTTTTGGTAGAGGCGACATTTTTTAGGTCTTTATTCACGTGTATGGCATTGTCTCTCCGGGCGGGATTAATTCGTTCGTGCTTTTTACCTCTTGAAGGAAGGGGCTCGAACGACTTGTGCAGAGTACTATCATCTACAAAACTATTTATTGAGTTGCTGGTGATTTTCAACAATTCGTTGATATAAATCAAAAATAGGGTTGGGGACAATACTGAGCCTTGAGGTACTGAGCTTTGAGTTATAGGCGAAAAACTGATTGTATCTAATGTTTTTGCTTCTTGAACAGAAAAAATAAAATAGCGAGTGGTAATTTTTTTTTAAATTATGAAAAAATTCACGGACGACTTATAGACCATAAAAAACCTAATTCCGGTTCAAGGTTATGAAAATTAAAATAAACATTTTTTGTGGGACACTCTAAGGTATATATACGATAAAATCAGTTTTCTTCAAATAAAAAAAATTGACATAGGAATTAATGAAGTTAAAGTTTTCTGCAACTAAAAGCTGTTAAGGAAGTAATAATTTTATTCTAAAATATTTTTGCAGTTTTGAATGACTGTGAGCCCAATAAATTAATTATTAAATTAATAACTCTTGGTTTTTTAATATGTATACAGTATTGAAAAAATATTTTATCATTTCACCAGGAATCAAGAACTGTATTGTAAACTGTAAACTTATTTCCATACAATGTTCACATTTTATCTGGTAATTACAGTCATATCCCAACAAAATAAAACTTCAAGACTATAATCATCATTTTTTCATCTATAATCCCTAGTTTGTAGATAATTAAAACTGTTTCGTTTCAAATAAAAAACTTACGAAATAAAAATAGTTATGACCAACTTAAAATGTTACAACCGACTCTTCAAGTCGTTTAACTATTTTCCGCAAATAAGAAAAAACAAATAAAAACTACTCATGGCAATAAAACAAAAATAAAAATAAAGCAATAACCATTTACCACTGAATTTAATAGCATTAATTATTTTCTTTCTTAAAGAATCTTAAAGAATACAAATTAAAAAAATTATGTTCCTCCTCCGGTTTTTTATTCAATCATTTGAAGTGAACGTCTTCCAAATGAGAAACCAAAAAAAAAAAAAAATTAAAATTTCGAATTTAATATTTTTCTTTGCTCTTGGCATTCGAAAATATTTCAATCGTATAGCAATAATCATAATAATCATAAAAATATCGTTAACATTTTATTGTCTTTTTGTTTTTCATAAAGAAAATTTTGTATTCGCTTGGTAATGAAAATAGAATAATTTGGAAAATTAAAAATAAGTTTATATACCATTTTATTGTGAATTGGGTGAAGAAAGTCTTAAGAGCTAAACCAATAAATTTCTATATGAAAAATACACTGAACTATTTAAACATGTCTTACAAAACTACCGATATCCAATTTCAGAAAAACATTAAATTATACTCATATTCCCAAGAACTTGTATTTTCTAACTAACTCAACGAAGATCGCAAAATATTTGAATTTTTTCTTTTTCCTTTATCTTAAGTTTTAACAATTATAATTTAAATTAATTTCTTAGTTTTACCACTTTGTTATGTTTTAAAGAAAATTAATTTCATTTACATTTCTTTCCTTTTATATTTTCATTATTATTATCATCTCATATTTCATAGAAGATAGAAAATTATTATATATAACAACAACCAACCATAAAAGAAAATATTTACTTATAGTTTTCTTTTCTATTTTCTGTTTGTTTTATTTGAATATTAAAATAAATGAAAATATTAAAAATCCCTAAGCCAAAGTACAAAACTAACAACAACATAACTACAAATAAAAAAAATTAGTTAAATGAAACTCAAAACCAAAAAGGAAAAAAAAAACATAATATAAAACCACAACTGAAAAAAAAAGATACATATAATAACTAAATACAAAATATGATAAATGAATGGGTTAAAAGTTGGTTAAATATAACAAATAAAACAACAAAAATTAAGCTTAAAAGTTTGGTCTGGGGGAATGAGGAAACTAACAAAAATAACAGGAAATCATTTATAATAATAATAATAATAATATAATAATAATAAATTTTTTTTTAATATTTATCCATTTTGTATATGATAAATAATAAAAATTAAATCAAATAAATCACAGATATATTTAAATATATGGAAAAAAAAAATTTATGTAATAAATCAAGTATTTCACGAAAGTGAGTTTGGTTTTTAATTTTTAACACTTTTGTTATTATAATTGAAAACAAAAAACAAATCAGTTGAAGCTTTTATATGATGAGAAAGGCGAATGACGATTGGTGAATTTATTTTCAACAATTTTAACATGATTTTCTTTTAATGCTCAACGGTGATAACTTGCGAGTACGATACGATGGGTATTTGGAAAATCGAGGTTTAGATAGTTAGGACTTTCGTTTGAAACACTTTGCATTTAAAAAAAAAAAATTTATATTTTTTGTCTAAAAATTGTCTATATGCTGACAAAACCTCTTTCTAGATTATGTTTCAAGTTAAAATTCAGCAAGTGTTTGCAGGCAACGTGAATTGAAAAGGAACTCAATGGCAGTGAAATAAATTCATAGAGTGGTGTCACTCAATTACACTCTGAATGTAGATCATTTACATTCTTATTCTAAATAATCATTTGTTTCTTTTTGAAAATGATCAATTTAAGGAAATTATTGATTTTAATTAACTTTTATTAGAGCAATTTCACGAAGATTCAACAACGTTTTGACTTGACCCCTTTTAATTTTGATTATTTTTTGTTTATAGATAGTCTTTGATAAATAAAAAATACAAGTTCTCTTAGAATTTTTTTTTTCGACCAGGGGTCTTCACAGGGTGCCCCTCAATTTTTGTTATTTTGTGATGTGAGTGCATTTTGACGAGCGATTGTAGAAAAACTATTATATCGATTTTCATAAATGATATGTCGTTGAATAGGTATTAGAACAAAGTTTTTAAAAATGTACACTGTTAATTTTTTGAAATAATTTTTAACGGTGTAACATAAGAAAAAAATGGTGTAATTGAAAAAAAGATGGCATAGCCTTTTTTTTTTTCAAACTAAATTGAAGCTTATTTTATATCTAACCACTTGTGAAAGTTTAGGACTAGCTATATTTTTTGTTTTAGAGATAAAATTCGTTGTGCGTTGTGCATATGACTGTCGGGAATCAGTTTTTTTTGTTCTGAAGGAAAATTATAAAAATGGCGATTTTTAGATTCAGATTTTTTTTTTATGTTAAATATCAAATATTTTATTATTAAATGAACTTTTTAAAAAGCAATTTCAGTCAAGTTCAGCAAAATTTTGCGACATTTTGACTCGACCCTTTTTAATTTTGATTATTTTTTGTTTATAGATTGCCTTTGATAAATGAAAAATACGGCTTCAAGTAGAATTTTTTTAAATATAGACCAAAATAAACCAAATTAAAAAGGGTCGAGTCAAAATGTCGCAAAATTTTGCTGAACTTGACTGAAATTGCTTTTTAAAAAGTTCATTTAATAATAAAACATTTGATATTTAACATTAAAAAAAAATCTGAATCTAAAAATCGCCATTTTTATAATTTTCCTTCAGAACAAAAAAAACTGATTCCCGACAGTCATATGCACAACGAATTTTATCTCTAAAACAAAAAATATAGCTAGTCCTAAACTTTCACAAGTGGTTAGATATAAAATAAGCTTCAATTTAGTTAAAAAAAAAAAAAGGCTATGCCATCTTTTTTTCAATTACACCATTTTTTTCTTATGTTACACCGTTAAAAATTATTTCAAAAAATTAACAGTGTACATTTTTAAAAACTTTGTTCTAATACCTATTCAACGACATATCATTTATGAAAATCAATTCAGTAGTTTTTCTACATTCGCTCGTCAAAATGCACTCACATCACAAAATAACAAAAATCGAGGGGCACCCTGTGAAGACCCCTGGTCGAAAAAAAAAATTCTAAGAGAACTTGTATTTTTTATTTATCAAAGACTATCTATAAACAAAAAATAATCAAAATTAAAAGGGGTCAAGTCAAATCGTTGTTGAATCTTCGTGAAATTGCTCATAATTAAATTCACCTTTTTCATTTAAAAAAAAACCAACCTCTCACTCTCATAATGAAAAATAAGAAAAAAAATATAAAAATTAAAACATAAAAAAGCTTACCGGATGTCCAGGTTTTCCTATTGGGCCAACTGGTCCTGAATCACCACGCATTCCCATTGGACCCTTTTCAAATTGAAATAATTAAGATTAATATCATCAATTAGTTTTGTTATCTTAATCTGAATTTGTTGATTTAACTTACCGGCAATCCCATTGGTCCCTGATCACCTTTTAAACCTTTTTCACCCTAAAATAATTGAAATTTTATTCTAAAATTTAATGAACTAAGTTTTAGTTTTTTGTTTTGATTTCGGATTGCTTTTGAAGTTGGAAATTTTATTGTTTTTCTACCAAAAATCTTACCCTATCACCTTTTCGTCCATCATGTCCTCGCTCTCCAGGTAGTCCAGTATGTCCAGGCATTCCAGCTGGGCCGGGTGGTCCAGGTGGTCCATATACCTGTGAAATATAAAGAAATTGATTAAAACTATTCAATTTGATGTTTTTAAGTTTATTTGACTTACAAATTCAAGGCTTGGTTGGTGAGGTGCATCTGCCATACCATCATCCTGTCTTCGTCGCATTTTTCGATACTAAACAAATTTAAATTTATAAGGCTTGATAGTCAATTATTTTATAAGTAACACATACTGAATCCCCTCGATCTCCTTTATCTCCTTTTGATCCAGGATATCCAGGTGGTCCAGGAAGACCAGGTGGTCCCATTAACCCAGGTGGTCCTATATCTCCTCGATCACCTTTCTCACCTGGTGGTCCTTGATAGCCTGGCAGTCCTGGTGGTCCTTCAATACCTGGTTCTCCTGGTAATCCATCCAAACCTCTTGGTCCTAATGAACCGGGTTCACCCGCATCACCTCGATCTCCTTTCGATCCATCTTTTCCATCACGGCCATCGTTTCCGGCAGGTCCAACTGGTCCTGGTGGACCGCGTAACATTTGCAGTGAACTTTCATCGTAATCTTCATCTTTCAGCTACACCATTTATGAAATTTAATTTTATTAGTTAAATTTTCAATCAGAATAAATAATAAATATAAATTTTTTTTATTAATTTAATTTAATTGAATTTAACAAAAAAAAAATCAAAATATTACTATTTAGTAAATAACCAAACTTATTTCATAAAATTAAACAACAAAATAATTAAATTAAAATAAATAAAAATAAAGATAAAATCTACTTACACCGCTTTTTGTTAATAAAAATATATTAATTTTTAATGTGCTTTTTTTATGGTGATTTTAATAAAAGCTCTCTACAACAACAAAATAATAATTGTTCTACTGTGAATATAACCAAAAACAAAATGTTAAAATTAAAAAAAAAAATAAATTCTACGTTTTTTTGTATAAACAAAATTGTGTTACACTGTGTTACAAAATTGTATTATAATCGTCCAAAAAAAAAATCCAAAGCTTTAGTGCTTTTAATACTCTGCTATATATAGTCATGGTTGAGTTATATTTTTTATTTATTTATTTTAATAAAGTTCTTTTTATTTCTGCCTTGATTTTCACTTGAATTTAGTTTGTATTAATTAGTGAGGATTAATTTTAATTGGAAAAATTTGAAATATTTTATTCATTCAATTTTTGTGTTGCTTTGAAATGAAGATAAAAAAAAATTAAGCAAAGATTAAATGGAAATTTGTTTTTGTTTTGTTATTGAAATTTAAGATGTGTTTTTCTTTTTATGATATTAAGTCTCTTGCGGTATCAAGATAATGAAATTTAATAAGAAAATAAATTGAAAATGATGTTTGGTAAAAAGGTGATGTCATTGTTTTTGAAAAAGAATTAGATTATTAGTTTTAACTTTATAGTTATATTTCATTTTTATAAAATTATTTGTATAACAAAAATTCATTTTGGATTTAACTATTATAGAACCAAAAAAAAAATAATTATCTAGTTGTCTGGACATTCTTACATTCTTTCAACAAACTATCATCGTTCGAGCAACTAACATTTTTTTTCTGTACTTAATTCTTTTTGTATGTTGTATCTTAAACAACAAAATTTTTATTATTTTCATTTCATCCAAAAATAAAATTTCTTTTATCAACATGACATAAACCCTAATAAAAAAAGAGCTTTGGAGAAAAAAGAATATCTCCAAATGAACAAAAAACTTGCAGCAGTAGTAAAGCTTAAACAGAAGAAAAAAAATAAATATCTACAATAGAAATTACATTGTCTAAAAGTTAATTGTTCCATTATATTAGTACTGAAGTTTAAGTAATTTTTGTAGATGAACAGAGCGCAGAGTAAAAAGATAAAAAATTGTGCACCAGCAAGCAAAAAATTGGTCTTATTAGTTTTAAAATGAAATCGAAAATAAAAATATAGTGACGGTATAAATAAAAATGTAATTATTGTAGAGAATTGGTTCTAAAATGTTGATAGTTTTTATAAAAAAGTTCAAACATTTCCTGATAAAAGAAAAATGTTTCAGAAACATGTTACTAAAACATTAATTTTTGATTTATTAGAGACAATAAAAATTCCATGATTTACGCGAAAATGTAAAAACCAAAATTAAATTGATTTATTTTCATTATAAAAAATTAACGATTACATCAATAAAAAATTTAAGTCTACAAAAAGTCAAAATCATAAAAATAAATGTTGTCCATAATCTAATCTAATTGTCATAAAAATATATAAAACTTGCATTCATTATCTCATTTTGAATTCAACATAAAATTAATAATCAGCATAATTGAAATAATCGTAAAAATAATTATAGAGCTAATCTGTAAACATAAAGTTAATTTCCTTTTTTTTTATTTTAATTAAAGCTTTCATTTTTTTTTTCGTTTGAAATTTTTTTTTGCATTGAATATCTGTTTCGTAAATGAATTAAGTAATTAAGAAAAATTATTCAAACTTCATTTTTCCTACTATAAGTTTTTTTTTCTTACTGAGCTTTTTATTCGTTTGTCTTTTTTACTTATATATTTAGTTTAATTAAATTAAATTCAGCTTTACTCGTTTGCCATTTATTTTATGACTTTTGGAAGAATACAGAATTTTTTGTTAATAATATTTGTTATGTATTCACCAGCACCATTTCGGTACACAAGAATACTAAACTATATCTGCAATGACAATCTTCAAGGGTTGATTTTACGATTTTAGTTATACATGAACTACGCTTCAATTTTCGAATATGTTGATGAACTTTGTGTGATGGAATACTATAAATTCGCTTTTTGTGATGCAATTTGAATCTACGACAACGTATGCATTTTCATTTCCTAAAGTACCTCACAATTCCATTCAACTTTCATGTTCAATGGATTACGCTAAATATCACATTATTAGAGATTGATCCAATCAAAATTGCGTTTTAAGGTAGAGAAAATTCGATCACATTGAACATTGAAATCATAGTATACATTCAGTGAATAACCAGAAAACTCCAGAAAATTTCGAAAATCTCCCGCTAATCGGAATCATGTTTCATTTGCAAAGGATTGCATAAAATTTTATTAACGGTTAGATGCCATAGATTTTTTCAAGATTGTTTTTTCTTATTTTTCGCCTGCAGATTTTATTTTATTTTATTTCGCTCAAAAGAGAAGAGGAATAAAATCTAGTTATTTTTCTAAATATGTTTAATAAGAAAGATTTTAGAAATTTTAGATAATGATTTCATGTGATTGTAATTTATTATTTTTACATAATTTATTAATGAACAACTTTTAATTTGATGTTAATAAATTTATTTATGAAGATAAAAATATTATTTATTGTCATTATTTATTGATCGAATTTATTTAAAATAAAAATATAACAATACAATTGTAATGAAGCTTTTATTCAGTCCTCGTGATTTGGAGCCGCACTATTTTCCTGCGCGCATTAAATTTACATTGACAAAAACTTTCGTAGTTGTTTTCGCCCTTGTCAAACATGATTTCTTATAGTCATTTCGAAGTCGTCTATTACAATAATTTCCGTTTAAATTTATTATAAAACAGTTGTACAATATCCTTAAGTTTCATCACCTATCCTTTCAGTTGGCATCACCATGTTTCCCAAAAAGACAACAAAAAACATAATTTTCTTCAATTGTTTTTCTTAAATCTTTTCTAATTTTGCTATGAGTTGGTAGAGCATACTCTTTAGTGGGTACAAATAATGAACGAAAGTAACTACTCAAAAAAAAACAAACTTATCGTGTTTATCGATCTGTTATTGTTTACAAACGGCGTGACTTTAGCTATAAATACGTGGTTAAAGATAGAGACGGTCTCTTAGTCGCTTATTTCATTTTCAAATTGGATCATTGATTTTTGACGTGGACATTTTTTTGGTGCTGTCATTTTTCTTTCATCCGGTTGATTGTAAAAATGAATGGAAAAATATAGTTGAGTCACCGCAAAAAACTAAAGAAAAAGAGGAAAATGATCACCAAACCACCAGGTGATGTTCCGGGTGACAATTAGATTGACGTGCCTTGTGTGTTTTACAAGTTTTGGTTGAATATCCACCACATAAAACTGCGAGTTTAAGTCCGCCATTTTAGCGACGCTCTAACACCGTGAATATTCACTGTTAGTACTCTCCTTTATTCTAATACGAGTAAACCAAAACTGGTTGAATCTAAAATAAATAATAATACCAAAAAAATAACATATAGTGCAAAAGAACTTTATAGTTCATGGATGTGTATAAGTTAGTGAACTTAAATTAATTTGCGTAACGCGAAGTGGTTTTCTTTTGTAAACAATTGGATATAATGTTAACTAACAAAAGTTTATGTGAGAGTAGCCAAATGATTTCTAATCGATGTCAAACCATTATAAATTGATTTTTTCGTTCGCACAGGCCATCAAATATGGTTGCCCTAAACAAGAGAAATGTTAAAAAAAAAAAATTGATTTTGGACGATTTTAGAAATTTTTGAAAATTTTGAGTGACCCTTAAAAAATTTTTTTTTGACCTGCCATTTGGAGGGGACTCTTTAGACATTATAAACTTACATATTTTGGTACGAGACTCGAAAAAAAAATTTCTTTTTTTTTGGGCCACCCTAATATATATATATATATATATATATATATATATATATATATATATATATATATATATATATATATATATATATATATATATATATATATATATACAGGGTGAGTTTTTTAAAAAATGCCAGGCTTTTATCTCGAGAACCATGCTAGATGGGACAAAATAACCCAAGGTGATATTTGTTAAGCGTCGAGGGGGACGTCCAATGGTAATATTGAATGACCTTGAAACTCATAAGTATTGGAGATATATTCCAAAATAGTTTTTTTTTAAATTAGAACCTATACATTTAATATTTTTTTTTAATTAAGTAAATCAAACTACACACTTTTTGCCTACAAAATTTTTTTGTAAAGTGTACGATTTTGTAGATATGACGAAAATTGATTTGCACTAAAGCAAACGTGTCTTCGCTAAGTTCTTCAGAAAAAAAATAAAATTTCAATAAATCAAAAAAAAACAACGAAAATCAATTTCACGCAGTAGACCACGATGCAATAATATTTAAATTAATGAATGATTTTCATTGTTTTTTTTTAATTTATCGAAATTTTATTTTTTTTCTGAAGAACTTAGCGAAGACACGTTTGCTTTAGTGCAAATCAATTTTCGTCATATCTACAAAATCGTACACTTTACAAAAAAATTTTGTAGGCAAAAAGTGTGTAGTTTGATTTACTTAATTAAAAAAAAATATTAAATGTATAGGTTCTAATTTAAAAAAAAACTATTTTGGAATATATCTCCAATACTTATGAGTTTCAAGGTCATTCAATATTACCATTGGACGTCCCCCTCGACGCTTAACAAATATCACCTTGGGTTATTTTGTCCCATCTAGCATGGTTCTCGAGATAAAAGCCTGGCATTTTTTAAAAAACTCACCCTGTATATATATATATATATATATATATATATATATATATATTAGACTGGTCGTTAAAAACTAAATTTTCCGAGACGCCCCCTAGAAAAATTCTTTGTGGTCAAAAAACCACAACGACATTATTTTTTTTTTAAATCAAAAGAACACGTGCCGCAAAATCGTCGAAGTTGATTTTTTGAAAAGCTCGTAAATTTTTTCAAATATTTCATAAAATATGCAGATAAAAAAAACTACTTAATCATTTTTGTAAGAAATTAAATTCCCTACAAAAAAGGTCTATGTCATTTTTTCCCGAAAACGTATAGTTGTCATGATATTTTGAAAATGAACTTGTAAGTTTTCGTAATTTTTAAAAAACATTAAAATAAAGATGACGAAAAAGTCCTAATTTTCTTCTTATGCTATAGAATGAAATGTATAAAAAAATGATCGTCACAAAAAAAATCAAAATTAGTACTTTTCGTCGAAATTTTCATCATTTGGTTTTACGAGTTTTAAAGAATTTCAAGTTTTATTTCAAAATATCATCAGAAATATAGGTTTTAGGAAAAAAATGACATGGACCTTTTTTGTAGAAAATTAAATTTTCTACAAAAATGGGTATGTGATTTTTTTTTACATCTACATATTTTATGAGAAATTAACGATTTTATCAAAAAATTAACTTCCATGATTTTGCGGCACGTGTTCTTTCGATTTAAAAAAAAAAAAACATGATGCTGTTGTGGTTGTTTGGCCACAAAAAATTTTTCTAGGGGGCGTCTCGGAAAATTTAGTTTTTAACGTCCAGTCTAATATATATATATATATATATATATATATATATATATATATATATATATATATATATATATATATATATATATATATATATATATATATATATATATATATATATATATATATATATATATATATATATATATATATATATATATATATATATATATATATATATATATATATATATATATATATATATATATATATATATATATATATATATATATATATATATATATATATATATATATATATATATATATATATATATGTATATATATATATATATATATATATATATATATATATATATATATATATATATATATATATATATATATATATATATATATATATATATATATATATATATATATATATATATATATATATATATATATATGTATATAAATATCTATGTAGGTATGAATGCGTGTGTGAGTATACATGGTGCGTATGCGTGTGAATGAGAGTCAATTAAGTACACGACCGAGATTATAGGACGATGAATTTGGATGCAAATGAAATTAAGGAGGTTGTTCTGATTACTCCTCTAGATTTTCTCATTATTATAACACGAATTAGTCGAATAAGTCATTCAACTTATTAATACGTTTTTCTTTACTTCATTAGCGTTTCGTGCCAACCTATAAAATTTATATTGTTGCCTGTTCATCAAACGAGTGTATGAATGAGTTGTACTACGATACTAAAACTAACAACGGGAATTATATTTATTTGAATTCCTCAATCGTATATCCAGATAAGTATAGTATTTGGAATGGTTTAGGGGGGATTACTATCAATGATTGCGTCTGCCATCTGAGTCTCCTTACTGTTTTCGACAACCGTCTAGCGTAACCAATTAACTTCTTCCCGCTTATAAAAAGCCTGTGACTCTAATGACTAAGATTGTCCTTGGATTCAAATTAATGAAAATCATCGTTTGGACAAGTATTCTTTAATTTCCACTGAAATTTTTGATTCAGGAATCATGGATGGAAGAATTTTACAAACATTAAATTCCCGCCGACCAACCAGGTAGTGCGTGAATTGTGTGTATTCGTACCGAATTATGTGACATACTTATATACGGTTATAAATCAACGATATTACCAACATCTACGGTTTAACTTACAAATTTGTGAGAACTATTGTCCTAGGAACAAGAATAATGATAAATTAATCGGAAACTATTAACTGTATTTGG
The DNA here is from genome assembly GCA_963693315.1 of Diogma glabrata. NCBI lineage: Eukaryota > Metazoa > Arthropoda > Insecta > Diptera > Cylindrotomidae > Diogma > Diogma glabrata. Next base: position 417,433,648 of record OY856187.1, read on the forward strand.
TGGAGAATTTAATTGGAGTGTGTGCGTGAAAGTATGTAGTGCGAGAGCGTGTGAGTGTGTGTTAAAATAAAAGGGTTGTTGTGTGGTGATCGTGGTTCTTTCACATAAAGGGGTGCCAGAGTCTAATCATTTCTCCTAGTTCTTTTTTCTTGATCCGATTGTTTAACGATACGCGTACAAATTCTGACATTTGTGATGGATTAGCAGGTAATCTTTTCTCGTCCCCACAGACTGCAGCTAGTTTGGGGCTATAAAACAATCTCGCTAGGTACGCGGCCTGCTGTGCCCCTTCGTGGTTTACTCACCGAGTCAGCTCTCCATTACACAATCCTTAATTTTTTCGATTATTTTTATTAATTAATCGGTTTTTAATATATTTTATATCTATCTATTCAATATTCATACACGTTTCCATTTATACACGAGAATACACATTTTTTATATTCTATCAAAACCACCAAAAAACATAAGCAGCGTTCGATTTGACTCAAGTATATAACTGCATTTTCTATTGCAAATGTAAAAACTATATGAAATTGTTGTTGTTTTTTAGTAAGCTCCGTTATTTTTTCAGTCATATCAAACGCACTTATTTTCTTACAAATTTTAGGCAAATCAGACCAACCGAAAAAAAATATAAAAAACTTATAAAAAAGTTCTCTTATATCTCTTAATCTTTTTTTTTCAAATAATCATCTTCAAACAAAATTTTTTCTTGTAAATTTTTATTTTGCTCACAAAGAGATTTTTCGTAAATCCTTTTATTTTATCTAAAAAGCAAGTACGTAAACAAAATGTAAAACACGCCCAGTTTTATTTTTAAAATAAGTGCGGGCGTCCGTAAAATTAAAAATCTGTTCACTTCATCTAACCAATTGCATCAAAATATTTTTTATCAGTTTAGATGCTCTTGGTACAATTTAAATTACCTGATTGTAATGAGTGGAGGAAAATTCAAAACAAAATTTATATTTACACGTCCAGTTCAATATTTTTTTATTTCTCCACAATTTTAAATTGTGTGAAGTACTGCAATCTATCGAGAAAAAAAATCTTGCATACCCCAAATATTGTTTTTTCTTTTGTTTTGGACCATCCTCTATCTAAATAGCCAATAAAATTTTTTTTGTACGTCTGTGTGTGTGGGTCGTCTGTGGGTGTGTGGGTGGGTTTCTGAGGGGCACGTCATGTGGGCACGACGTGTGGGCACGTCTGTGGGTGTGTGGGTGGGTTTCTGCATAGGATCTTGTTGAAACTTTCGCAAATGATACAGGTTCACTTGAAAATGGTAGATCTGGATTCATTCCAAATTTGGACAAAATGGCGAGGGGTCTCTCCAAGTCTAAATCTTGAATTACTTCTAATCCCGGCTTATGATCTTATGGAAACTTGGTATATAAGGTTTTAGTACTTGTAACGACGGACTATTTTTCAATTTTTACTCTAAAATAATTCAAAAAAACTCGCTAATAATTTGTTAATATATTCTATTCAATTGTAATAAGAATAGGGACATTTATATGTTTGTACTACTGTGTTTTTTGACGGTTTAGTTACATCACACAATTTCAATTAATAATACATGGTAATACATGTTTTGCATAAATGGTTGTTTGTATTAGTGAAAATTGCTTGGAAAGCGAAACAAGAAATCTAATAATATGTGTATATAAGCGATCAAATTATTTTGATCGAAGCTTAGTAAAAATTTAAATCGAGATGGTATATAAATTCAAATCATAGTGATTAGTATTTGATTTAAATTAAAGCAAAAATATTATTGTAAATTAATTGTGAAAAAATGTAAATTTTTATAGAAAAAAATTAAATTATGTTTTAAATGTGTTATCAAAGTTTTTCTATTTATTTATTTAAATGTAATGAGTTTTGGTGAAAGTTGTTTGATAAATGGATCATTTAGTAAATAAAATGAGAATGGGAAAACTTAATCTTAAAAAAATCACAGTTCAAATACAAAAGCGTGGAATGACCATTACATGTCAAATGCAAATATTCAGAAATTTGATGTCAATCAGCAAGCAACTAAAAAAGTTTAGGATATTGCTAAGCTTTGAAATATAAATAATTGTTGGCCTGTGGATAAGTTTGATCAAATTATAAGGGATGTATTTCAAATTGGCAAATCTATTTTGGTTTTGTCATTTCATGGTGCTTTTAATAAAATTACGTGTAGTAAGATGAATTACAGTCTATACAATCAACATTTGTTTCATGGACTGGTTTATGGAAGAAGACAACATTTAAGAAAAAAATTTATGTCAGCCTTTTTTTGCATTTTGATTTATATAATTTTTTTTGATTTGTTTTTGTAGAACTTTATTATTTTTGTCTGTTAGCTAATTAAAAGTTTCATTACATTATTCAATCCGTGATATGATAAGAGATTTGCATTGTAAGTTATTTGTTTGTCATAGATTCAGTTTTCATATATTTTTTGAGTTTTCCGATGTAATTATATTATTATTCGATAAAAGTCCAAATTATTGTATACTGTTTATAATATTTCTGTATACCAACTTCCGGTTTGTCACTTACGGTTAAAACGTTTTTTTTTCAGGTGTTTACCCCTACTGTAGCCTACAGTTACCGATCGATTGTCATGAAACGTTGGTACAAGCTTTCAAGTAACATGAGAAAGATTTTATCAGCTATTGGAGTACATTGGGTATAGGGTTGGGGGTCCACCATACAACAGGTGGTTTTTTCCAATATATTTTTTATATTTGTTGGGAGCATACAACATTCGTTCGTGAATAAATTTTGACGAAACTTTGGATGCAAATATATATGGCAAGGAACTAATTGATTTTTGAACGATAGTGAACAAACTGGTGGGGGTTCCCCGAGCACCTGTTTTTTTGAAAGCTCAATCAAATCTGTGCCTGATAATCGAATTGGATGAAACTTGGTACATAAGTATTTAGTACGGCTTACAACAGTTCTGCCAAACCAACTTCCGGTTTTTTACTTCCGGTAAAAATTTTTTTTGTAACATTTTAAGTTTTTTCAGTGTCTTTATGCACACTACAGCCTACAATAATGAAGTGGTTATAATGAAACTGATGGAAGAGGTTTCAATTAGTGTGAGAAGATAATTATCATCTTTTGGAACACATTGATCAAAGTGGTGGGGGATCTACTATACAACTGCTGACTTTTCACACTTTGTTTTTAAGTTTGATGGGAGCATACAGACTTCATTCATAATCAATTTTAATGGCACTTTGAAAAAGAGATGAAAACTTAAATGACAAAGAACTGATTAGTTTTTGGACAATATTCTGATAAGTGGAGGGGGCCTCTACATTTGATGTAGGAATTATTCGTTACCAGAATAATTTTATAATATCAACTGCTTTGAATTGCTCAAATCATATTTCGGATATAGTGAAAAACGCTTATAATTCATTGCATATCGGTATATTAGTATTAAATGTTCAAGCTATCAGTTTATTAATAATATGATATTAAGAAATGGTGAAATTTTAAAACAATGGAAGTGGAGAAACATCATATTCTTGAGATATTAGTAAATGATCTCCAGGAATCACAACGTACAATCTGTTTTACCCTTTTTTGATTCATGTTATGTAAAACATTGGCAGTTAGCATGGAATAAAATTTTAGAACGTATCGAATGGAACTCTTGTATAAGGGTTACTCGAGATTTGGTCAAGCAAATTTTTTTTTGGTAATTTGATAAATTTTTGGTGCCCTAATAGAAAATTGATTTTAACAATTGTCCAGAATTTATATCAAGTTATGTCTACAGAAATTCACTTTTCCTATTCGAGATGCTTATGATTAGTTTTCAAAAGTTTTTGAGAATGGTCTTTCAAAACATTAGTTTTATACGAAGTTATCTAAATATTTTGTTGTGAAACTTAATAAATTTTTGACCAAAATAAAAGATTTTACTTATCGATCACATCGCATAAAATATTCCAATATCTCAAAAACATTACAACTGTGAAGACGTTTGTCAATAACAAAACAAAACTATAATCATAAATGTTAATCGACACAGAACATAACACAAATTTACCCTTGTTACAAAACTGTCAAACGAAAAAACTTTTCATATCTAATCTTGTCGTATTTTTTTGCTTTGTTGTCAACTAGAAAAATCCTTCATTATTTATCCATGAAAAGCATAAATTTTCATAAACTTTTTTTTTTTATTTAATTTTATCTTATTTTCTTTAATCCATCAAAAAGTGTGTTAATCGAAGAGTAAGTAAAAGTTTAAATTTTGAATTATTTTTTTTTCTTATCTTAAATTATAACTTAAGAAAAACATTCAAATGTCATTAAAAACAAAAAGAAAGTTTTTGTTTTCTTTTTTCTTATGAGAAGCTTTTTAATCTAATTTTAATTTAATTTTTTGTTTCTTTTAAAAGATGCTAAATTTTAATTAGTATATATGTTAGACAAATATCGGAGAGTAAGAGCAATCAGCGGAATAAAAGATGCGTGCTTGTTGTTTTAGATATTTATATATTGATAAAAAAGCTTTATCAGATATTAATATCCTATTCTAATGCTCATGTGGCTTCATTTACAAAAAAAGTTATTTAATTTTAAAATTTGTTTTCAAAGCTATCTTTATTGAGTTCTGGAATTTTTTTTCTTTAAAAGTTTTATCAGATTTTGGTATGAAAAACAAACTTTTTTATTTATTTAAAATTTAATGGTCAAAAAATAATTTTGTTCTGGGCATCTGTACTTTGAATTCCAAATAATCTGATAACGTAACAAAATGTTTATTTTTTGTTGGTGTAATTACGTAGCTCATTGTAACTTTTTTTTTCAGTAAATATGCACAAAGAAAATTTATGAGATAAAACATTATAAAATTTATAAATCAAAGTTTAATCGGAAAATTAATATTTTTATTAGTTTGGCTATCATGAAAATATTTTCTAGTTAAAAGTTTTAATTGAGTTTTGGAAAGATAATTGAATATCAAAAAATCGCATTGAATCGAATTGCAAAAAATCCCATATAATGTAAAAGCATTTCCATAATATGGAGTCTAATGACAGTGGAAAAATTCAACTTAAGTAAAATAAATAAGTGATGAAGAAGTTTCAACTTTGAAATTGTCATCGCCTCAACGGCGTAATCGATAGCGTGTCTGCCCAAAGATTCGAGCCGGGCACTGACGAGGGTAGGTTCGAATCCGATCCGAAACACGTAAAATGTGAATTGTAGTTTTTTTCTGAGAAACTTCAAACCATACCTTTGAATTGAAAATATTCCAATTACTTCTTTACTTACTTGAGTTTAATTGATCTCAAAAATCCAAAATGAAATTTAAATTCCCTTAATGTAGTCTAATGTTAATACATGTAGAACTACAAATTGACCAAGTATCAGCCATTGATTTCACATTGATTGGAAACAATCAATAATGACTATACAATCGTGACTTAGGATGTTAATTAGAATAGAAATGTTCCCCATTCTATGAATTCACACAAAGTATTGTCTAGAAATTTAATGCAAAAATCCCATATAATGTAAAAGCATTTCCATAATATGGAGTCTAATGACAGTGGAAAAATTCAACTTAAGTAAAATAAATAAGTGATGAAGAAGTTTCAACTTTGAAATTGTCATCGCCTCAACGGCGTAATCGATAGCGTGTCTGCCCAAAGATTCGAGCCGGGCACTGACGAGGGTAGGTTCGAATCCGATCCGAAACACGTAAAATGTGAATTGTAGTTTTTTTCTGAGAAACTTCAAACCATACCTTTGAATTGAAAATATTCCAATTACTTCTTTACTTACTTGAGTTTAATTGATCTCAAAAATCCAAAATGAAATTTAAATTCCCTTAATGTAGTCTAATGTTAATACATGTAGAACTACAAATTGACCAAGTGTCAGCCATTGATTTCACATTGATTGGAAACAATCAATAATGACTATACAATCGTGACTTAGGATGTTAATTAGAATAGAAATGTTCCCCATTCTATGAATTCACACAAAGTATTGTCTAGAAATTTAATGCAAAAAATCCCATATAATGTAAAAGCATTTCCATAATATGGAGTCTAATGACAGTGGAAAAATTCAACTTAAGTAAAATAAATAAGTGATGAAGAAGTTTCAACTTTGAAATTGTCATCGCCTCAACGGCGTAATCGATAGCGTGTCTGCCCAAAGATTCGAGCCGGGCACTGACGAGGGTAGGTTCGAATCCGATCCGAAACACGTAAAATGTGAATTGTAGTTTTTTTCTGAGAAACTTCAAACCATACCTTTGAATTGAAAATATTCCAATTACTTCTTTACTTACTTGAGTTTAATTGATCTCAAAAATCCATAATTGAATATTTTTTTTTTTTAAAAAAGGATTAAAGTTTAATTTTTTTGAAAATTTTTGGAAGCATTTTGGGAAACTAAAGTCTTTCAAAGCTTTTATTATATGTTAAAGAATATATTTGAAAGAAACTAAATATGTAAAAAAGTGTTGTGCAATGGAATACATAGACCTAGTTCCTATAACAACTTTTGATGAACACTTTTGATTAAATATTAATTCAGTTTAAGCCATCGGCGAATAAATTATTTCATTTATAGATAAAAACGTGTATGATAACGGCACCAACATGTATGATAACTTTGCCAGTCCGAAGTAGTAAGAATGGCTATACCGATTTCAACAAACTTTTTTTTGTTTGATAGGTGATTAATTAATCTTTAGAAAAAAAAATTAATTAAACTTTTTTTTAATTAATTTTAAAATTAAAATATTAAAAATTCTTTTTTGAAGATAGCGCTAGAGTCGAAGATCAATTGAATTTGAATATTTTTTTATTTAAAAAATAGTTCTACCCTTATTCTAAAATATTTCAAATTTATGAAGCTACTTGTCGTGTTCTTGAGATACTTAATTTGAAAGATTTTAAGTAGGACTAAATTTTTAATTTTTCACAATTTTTTCAAACAATTTTTATTATCAAAAAATTTTAGCCACTGAACTTCGAAAAAATGATGAAAAATTAGAATTTTACTCAAGATCAAATTCAATTAGTCTTTGATCGTTAAGGCTAAAAAAGTTTTTTTTACATAAATTTTAAAATTAATTAAAAAAAAAAGTTAATCATTTTTTTTCTAAAGATCAACTAATTATCTATCAAGCAAAAATAAGTTGGTTGAAATCGGTAAAGCCATTCTTAATTTTGAAGCTACTTCGGATTGACTGAATTTTCATTTTTCATGCATGTTGGGTCGTCAGGAAAATCAAAAATGGTCAAGTTCAAATTTCGACTTTTTCACCTGTGTAGATCAGATCACGTTTTTCATCTATATGAATTTTTGACTTTAAAAGAAATTTTAAAAATAATCTGTGCCAGAAAACTAGACTTGCCGAATGAAAAGGGGAGAAATTGATGCTTATCACATAGTTATCTGTTATTTATAGACTAAGACGGTAAAGTAAGGTGCGTGCAATTCAAATAAAAATAGTTAAAACAAATACTATATATATTAAAAATTATAAAATATCATATATATTAAAACTATCATATATATTAAAATATCATATAAACAATTATCATATATACTATCACTACTTTAAAATAACTTTGGCCGCAATACAACCATTGCTAAAAAAATTGAAGGAGGACGATGATTTTTCACGATTTTATTCGAAAGATACGAGAAATCAGGTTTAGATTTTTTTAATGTTCTCCTTTTAAACTTTCTTGGTTAAATTTTTATTACAAATTAGCAGTTCTATTTCTTAATGGGTGAATTTCAAATTTCGCAAAGAAAACTACTTTATCGATTCGTCATTTTACATGCATATAAATAGCAGCGAACATCTAGTCTCGCTCTCTTAGTTTTGCAATTCATTTTCTGATTGGATTGTTTTCGATTTTTCTTTTTCTTTGATGTTTGGTTATAATGGAGGTCATTTTTTTAAAATGTGATATCAAAACGACGATAAAAAGTAAATATCTTTGTGCATGGTAATGTATCAGGAATTATAGTATAGTGTATAGTAATTATCGAAGAATATAAAATTGATATCTTGCATGATTTCCTGATACGATATATCCTCTGACAAGAGATGAAAATCAAAACGTTCAAAGAAAATAGTGTAAATAAAAATTATTGTGCCGTATTACTGTACTGAATTTGCATTAGTGAAACCGATATTGCAATTCGAATCAATGGTGCATATAAGTTATTCGAAAACATAAATTTCAAAAAAAAATATATTATATGTTTGTTTGTGTCCTGGTCATTTAAAGTCATGTTAATTTATTCTAAATATTAATTGTACGAGGTCCGTTGTATGACGTCATAGTGTATTTTCCTGTTGTTACGTTAGGTGAAACCGTCGCGCAGGTAATTAATTTAAGTAGTCCAATGAACTAAACATTTAAAGTACGGTGACCATGAAATTACTTTTGACAGGATTGGTTCCGTAAATGTCAAGATTATTAATTAATTTAATTCAACCGGGCGATAGTGAGTATTTTGTTGCAATAGTTGGCAATAGTTCGCTTTGTTGAAGTGTTTAAAATTAAGATTAAAATAATAAGCAATAGTTTTTGTTTTATCGAAGTAATCAAAATTGAAATTAAAATATTAAGCAATAGTTTTGCATTGTTGAATTGTTTAAAATTAAAATTTTAATATCTGTCAATAGTGTTTGATTTATCGAACTAATTAAAATTAAAACTAGTTCGCCCGGATTAGTTCTGAGTAGGTCGGTGAAGGTCAATGAACTTGAATTGTATAATGCTATAGTGGTAGTTTGGTATGACCGAATTACAATTAAAAATCATTTTATTCAGACTAGTGCCAATTTATATATAATTGTCAAGGAAATATATATTTATAACTACAAATTATAACTGAAACCAGCTTCTGTGTTTGTTAATTCATTGTTGATGGGCTGTGATCCTAATTTATACATGAAGCTATCGGATTTAGCTGGAAATATCTGTGGGTGTATCAAAACACTGAGAGTGTGACTATATGGAGTGTTAGGCGAGATCGAGGACGAGATAGGCGGAAGTGGACAATACCATGCGATGAGTGTTAATTTTTTTAATTTTTTTTGGGGTGTTAATTAAGGTGTATACGTGTGTATAAGAGTGTGCGTGTGGGTGATGGTTCATGGGAGGCACGTTTGTGTGAGTCAATCTCAATATTATATTTCAGTTATATTACAAGGTAGCCGAAGGCCAAAGTGGTATTATAACAGCCGAGATTATAATTAAGTCTGGTTTTATAAATCAATTTGCAATATCAAGCCATAAAAATAAAATTACCAAAACAAAACAAAAATGCACCTCAATTTTAATCATACTGGGGGTTATATGTGTAGTTACGATTGAAGTTTTGAATTCATCAGGACCACAAATTCTAGTAATGCAAAAGGTTGATACAACAATATCATTTAGGTGATTATGTTATGAAATTTATTTTTAATCTTATAATTTCTTATTATTAATATACAATCCTCTGTCTGTTATGTATTATAATCGCATCCATTCTATTAAATCTGACGCCATCCAAAGTGGAATCCGACGAAATAAATTTGAATTCGAATGAAACTACCTCATCTTCTACCACAACTAGTAATACTATAGCAAATAATTGCAGCAGTAGTAACTGTAGTAGTAGTTGCCTTAATTCAAATAATCGAGAAAATCCTCCAGCAATAATTCTCTTATAAATACCATACTATCTTCAAAATTTGTTTTCTTATAACGACGCCTTAATTCTATTTCGTTGGGCAACCAAAACAAAAAAAAAACAGTGAAAATTTTCCAAAAAAAAAAAAAAAATTATTTTATTTTAATAATAATAATATTTATCAATAAAACCATTATAATAGAATCATTTAAATAATAAAGTTATTGGTTCAAAAACTCTGGAGTTACCTCAATTGACGGAACAATACTAGAATTACGCGTATTAAAGCAGAAAAGAACACGTTGATGTAAACCTACTTTTTTTATTATATTAATAGAATGTCTAATACTGGCAGATCGCAGAGAGACTTCTTTGTCCGAACTGCGTACAAATGGAATAGTTTGCCGGAACACTTAGTCTCAGGTGGCTTCAACCCACAGATGTTTAAAAAAAGCGTTAATCTACACCTCAGAACGCCAGTTGTTGTGGGACCCAGGTCTAGACCTAGGTCTTAAAAGGTATTTATGTGTTGTTGTGACACATATTCTAAACCCTATCACACAACACATTTTATTAAAAAAAAAAAAAAAAAAAAAAAAAAATGGTAATAAATAGTTTGTCAATTATATTAGTGCAAATAACGCCAACGATTTACTATACGATAATAATGGAAATTCTCTTATTTTGGAAAGATCCTCGATCGAATTGCTCAAGAAAATTTTGAATGGTGTTGGAATGTTTCCAGAGTGTATGAATGTGGGCTTGGATGTAGATACGGGTGATAGTGTGCATGTGTGTGGACGAGCGTGTGGGAGTGTGGGAGAGAGTACGAGAGTGTATGAGGTGTGAGAGTATGTGAGTAAATGTAGGGTTGGACGTGGTGATCGTGGTTCTTTCGCCTAGGGGGTCGCCAGAGTCTCATTATTTCACTTGCCTCTTTCTCATTTCCGTATATCTCAGGTATTTCGCGTACATTATGTTATTTGTGTTGAAGTAGCAGGATTTCTTACTCAATCCACGATGATTGAAGCTAGTCTACAGGGGCTATAAATAAACCTCGCTTGGTACGCGACCTGCTAAGCCTCTCCGTTCATTCATCAACGAGAAGCGCTTCATTACAGTTGTAACGACGGACTATTTTCAATTTTTACTCTAAAATAATAGTTTTCAAATTCCATAATAATTTTATTAATTTTCTTCAATTGTAATAAACGTAGACGTTTATATGTACCACTGTATAATTAAACATTTTTTTTGATGATTTAAATAAACTCAATTTCAATTAAAAATACAAGTTTTCTATAAATGATTGATTGTATTAGTGTAAATTGCTGTTACATGAGGGAAAATGAAACAGAAGATCTGGAAGATTTTGTATATAAGCGATCATATTTTTTTGACCGAGCGATCAGTATAAATTTAAAATCAGTATATAAAATTGAATGTAAGTGATTAGTATTCATTTAAATTAAAATAAAACAAAGAAAAAATGGTTTTTATGTTGTAAAGTTAACTGTGGAAAAGAAAAAAATCACTAGAAATTTTATTAGAAATAAAACCAATAAATAAAATTAAACTAAAACAGTTTTGTGTAATGTTTTCTGTACTCGCAATTCATCGTAGCACATTATGGAATATTTTACTTGGCATTTACCCAAATGATGAAACTAACGAATTTTTCTCTATACAACGAAGTGCCGTTTATAATGATCTGTTACATGCACTTTAGATTATTGGAATCATTGACGAAAAAAACACAAAAATCAAAAGTTTTTCACGCAATGTGGTTATTGGAAAACAGGAAATTGTATTTGGGATTTAATATTATCACTGATAGTAATTTTGTAACAATGAGTGAAATTTTATTACAAAATTTCGAAGGATATGAAGAGATAACTTTCGGTGAAACTTGAAACTTGCTTTCTAGTAAACGAGAAAACTAGTGGAAGATGTTAATCATTTTAATGGATTTCCAGCCGATCAACATTCAACATTAAGTGATGTAAGCTTTTAAAATTTTAATTTGTGTAATTTTTGTTGATTTATTTTTATACTGCTAAATTATTTTTCATGTTAGCTAATTAATAGTTTTATTAAATTATTCATTCTGTGATGTAATAAGAGGTCTCCAAGTGTAAATTTGTTTGTCGCATAGATTCAGTGTTCCGGTGTAATATTACAGTATTCATATTTTTTTTAGCTTTCCGGTGTAAAGTAATATTATATATTCGTATAAAGTCCAAATCAGTAGACATTAGACATGGCGCCGGAACAATTCGTATAAAAGTCCAAATTATTATCACATGGCGTCCGAAACGAAGGGACCCTTTAGTTTTTGATATTTTTAAATCAGCATAATGTTTTGAACTCCAGTTCGTTCTAGAGCCGTTTATCCTTGTCGTATTATGACTGCTAACCTTTAACGCATTTGGTTTTTATTTTATTTTGGAATTTTCTATTCTATTTTTTCTCTAAAATTGGAATCTTTGAAAATGATTATTTTTATGTTTTTTAATTTTTACTTACTGTTTTTTCCAATCTATTTCATTCGACACATTATGACATCTAATCCTAATTTTTCTCTGGTCTTCTGAAGCGTTGTGTATTTATTATGTAATTTGTGCGCTCAGAAAATAAACGGGCTGTACATGGCCCATATTGTGTCCTATGGTAATGTTTTCTATTTTTAAATATTATTTTTGTACAGTTGAAAAACCGTTTTTGCAGTTTTAATATATTTTTTTTTTGTTCTGGTTTGAAGGTTTGAATTTTAAAATTTTTTTAGCATTTTTTTGAATTATTTTGTTTTAAGATTTTGATTTGATGTGTAAAATTGTTGTATGAGATTGAGATGATTTTGAATGTGTGTTGTTCAGTGAGGAGAGGGCAAGATATCCAGTAAGTCCTGACTGGGACAACATTTGTGTTTTTAGGTATTTTATGTTTTTTTCTATTCGTTAGATCGTAACCTGTTGGAGGGTAAGGAGATCAGTGGAATATAACAGGGAAATGGATCGCATGTCATTCGGGTCGCTGTGACTGACGTTCTCTCTTTCTCTACACCAACATTTTTTTTTATTATGTTGTACTTAATGGCTTTTTTTGCTTTCGATTTTATTGTTTTTTGGGATTAGTGCGACCATTATGCTGCTACCTATCCCAATGGATTTTTCACTTTCTTCTCAAGTTTTCTTGGTTTTTTTTGGGTATTTTATTTTTGCTCCTTATGTTTTATTTTTGTTTTAGTAATTTTTTGTTTAGCCAGGTTTCAATCGTTGTAGCGTGAGAGTCTTTATGACTCTCCTTTCGTGGTGTTTATGAGTCTCAGGACGAATTTAGTCAGCCAGACCTTCCCCTATCGTCCTGTCCTGTAATGGGGAAGATATTCTATGTCACTCGCACTTCCATTGCCCGTTCTCTTTACTTATAGTATTTTTTTGTAATATACTACATTGTTATTCGAAAATGTATGTATAACATTTTCAACAACTTTTCAACCCACTTGTTTATAAAAATACAATTATTTAAAATATTTCGAAGTAAGATCGTCTCATATTCTTTTTATTTTTACATATATTTTTGCATATTTATGGAAAATAAAAAGATTTTATGTTTTTTGGGTAATAATTTTTTATCTTTAAAAATTTATTGAGTTGAAATATTGGTGGAATATTGAGTTGGCTATAGTTATATGATTGGTGTTGAGTAGTTGGATAATTTAGTTATTGGGGATGGAGTGGTTTGAACAGTTTAATTTTTTTTGGTGATGGGTTGTTTCTGAAAAAGATGAGATTTGAGCGTTCACGAATGTGAGTAAATGTGAAACCAGTTAATTCAATTGTTTTGTATTAAGGACAGATCTGTTTTGGATTAAGGACATGCTGTAATTAAAGAATTATTGATCGATTTAAATAACTTAATGTAAACAACGATCGTAAAGTAAAAAATCCTTTTTGCAGTGGCGGAATATTTAATAAAATGTCTAATAATGTCCTAGATTTTTACAACAAAAAAACCTAAATATTTATGGAAAATTTGAAAAACTCATCGTACAAAAATTATTTAAATTTGGTCTTCCCCGGAGGCATTGTATAGTCAAATTCAACTTTTTTTCCTTTGAAAGAGATGTACCCTTCGGATTATTTTTAGAATATGATCTTGGAGAAATTATTTCATAAATATCGATTTGTGTTGGATAAAAACCAACCATTAAACGAATTCCAACACTAAATTATTATTTTCTCGGTGATACAAAATTGTTTGTCTAAATATAACGTTCTAACGTTCTTGTTCAAAACGAAAAAAAAAAAAAAACGAAATCATAATAAATATACATTTTTAAGCTTTTCAGACTGATTCAATTGCTTCAACAATTTTCAGTTTTGTTGACGAAAAATTAGGGTTAATTCAACTTCAACAAAAATGTTGTACGTCAAAATTTTCGAATAAACCAGATCAAAAATTTTAGACAAATATGTTGCTCACATTTTTCTATTTCCAATATCTTACCGCAGTGTTATTTCATTTTTGGGTTTACCTCAAACTGAGCTTAAATGACAAAACCTATCAACTGTAGTGTAGAAAGGCATGATAACATAGCTTGTTTTTAGTATTTATACTATGTACATTGTTGCCAAATTCTTTCGTTTCTTCAATATTTCCTTCTCGATGAGTTCTTGCATAGAAAGCTCTTAAAGTTTTCTGTCTTTTTGCACTTGTATAGACAATAGAGTTCAGTAGTTAAATTAATCATTCATGTCACGTTTCCATATTTCCCAAACTAACATAATTTTGAAAATAGTTCAAAAATTTTCATAAAATAACTCCATATCCCATGCCTTAATTAAATTATTTCGATTGCCCAACTCCTCTTTTCAAATCCATAAGAAAAGTATCTTTTATTTGATTATAAAATCAACAATACTATAATCATGAATTGAGAAGTATCATGTTTAATCAAACATCAATTCATCACACGTTTAACATATTCTAGAGACACAATAAACACAATATTACAAGTGCATCATTTAATCATTTCATCTCATAAAATAATAAATAAAAAATAATATATGTGGAGGGAGATAGATTGATATACATAGTAAGTATAACATAACAACATACTTCATAATGTTATGCTTAGTTTGTTCATACAATAAATTATTTGTTGCAAAGATTAATTTAATTGCTGTTTTCTTGTAATTAAGTTGTTTTTCTGATTATGATTATTATTTTAGTTATGTAATTAGATAAAACTTTATAGAGTTGTCATAATAATATATATACACTTGATCTATTTTTTAATAATGTTATTATTACAAGAACATATTTTCCAATCTTTGTTAAATAATGATTTAATGTTAATTTACTTCAAATGCAAAACATGCAATAATTTTAATCAAACTATATTTTACGTGCAAATGTGTGTTGCAATTAATATTGGAGAAAATTAGTTTATTTAAAACATGCTTCTTACCCGTTTTCCTCGTTTGCCTCTAGGTCCTTTTTCTCCTTGTGGTCCAGGTGGCCCGACTGGTCCTGCTTCACCACGTTCACCTGGATTACCTGAAATAAAAAAAAATAAGTAAAAATGTGTCTGACTATCTCTTTTTATTAACTATATAAACTCATTTGTTATTATAATCTCTAAATAACCAAAAACACAAAATTGTAGATTTATTCACGTACCGGGTGGTCCTGGCGGTCCAGGTGGTCCTTCTATAATTCCAGTTGGAAATTGATCACCTTTTAACGTTGTTGTCAGTCCTCTATCTCCTTTATCACCCTTATCACCCTATAAATTGCAAAATAAAACCAAAAACATAGATAATTGAGCATAATCGATTCTTTTATTTTATCTTAAGACTAGAATATTCTTTCACCACACTAAGATACATACAATATAAACTAAATACTAAATAATATTATAAATGTTTACCCCTTCACCTATGTGCACTATTCAACAAAGTTTGAGTTTGTTTTTTAAGAATATTAATTTTTTTGACAAATAATTACTGAAAAACAAAAACCCGGTTTTCATGGTAAATTAATCACGAAATCCAATTAAAAAAACATCCTATACATAAATTCATGTTAGTTGTCTATAAAGTTGAGAACAATCGAATAAATTGAAAAACAAAAAACACAAATCCGCAATGAAAAGCTTCTTTCTGCGAAATAATAATGAAAAAAAAATTGAAAAATCTCTGACAAAGCTCTATCTACGATATTAAAATTGAATTAACGCTTTTCTTTTTTTTTGTATCTACAAACATTTCAATGGTTTATACAATCTAAAAATCTCATATTATCGTTCCGTAAATTTATAGAAAACAATCGTTGAGAGTAGCGGGAGACGTATAGAAATTTATAATAACAAAAAAAAATTTTGAGTTATTTATTAGGAAAATATAATAAAATAAAATTGGTTTAATTAAAGTTACAATAATAAATAAAATGAGTTTTTCTATTGTCTTTTGTATGTTATATTTTTGAGAGAGCAAAAAAGGAAACAAATGGAAAATATTGGAAAATGTGTGTAATAAATTGAATTGAAATATTTTATTTATGGGATGTTTTTGATAATCCAGAACTTATTGGTTTGTTTGTGGGCTTATAAAATGGAATATCATTTTACGGTTATTTTAATTTGAAAATGAAAGCTATTTCTTGATCGATAAATTAATTCCTAGATCTAGAAATTAATTATGTATCTATATTTTGATAGATCTTACGTTTATGGTGGTAGAAGAGATGGAGAAGTTTATAGAAAGACGTAAACACCTGGACAATAAAAATGCTGAAAAAATGTGAAAAAGCAAATAAAAATATTAGTAAAAAACAATCCGATCAACTTTTACTAATACAACGGCTGCAGTTACAAGCTTTTTAACATATGCCAATATAACAGAAATAAATATGTAGTAATGTAGAAATCGATGGAAATCACCATTTATAGCGCAACTAAGTAAAATTTTAGTCCAAAAAATTATACATTTTAGTTCGAGTCCTTAGAGCCTACTCCTTCTAGTTGTACCCAAAAAGTCAATTAATGAGAATGAGAAATTGTCGCGTTAAAACTGATTATTGATAGTTAAATGAAACCACAATTTCAAACGTTAAATTAACGACACAAAATTTATATATCAGAAAAATATAAATAGAAAATTGCAATTAACATATATATATATATGCTTTTTCGAGTGCATAAAGCAAAAACGCAAATAAAAAACGCAATTAAAAGTCGATATAAAACTTGTCGTATATTAAGTCGATATAAAACTTGTCAAAAAAAAGTTGAGAAATCTTAAGGTAGTGCTCTTTCATGTTTAATTGATGTAATAAAATAATAATGTTTCAGTCGTGATTGGCGGTTGGTGTAATTTGACATTTGTATTCTTCTCTAATTTTTTGTTATGCATTTTATTTTTATTAAATTGTTGATTGAGTCATCTCTTTTGGTGGCTAGTAAATATATGAATGCACATCAAAAGCATTTTGTGGAGGTTTGCTAATTTAAATATTAATATCAACGAGTCCAAGCGCGGTTTTGGTGTTCCTACCCCAAATTTTCAAACGATTCATTCAAAGTAATAACACCATATTAGAATTTAATTCTGACTGTTTTACTTCTCCATAACTTGTTCAATAGGTAGAAAGATTTTAAGGATAACTAAAATCTTCAGAAAAGATTCATTAAGACTAGGAGGGCCCGGCGTTCTTCGCTTCGCTTATAAATAAAACTTTTGCGTAGACATTTTGTTGACGTAGATGCAATGATTTAAAAACGTGGTTATGAGAAATTCTAGCATATAATTTTTAATTTTTCTTTTTAAATATATGCATGAAAAATAATCAGAACTCTAGCTGATCAGTTCGGATATATGAAAAATTAGCGATCAAATAAGTTAGAGATCATATAAGCTTACTTGAAAACTTATTTGATCGCTAATTTTTCATATATCCAAACTGATCAGCTAGAGTTCTGATTATTTTTCATTCATATATTTAAAAAGAAAAATTAAAAATTATATGCTAGAATTTCTCATAACCACTTTTTGAAATCATTGCTTCTACGTCAACAAAATGTTTACGCAAAAGCTTTATTTATAAGCGTAGCGAAGCACGCCGGGCCCTCCTAGTATTAAAAATTCTAACAATCAAATTTACGATCTCAAACTATCATACCAAACACACACATTACAAAATTGTCGCTGAAAATAAAACAATCAATAATCAATTTTTTATCCTCTTTCATTCACAAACAATATATATTAAAAATTCTAACAATCAAATTTACGATCTCAAACTATCATACCAAACACACACATTTTACAAAATTGTCGCTGAAAAAAAAAATACAACAATCAGTAACCAATTTTTTTCCTCTTTCATTCACAAACAATATATATTAAAAATTCTAACAAACAAATTTACGATCTCAAACTATCATACCAAACACACTCATTACAAAATTGTCGCTGAAAAAAAAAAACAATCAATAATCAATTTTTTATCCTCTTTCATTCACAAACAATATATATTAAAAATTCTAACAATCAAATTTACGATCTCAAACTATCATACCAAACACACACATTACAAAATTGTCGTTAAAAAAATACAACAATCAATAATCAATTTTTTATCCTCTTTCATTCAAAAACAATATATATTAAAAATTCTAACAATCAAATTTACGATCTCAAACTATCATACCAAACACACACATTACAAAATTGTCGCTGAAAAAAAAAATAAAACAACAAAGAAAAATAACGTCTATACTCTCCTAGATCAATGCATAAACTGAAAAGAAAATATAAAATACTATAAACAAAGATAAGTTTTGGACGATTCCATTTGATCCATTTGATTTGATTTGAGGGGAGGCAGTTGAATTCAAAAATACATTATAATTCGTCTATAACTTTTTATTTATGATCCGAAAAATCCCAAAAATTTCTCAGATCTACGTTACACTAATATCAGTTAGCAGTGAAAATTTGGAATGAGTGAAAAAAGCCTTAGGCTGTACAAAGTACAAAGTTAGCGTATTAATATATAAGATACTTTTAACTAGAAAATATTAAAAAATACAACTTATTTTGCTGTTTCGATATATTTCTACATAAATTTATATTTAAAAAAAATCTCTTTTTCAATTTTTGTTGCAAAATTCAATAATATTGTGGTGAGTAATAAATATCTCTGTAAACAAAATTACCCAAATAGATCGATTAAACCTTAATTCAATTTACAAAATAAATATATGTATATACCAAAAAAATAACAAAAATTGAAATCATTAAACAAAATAGCGAAATAATTAATGATTTAATGTAAATATATTTTTTGTTGTATTTGATAAATAAAAATTTATTTTATACAAAAAATCAAATTTTAATTTTATTTAATTTTTTATTCGTGTTATTTATTGTAGAAATTGTGTTGAAATTTTTATCAAATTTATTTGGCACTCGATAGCAAAATGTTTCAATGTTTTAACACCAAACACTTTATCGATACAACCCATTGTTTTGACAAAGTATTCGTACATCAAATTGATCACGCAGGAATTATTTCATTTGCTTTAATGCATAAATATTTAATTTTCAATTTTCAAAGTTTTGTATTAAATCTAATTAAAAATTCTAATCTACTTAGTAATAGTTGGTTAGTTAGTTGATGCTACATAATTTCATTTTATATTTTGATGATTTAATAAAAATGTTTAGATTAAATCATAATTGTGTTACGAGAAAATTGTGGAAATATCGTTGGAACAAGATACTGAATCATCACAACTCAATACTGCCAATGCAATGAAATTCAATTAAACTCATCAACTGTTACATATATTTATAATACACATAACAAATACTTTAAAATCCTTAACAAAAACACTTAAATCCTTGACTTAAAATTTTAATACTTTTTAAATACAAAATGAAAAAGGAAAGAAAAACGAAACACATATTAATCCTCTTGACTTAAACACAATCTAATCTTAAGGAAAACAAAAAAAGCTATTTTCTTATTCCTATTTTGTTTTTTGGAAAATTTGTATGTAAGAAAAATGAAAAACAATTTTTTCTTTTTGGTGTTCTTCGTATTTATTTTAAAAATAAATTAATTGTCTGTAATATAAAACATTTATACAACCACTACAACGATACAAGGGAAATTTCATAGAAAATTGCGAAACTAAGATAAACATTATTTTTTGTTTGGTAGCAATATCAATAAAAATAATCAATTTAATTTCAAGTTGAAATTAAACTAAAAAAAATATTTAGAAATAATTAAGTTTGATGTTTTTTTTTTTTTAAATTTAAGAGCTTTGGAGATGAAAAGGAAATAGGGAAAATTAAATGGAATAAAGTTTTGTTGCTAGATTAATTTTATTTCAATTAAATGTATTGACTTTTGGATTAATATTTAACAATAGCAAAACAAAGTGAAATTAGCTCAGAACTTATAGCAGTTCTTAATTTTTAAACTTTATTAAAGAATTTGAGGGTCGGATCTTAATGGAACATCTAGATTAGAAAAGAAAATATATGTTTTTTTCTATATTTGACAAAATGGGAATCTGAGCCACGGAAGCAGATAATTCTTCAAACTTCTATTACAGATTCAATTCTTATTTTTTTACTAAATTTTCCCTGTGAAGACTCAGAACAGTTAGAAAGAAGAACAAAAGAAGTTGGGTATAAGCTTAACCAAGGATTTAATTTACGTTTTTAATATTTATAAATCGAACACTTAATTTACAAATAATTAATATAAAAATATAAATATTTTAGTTGTTCGTTTTGTTAATAGGTGTGCTATTAACAGTTGGAAGAACAAAATGAAGCCGTTGAAGTTCAGTGAATTGATGCTAAAATATTCAATGCTAAATAGTTATTTAAGTATTAAGAGCAGTCAGAGTGTTTATCGTTTGAATCTATTTACATTAATTTAATGGTCAACCTATTTATTTAAAAACAATTTTAGCTTTTATCACACGTGGGTTTTCCATTACTAGTAAGATCTGATCAGTGATTCAGTGACTAATGATTTTAAACAAAATTTACTACTCTTATATGCGAATGAATCAGTAAAAGTCAAAAACCGTCTGATCATGAAAAAATATTAAAACTAAAGCTAACACTTTTTTTGATTTTTTCATTTCTTTGGAAACGAGAGAAATAGTAAAAACTAAATTTCACATATACTGATTATTCATCTCACTTTCATCTGTTATAAAAATGGCGTAGGATGGTTTACTAAAGAAAATGGACAATCAAATACCAATCTAATGTGTGAATTTAATTTATGGGCATAGGGATTCTTTACTATCAAGAAATTAATAAAAATCAAAATATTAGTAATAACATAATCCGATTAATTACTAATACAGCGGCAGCTACTACATGTTAAAAATATATCAATATATCAGAAATAAATATGATGCAATGCAGAAATCGATGGATCGAAATTATAACACAACAAAAGAAAATTTTTGTAGAAAAACTTATAAAGCTTAGTTCGAGTCCTTGAAGCTTACTCCTTCTAGTTGTACCCAAAAACTCAGATAATGAGAATGAGAAATTGTCGCGTTAAAACTGATTATTGATAGTTAAATAAAAATATTATTGAATGAAAATAATATTAAAACAAAAGATAACTCTGTTTTTTTAACTATCTCATTTTTTTTGGAAACGATCGAAACAGTAATCTAAATTACAATGATTATTCCTCTCACTTTAATCTGCTATTATCAAATACTAATCTAATGTGTGAATTTAATTTATGGGAATAGGGTTTGTTTACTAGAAAACGTGTGATAGTTAAATTTTTTTTATTTGTTTCTACATTAGGTCTTCATTGGTGTTACTGATAATAACAGTTTAAAGTCTGTAATCGTTTTCTGATAGAAAAAAATGATTCAAAATTACAGCAATTCTAATGATTCTAGATAGTCAGCTTATTAGATAAATAGAGTTGCTGAATGTCTTTTTAATCAAATATTTGGTAGTCATCCGCTAGTGAGATGATTTCATAAAATAATTGTTTTGCCACAAAATGTACAAAAATGCGTCATAATATATTGTTACGATTAAAGAAAAATCTAGACTATTACAGTTTCTTCCGGTAAAATGAAATCACAACAAATGAATGAATAAATAGTGTTGTTGTTGTTGTACATATTCTTAGAATTAAGGTAAACATAAAATAAATGATTTTATGAATCTAATCAACGTAACGTAAAATAATCGAATATTCTAATATTTTCTCAAAAGTGACCTCGATTTTTCTAGAAATTAAGCAGAATAGTATATAAGCAATTGTCTTTTGTAGACTAGAGTTAGTTTTATTCAAACGTGTGACGGCGAAGTTAAAATTATAAAAGTGATATTTAAAATTAGTTTTTTGTAAATAAAGTTATAAGTGTTATTGAGTAGAAATGTTTTGTGTATTATTTTGAACGTGGTGTACTAGAAATTTCTACAATAAACCATTGGAGTTTCTAAAGCTGTTGAAGGAATATTCTAGTTAGGAATATTGTTTGCTGTATTATTTCCTGTTGTTGTGGAACAATTAAAGGGTTGAATACTTAATAAAACCCGGTGTGTTTGCTTACTAATTAGTGATCGAAATCAGAAAGAGATTGAGAACTACGTTTATTGAATTGAGAGTAAGTCCAATTCGAAGTAAGGTTGGGAAAAAACATTACAATATCAAAATATTTGTGAATACATCAGAATATTTATGTGTTGTTTAAGGTTTGGAAGCTGCAAAATAACTAGCTAAACTAACTAATAGGTGTCGAAAGTCTTACTGTAATTACTGTGCTTTTAAGACTTGAAAGAACACAGATCTACCTTTTAAGTTAATATATAAACATAGCTTGAGTGTAACAAAAACAAATCAACTTCAGTTAGCAGTTAATTTATCTAATTTAATGTTATTACAATCCTTTATCTCCTTTTCATGTAAATTAAAATAAAACCCATACAAAAACTAAAAAAAATGGAAATAATTAACTCAACCCACAACCATCTTTACAAATTCTACAAAATTTGTTCTAATAAAATAAAATTATACAAAAATAACAATAAACATTGTCTTACTCTCCATCCGAATGGACCACGTTCACCTTTCAAACCAGGTCTACCCTATTTGAATTTGTAATCATTTTTTTTTAAATTTCAAAACGAAAACAAGAGAAGAAAAAAAAAATATATAATTAAAATAAAAACAAATAATCAAAACAATAAGAAATAGTTTAAGATAAAAGGAATAAAATGGATTAAGAAAAAAAAAAGGATTTCTAATTAGTAATTAAATTAAAATTTGTTTTGTTTTCTAGTTGCCTTCTGGTTAGATAATTATTATTAGGACTGAAAAAAGGACTCTGTTATACTTGTTTGTGTGATTAATTTTTTTTTGGTAACATTATGGTGATTACAGTTTTGTTTAACTTTTAGGTTGGTTGGTTGTTAAAGTAATTTGTATTCATGAAATAAAAATTAGTGATAATGAATTTAAACCTACCGGCATTCCGGGAAAACCTGTATCACCTTTGTAGCCTATATGACCTTTATCACCCTAAATAATTGTTTGTTTTTAATTAACA
Source organism: Diogma glabrata (assembly GCA_963693315.1). Lineage (NCBI taxonomy): Eukaryota > Metazoa > Arthropoda > Insecta > Diptera > Cylindrotomidae > Diogma > Diogma glabrata. The sequence goes on from OY856187.1 coordinate 417,456,959, forward strand.
AAATTGCCTTTTTTTATTATTCACAATCAACATTGCTCATTCATACAAAAAATTTATAATGATATCGTTTTTACCTTTGTTCCTGATACTCCTGGAGGTCCAATTGGTCCTGGTGATCCGGTTTCACCTGGTGGACCAGATTCACCAGCTGGACCAGGTTCTCCAGAAGGTCCAGGTCGTCCATCGTGTCCTGGAATTCCTGCGGGTCCCATTTGTCCTGGGGCTCCTGGAGGTCCTGGATCACCCGGTTCACCCTTAACAAAAAAAAACAGCATATTAATTTTTAAATGTAAATAAAACTTGTACTTTAGAAACAAAAATCCGTTTCGAAAAAGCTTCGCATGCAGATAAAATTCATGCATAATAGTTTACCTTTTTTGTATTTTGACTATTTTTGACACAGTGTTAGTACATTTTGATTGTTTATCTTATTTTGCTTTTCTTCAGTCATACCACCATACTCAGACATATATCATGTTTATTTCACCAAACATATTCAACTTTCTCAACTCTAACAAAACTTTTCTGATAAAATTTTAATATTTTAATTCTAAAAACTTTTAATCTTGGTATATTTTCATAATTTTTAAAATAGTTTTTTAGTTAATAAACTAATAACTAATTTTCCTTGTTCGAAATACGAAAAAATAACTGAAATTTCAACAAATAGAACAACAAAGTTAAAACCATTTTTCCGACCTCAATTTTAAAAGAAAAAAAATAAACTAAAAATCTTTTGTAGATATAAGTGCAAGATTTTAAAGTTTTAATTTATCTTGAGATATTGGAAAAAATAAACATTAGAAAATTGTGAAACAGCTTTGATAAAAAGAAAAACATGTGGATGTTAAAGACGGAAAAAATTAGATGATATTTATTGACTTGAATGAAAGGAAATCATACTTCAAAGATAAATATGGAGATTTTGGAAAAACTGTTAAAGTTTTCAAATTGATGTTCTCTGAGTTCCTCCAACCTTTTTGATGGTTAGAACAAGAAATGTACAGCGACTAACTTAAGTTGTAAACTTTACATAAAAATTAAAGTTTTTGTTTTGAATAGAAAATTTGTCCGGTTTCGCTTACTACTGAAAACGTGATATCAAAGTAACTGGAAAAAAAAAATTTCATAGCTTTTATATAACGAATACTATAACCAAATCAAATCAGCAACTATAGAATCTCGTGTAAGTAAATGGACAGATTAAAATCTAGATCAAAATACAATTGAGCAAGGGTGATTATACTTTGGGAGTTTGAAACAGCAAGTTAAAGGAAGCAACTTCTGTGCTGTCTTCTTGTTATTTTTAAGACTTTATTAAACCGGAATAAAATAAAACTAAAACGGGATGAACGGATTGCCCCGCCAACGAATCCAGATTTAGGAATCTCTTAAAAAAAGAAAAAAAAGTTAACCCTGTAACGCCAGGACTATGTCAATTTTATTCTAAAAATAATGATTTTCATTTTCAATTATAATTTTATTAATTTTCTTAAAGGTCGGAACATTTTTGTATGCTACTGTTGAGATTTAGTTGCGTCACTCAATTTCAACAATAAACATGTTTGATTTAATGTTTTTTTTTATACGTTGGAGAATTGTTGATTGTTGGAAGGGGAAACAGAAGAAGAAAAATTAATATGAAAATAAGAATTTTCATAACAAAATCAGTCAGTATAATTTGGAAAATTAATAAAAAACAATATGTGTTATAAAGAATAGAATTTATTTAAATTTATGTTAAAATTTAATTTAATTTATTCTTATAATAATTGTTTAAGTTTTTCTAAATTAGTATAATTTAAAACTCAAAGGATGTAAATTTTTATTGAAAAGTGTTTATAATAAATTGAATTTTATTATGTTATGGTGAAGTTTTTTCAATATTTATTTGTTTGTTCTAAGTGATGAAATGTGATAAAGGAAAAAGTTTATTTATACATCGACTTAGAGAGAAGAATTGTCAGTTGTTTTTATTTGTTATAAATTTAAAGTTTTAAGAAAAAGAAAACAAATTGTAAATTAAAAAACGTGGTGATTATCTTCATCGGTCTGAATATGTTATGGCAATTGCATTTCTGGCAGCAATACGTAGTAAACAACGATAATTAAATTGTGGGAATTGGTTATAATGGATTTCCAATTGACTGCAGTGATGATGAATTTCCATGGGGAAAATAATTGAATACAATAAATTTATACGTGGTGCATGCAGAAGTGAATGTGATTTTAAATGAAAATTGGTCGTGTATGTAATGAGTGTGCTAAATATATTATTCAATCAGGAATTGTGAGTCACGATGAAGACAACATTGAAGATGATAAATTAATGTAAGCTTTTTTATTGTATTTTTAAATTGATTTAATTTTTGTTGATAAATTAATTTCTTTGTGTTAGCACAAGCAAATTCAGTATCTGGCGTAGTGTCAGTTTTAAAATAGTTTTTTTGAGCTATCCGGCATAAATTAAAAGGATATAATTATTAGAAAAGTTTATGGTGACATTTTTTTTACCCTAAATAACCAAACAATTTATATTAATTAATAATAATTAAAAGACTTAACCTATATTTGTTGACCATATGTTGATTGTTGTGAGTCTTTGAACGTTGAAAGCAAACCAAACTACGTATAGCAATTTTCCCAAAGCAAGTATAATAGGTAGTGTGACGAAGATTTTCTGGAACACACCACTTTTGTGTCAAACATTTATTTTTACTTTCCTTCGTCCCAAGGTTCCGAATATTCCAGATTTACTGAAACACTTATATTTGTTGCATTATATCCATTCTCAGAATCTTTTCCATGTTTCAATTGTGCAAGAATTGCAAATTTACCTAAATTTAAACAAGAACGGTTCCTATGTTACGTTTTTGTAAATATTGCAAAAACACAACATAAAATTCTGGATTAAAATAAATTTTAATCAAATTACGTTTTCTTTTGTTTTTCTATTAACTTTTTTCTGTCTAAGATTCAGTCGTCTAAAATCAGATCAATTTTTTTATGTAAATTCTAGAATTCAACGTTTTTACCAACAAATGGAATTTTAAATCGTGGGGTTTAGTTTTTTTTGAGATCGACGCTGGAGAAAAACAAATGAGGAACGAGGAGGGTTCTTTGGGACTCGCGAATTATCTTTTGACCTAGATGGTTATGTTGGCTGATAATTAGTAAATGCGGACGGGTTATTTTTTTATGGTTATTGTGTTATTTTCTTTATTTGAGTTTTTGGTTTTTTTTGTTGTTTTATTTTTATAAAGTTTTTGATTAGTATACCATTGGGTGATTTTTTATTGAAACTAGTAAAGAAAAATTTATATGTAGAGTAAATGTATTCAGATCAAACACAGTAAAGTGATTTTGTAGGAGGGGAAAAATATATATTTAGATCAAATATATTCAGATCAAATATAGAAATAGTGATTTTTTACAGTGAGTCAATTTGAATGAAATTGGGTTGCAAAATAAATACTTAAAGCTTTCCAAAGTGATCTGATTTTTATTGAGATTTGTGAAGAGAAATTTATATGTAGAGTAACTGTTCAGATCAAACAGTAAGATAATTTTATTTGTACTGGCAATTTAAGAAGTGAAAAAAAAAACAGAAAAATATATTACGTAAAGTTGGTTATGTGAGTGTTTTCTTTCGAATATCACATAAGAGAAAGAAGAAAAACTAAAAAAAAAAAAACAAAGTGAGTCCCTCACTTAGCTATAATATTTGGTTGGGTATTCTGTTTTAGAGTAGGGTTAGTTTGATTCCGAAAATAGTCGGAACTGACGAATTACATGAACTGACGAAGTATTCAAAAAGGGTGTGAGTGATGGCAAAATGAATGACATGTCGAATCCGTTGCCCACTTCCCCGATAATCTATTATGTGTTTTTCTGAAACGAAATAACATTGGAGAGGTCAGGTAAGTAGGGATGGTTTAGGCATTGTTGCTTTTCTGAAATTTTTACCTACCGCTCAAAACAAGAACTACTTGATTGCCGAATAAAACCCACGACCTCAAATGACTGAGCAAAGTCGAGAGCGGTGCGGCTATGGGAGAATTTTAAACTGGTAAAAAAACAAATTCCAAAATTTATTTGATTCCGCTTTAAAATGTATATGATGCATGTTTACACCATGAAATATAAAGAAAAGTCATTAGATCAGCTACTCGTATATATCTGTATCAAAATGCAATATAATCAAATCATTTGATGCTATATGAAATTCGTACAGATGACTAATTATACTTTCAATTGTGTAGACTGTCGGCACTTGGTTGTATAAAAGCAACAATCAGCTGCAGTTATATTTGGGGTAAAACCGTCAGGTTTGTTATTCATAATCACTTTTAGCCGAGCTTTATGTGCCTTTTTGTGCTATTTTCCATACTATATCCGTCTTTTAGTTCAGAAAACTTCATAGAAACCTCTCATTTTAGTCCTAATGCTTCCTTTCAATTGTTAAAATTTTTAGAAAAACGACACTTTGTCTGAAACTATACCTGATGGTTGCCAATCAAACTGACCCCATCGTTAAAACCTCTGAGTTTAGCCTTAAATTCGTCTTTTCACCACTTTTGAAAAATATTTGGATACAAACTCAGAGTTTTACGGTTTTGAGTTATTGTCAAAAAAGTGCAACTTTAATACCGCCGTTTCGACTTTTATCGACAGAAAAATTTGAAAAAATTCATAGACAGTTAAATAGTTAAATAGGCGAAGTTTGGATAAATTTTGAACGAAAAATATAGCGTAGTCTAAAATAACTGCATATCTGTTTTTCTAAGGAATGGAAGGAGGGAAGGGTGAAAAAAGATTTTTAGACCCAAATGAGTGAAGTGTCATCTGAACGAATACTTAATTTAAGAAACATTGGTATTTTTTAGAACTTTGCATTTTTGAATTTTTTTCTTCATATCAAATGACTTGATCATATTGCATTTTGATACAGTTGTATACGAGTGGTTGACCTATAATCTCCCACCTGCCGATCAGCTGATCACTTTTTTTCACATGTCATGGTGTGAACATGCATCATATAAATTTTGAAGCGGCACCAAATGACTTTTGAATTTCGTTTTTTTACCAGTTCAAAAATTCCCCACAACCACACCCTCCATTACTTTAGCAGCTGACCGCCAGTTTTATCATCAGCTGGATGCAATTCATTATAACACTGGGCGACAAATGAAAGGGGTCAATAATCCGCTGGGGTTCTGACTACCGGGAAAAGTTATATCGGCAAAAAAAAGTTATACGTGTCCCGGCGTTTCGCTGTTCACGTCTAGGAATCGAGATATATTGATTTGAAGTTAGTATGTATCATATAGGGGCAATAGTCAAGTTTTGGGGACATAACTCGAGAACGACTAGTCCTATTTTGCTGAAACAAGTTTAGAAAAATTTAGAATTACAATTCTTTTAATCTACTATTGCACTGTTTCTTTACACAATCAATAGTTTCGCAGTTATAAATAAATTTATGAAGAAAATAAAAATTTTGTTGCGTAAAAAATTAAAAATTGTATCTTAAAAAATCATGAAAAATTCAAAACGGGAAAAAGTGTTAAGTCTTATTACTTTGACGTAAAGTCACAAAATCTGTGCACAAAACGAGACATAGGTCACGAAAATCGATGAACGCATTTCGCTTTTATTCACAACTAGCAGGACCCGGCGTACGTTGCTACGCCTATAAAAAAGTCTGTGTGCGTAGATTTTGTTGAATTAGTAAGAATAATTTCAAAGGGTCGTAATGAGAATAGAAGAAGCCTATTTTAATTTTTTCATTTGGGAAATATAAATAACAGAGATCATTAGCACTCTAGCTGATCAATCCAGATAGTTTGAAAATTGAAAGGAAGGTCAACATTTAAAAGTGATTGGTAAAGAGTTTCGGAGAGTTTAAATTAAACACTTGCAATTTTTCGCGTTAATCGGCTTAATATGTGTCGCGAAAAATTAGGTGAACGTCAAAACATTCGTTTATTGGGTGTTACAGTTGTCAATGACTTACTCTGGAACCGTCATACTTGCGATACAAAATAGGCACACCGCACTAAAATTTACTGTTTTATCGTACCATTTCATGTTGACTAATTTCATTTATCAATCTATCCAGATTATTTGCTGATCTTAAATAAAGTCAATTTAGATTTTCAAATATATTTTACCAACTATTTCCAATGCTCTACATGCGCTCTGCTCTGTGTGCTTTTATTAGTAATGGAGCATGTCACTGAAAAAAAACACTGAAGAGCAGACTAAATATGCATTGCGCAGATGTTTGATACGAAACACGATTTTGATCGAAAAACCGGTCTAAGAATGACAGCATTTTTAGTGAAGGTTTTCGTTTTTTGGGTTTTGTCGATTTATGGTCATCTTCTTATTTCGACATTTCTGCCAGAGTTTAAAAAAAAAAAAATTTGGACAAACATTTGGACATAATAAGACTAATTTGTAGTATAATATAAAAATAATAATAAGAATAATTTCATTTATAAATCCAGACTTATATACTAATCTAAAACCAGTCAAATCACTTCATTTGTTGACATATTTGCATATATTTTACCGTTTTCTTCAAATAACCTACATTGTTTGTTTGTTTTTGAAATTAATGGGGACGCATATTTTTCTTAATAAGTAAAACACTTTTAACCTGTAGCTTTGATATTATTGTTCATAATCCTTTTCTTCAATATAAAGGTTCCATTGCAAAAACTTGCTGCATCAATATTTCTAAAATGAGGAAAAGAATTTTTCAATTTTCCAATTTTCTATATTTTGAACATGTATCACATATATTTAAACCAAATAAAATATGTATTACATATGTATAAACACTAAACCAAGAACGTGTTTGTTGTAAATTAGAAATATTTGTTGCAACGTAATGTGTTGGATACATACAATTGTATCATGTATGTATATAATAAATATATAAATGTATATAATTTTCATCTAAATGAATTTGTTTGTCAGATTATACTTTAATTTTCCATTTGAATGGTAATTCTGTTTTGCGAAAAAAAAATCGATCAAAGATACCTGAGTAAAAGTCGAATAAAATTCAAGTATAAAATATAATATACATTTAGGCATACATTTAACCATTAGGAAAATTAAAATTATTAATTATAAAAAATCTAAATTAAATTTTAAAATTTCGGCTCCGAGGTGCATTAGTACCTGTTAATGGCCTTCTCCTGACAAAATTTCAGACTCCTGTGTGCTACAGATTTCGCTGGAGAGCGCACGCAGACAGACAAACACTTTATTTGATTATTATAGATAGATTATTATTGAGATTTATGGCATTATAAGTTTGACAAAAAAATGTTGTCAAGTGTGTCAAAAGAAAGATTTTTATTTATTTTTTTACCTTGTTTTTTGGAAAAAAAATAAAATTAATTGTTTGTTTAAAATGAATTTTATTATTATTATAGAGAATTATGGCATTATAAGTTTGTCAAAAAAGTGTGGTCAAGTGTGTCAAAAGAAAGATTTTATTTATTTTTTTACCCAATTTTTGGGAAAAATAAAATTGTTTGTTTGAAATGAAATTTAGTTATTATTATTGAGAATTATGGCATTATAAGTTTGTCAAAAAATTGTTGTCAAGTGTATCAAAAGATTTTTATTTAGTTTTTACCTAATTTTTTGCAAAAAAAATAAAAGTGTTTGTTTGAAATGAAATTTTATTATTATTATTGAGAATTATGGCATTATAAGCTTGTCAAAAAATGTTGTCAAGTGTGTCAAAAAAAAAGTTTTTGTTTATTTTTTATCCAATTTTTTTAGAAAAAAATAAAATTAATAGTTCGTATGACATGATAATTTATTATTATTATAGAGAATTATGGCATTATAAGTTTGTCAAAAAATAATGTCAAGTGTGTCAAAAAATGATTTCATTTAATTTTTTAGCCAATTTTTTGGGGAAAAAATGTAGCTGTTTTTATAACGTAAATGTAATTTAAAATGAAATGAAATTGGACATTGAAATTTTTGAATTTGTTATAGTTTTTGAAATATTTTTGGAATTTTGAAAAAGTTTGTATTTATGATTTTGTAATAATTTTTGCCATTTTTTTAGAATTTCGGCAAAAGTTTTAATTTTTGATTTTGTAAGAATTGTTGAAATATTTTTAGAATTTTGAAATATTTTTAATTTTTGATACTATTATAATTTTTGGAATTTTGAAAAAAAATTTCAATTCTTGATTTTGTAATAATTTTTGCAATATTTTTAGAATTTTGGAAAAAGTTTGAATTTTTAAGAATTTTTGAAATATTATTGGAATTTAGAAAATATTTAAATATTTGATTTTATTCTAATTTTTGGAATATTTTTGGAATTTTGAAAAAGTTTGATTTTATTTAATTTAACAATATTTTTGGAATTTTGATTATAATTTTCCGGCAACGTATTGATGTTTCGTTTTAGTTTTGTAATAAATTTTTAAACAGAGATAAAAAATACTTGTACTTTAACAAAGAGTTATGTTTGATGTACATCGCTGCCCAAAACTAAAAACCATGTCCTCATAAAAGTTTTTGCCGAAAACTATATCAAAATCCTTAACCCAGACCGAAGTCTTGATATCTCAGAGCTGTGAGATTTCAGCCCCTCCATATTTTTTAATTGAATTTCTGTTAAATTTTTAAGCATCGAAAAATATGAACTATTTCTATATAATGCATCAAAAACCAGTGAATATTTAAAATATGTGTGTCATAATCGGCTTGTATCGTATACTTGCCGAATATTATATTCGTTTTTTGTACTTCCGTTGCAAAATTCTCATAACGCGCCTAAAGAAGTTTTACTTCAAAAAGGTTCCTTTTAGCTCAAGCAAACAACGACTAAAACAAACGAGGGAAAATGATTATATTTTTCCTCTTCCCCGAATGTTACATTAACCAAGATATTCACATTAATTTCAATTTCCATCAAATAAAGTCATGCATTCAATTTTCATAAAATATCTTCTAACTTCAATCTCTCAGCTAAACAACACAATATTCACATTTACAAAATCAACTCATTCTATTTCCAAACCATATTTTTCTATGATAAATTAAGCTTTTATTTACACACAATATTTTTTCTGTAACATAATAAGATAAACACCAAAATAATCCAATTCATAGAAATATTTAAAAAAAATAAAGAATATAATAAGAACGTTAAGTGACTCAAGAAAACTGAATAGAGCGGAATATATCTAAATCTTCGTATCTCGAATAAATATAATAAAAAACTTCATTCATTTCTTGACATTCTATTCTATTATTTGTTCTTTTGTTGGTAAATTATGATGACAATCCTTATTATTATTATTATTATTTTTATTATTATTATCATTGTCATTAACATTTTGATTATCATTCAACTGTAGTTAATAATAATACTTACTTTTAGCTGTATTATAGCGGCTGAAGATATATTATGTCCTGCTGCTTGTAATTCCTATTTTTTATTGATTTATTTGTTTTTTTTTTGTTAAAACAATAAATAAAGGAAAAAATAAAATTATATAAAATATAAATAATAAAATCGAAAATGAATTTATAAAAAATTATGATATAATCAAAGTTTTTTATTTTTTACTTAAATTTTAAAGATTTTCATGCAAACTACTTAAAAAATATATGAAAATAAAATGAAAATTTAAAGATATAATTTTTCCTTGTTTTTTTTCAGTCAAAATCGTTTTTCTTTTTTGTAAGTTGATGAGAAAATAAAAATGTCAATTGAGTTGGATGACGATGATGATGATGATGATGGTTTGGATTAAAAAATGTTTCCACTGAATTAAATGAATTTATATAAAATGTCGAAATGAACTGCTTTTTTATGAGTTTCATTTGTTTTTTTTTTTTTGGTTGATGTACATATATTGAAAGTTCATTGAATGATGTTTTTTATGGTTATTTTGATTGAATGAATTGTGTTTTTTTTATTGGTGAAATGTGGAATTTTTTAATCAAACTGTTGAGCTTTTTATTTTGAAACTTTTTATGATATATGAAACAACAGTAAAAGAAGATTGGTGGAACACAAGTTGAGATTTATTATTTGAGATATTTGATGTTTAAGTTCATTGAAAAAAATCTGTATAGTAGAAAGAAATTGGTGCATAAGATTTTGATAGAACCCATCAATAGTTGAGGATTGGTTTTGTCTGTTTCAAATACAAGAACTATACCATTACTGAAGTCGATGAGAATAATGAATCTAGATATACATTTTTTAATCAACGACTGTAAAAATTACTGTCAGTTGGTCCGATCTAGGACTTGTAAATCAGATAAAACCGAAACCGTTTACCCAGGTTTTTGTTGATTTTTACAAACCCGTCGAAAAACCGGGTTTTGACGTGAAAACCGGGTTTTCTGTAAAATTTTTTTAACGATCTGAACTTTTCTAAACGCAATAATTACTTTCTACTGTTTTTCATGCAGAATTAAATATAATAATAATTTATGAGCAATTTCACGCAAGTTCAGCAAATTTTTGGGAAATTTTGACTTGACCCCTTTTAATTTTGATTATTTTTTGTTTAGATAGTCTTTCATAAATAAAAAATACAAGTTTTCTTAGAATTTTTTTTTCGACCAGGGGTCTTCACAGTGTGCCCCTCAATTTTTTGTTATTTTGTGATGTGAGTGCATTTCGACGAGGGATTGTAGAAAAACTACTCAATCGATTTTCATAAATGGTTTTTCGTTGAATAGGTATTAGAACAAAGTTTTAAAAATGTACACTGTTAGTTTTTTTAAATAATTTTTAACGTTGTAACATAAGAAAAGAACGGTGTAATTGAACAAAAGATGGCGCTACACCTTTTTTTTTAAAACTAAATTGAAGCTTATTTTATATCTAACTACTTGTGAAAGTTTAGGACTAGCGATATTTTTTGTTTTAAAAATAAAATTCGTTGTGCATATGACTGTCGGGAATCAGTTTTTTTGTTCTGAAGGAAAATTATAAAAATGGCGTTATAAACTAAGAGATTTTTTTTATGTTAAATATCAAATATTTTATTATTAAATGAACTTTTTAAAATATTATAAAAATTATATATGTACAGTAAAGAAAATATGAGCAATTTCAGCATAAATCCACAAAAGCACTTATAACTATGTACATTAAATGAAGCTTATGTGGAGTTTAAAAATAAGTTTCCTGATGTGAAAATAGAATTTACTAAATTAACGTCCCTTCGATCACAAGAATGTATTAAATTATCCCAAGGAGTTCATAATGTGTGCGTGTGTACCATACATCAAAATATGAAACTAATGATTCAACACTCTAAGATATCTTGAATTACTGACGCTGCTTTCCAGAATTATAAAACATTAATTGACTTTGTTTCATGTGGTGAATTAACAGAAGATTGTCATAATTTGAAGTGCATTGAATGTTCAAAAAAACTTCAACAACTGAAAGAAAAATTACTAAATGATTTTGACGTTAAAGGAATCCTTCAAGTCAAATATCAACAATGGATTACCACTGATCGATGCAATTTGGATACTTTAATAGAAACTGTAGAAGAATTTATGAAAAAATTTATTTACCGTTTACAAATTTTGATACCACACAACTTTATAGCAAAACCGCAATCTACATTCATTGAGGAAAAAAAAAATTAGAAGCAGGAGAGTGCTTCGTTCAAGGGGATTTTTCTGAAAACTACGGCTTCATAGTTCAGAATGCGGTTCAAGGTTATTATTATAATAATTCACAAGCTACTATTCATCCATTTGTCATTTATTTTAAAAGTGCCACAAGTGAATATATACAGTACCGAAGTTTTATACTCATTTCGGATATAAACGATCACAACAGTACTACAGTCCATCTTTTCATTACAAAACTTATTGAATTCATCAAAACGCATATAAATTCTTATATTACAAAAATAATTTATAATAATGGCTATGCCTTTTTTTTTTCAATTACACCATTTTTTTCTTATGTTACACCGTTAAAAATTATTTCAAAAAATTAACAATGTACATTTTTAAAAACTTTGTTCTAATACCTATTCAACGACATATCATTTATGAAAATCGATTTAGTAGTTTTTCTACAATCGCTCGTCGAAATGCACTCACATCACAAAATAAAAAAAAATTGAGGGGCACCCTGTGAAGACCCCTGGTCGAAAAAAAAAATTCTAAGAGAACTTGTATTTTTTATTTATCATAGACTATCTATAAATAAAAAATAATCAAAATTAAAAGGGTTCAAGTCAAAACGTTGTTGGATCTTCGTGAAATTGCTCATAAGTAAATATGAAATTAATGAAGTTTCAATTTAGAAATTATTTGAACATGAAAATTAAAAAAATATGGTTTGTCATCATCGCTGTGGTTAAGTTGTGTAAGACACACGGGATTTAAACAGGTGTCTCTGATGAGTGTGAGTTCGAATCCTGACACGAAACACAAAAAAAATTTTCTAAAGGAATTTTAGAGAAAATGAAAAGTTATTTCGAATTGCAAAATTCAAGTGATTTCCAATATGTACTTAAGCTTAATTGTCCACAAAAATCTCCACAAAAAAAAATCCCCCTAATGTTGTTTATATATCCTAACCAAAATATAGCAATAAATTGACCTTGCGTCAGTTATTAGTTTCGCATTGATTGACAACAATCAATAATGACTCTACACTCGTGACTTATAGGATGTTGATTAGAATGTTGACTTAAAATGTTGACGAAATATTCTCTCATCCTATGAGTTCATACATAGAAGTGTCTAGAAATTTAATACAAAAAATCCCAAAGTTATGTAGAACGATTTCCAAACTTTTCGACCTGATAAGTAATTCATGATAGAATAACCAAAACACTTTCTTAAAAGCTAAATTCACTGCCTCTTGTCTTTTAAAATCTACGTTCTTAATAAAATTTGGATTTTATATCCCCGACTAATGTAAGTGGGAGCATTATAGTTGTAACTAATTGTAAAGGTAGGCGTCTCGTAGTTTTCGGTAACTAAGATTTTCAAATAAAATTGGCAATAGACGTATAATCATACTTCTTAAATTTTTTAAAGCCTCGATCGGTGGTGTCTGATAAATGTTTTTATTTCAACATTTTTTAATATTTTTTTGAAATATATATTTCAAATAGAATTTACAACAATATTTTAAAAAACTGTCATTCATTGCTTTAATTTCAAACTATCATGGTCCCTTCGCTTAGCTAGTGTTGTAACTTTACAAACACACTCATTTATTTATAATTCCATTTATTTATGATAGTTCACCGCTATCACCAATTTTACAATTTAATTTAAAAAAAATGTTTATTTCAAACTTTGTAATTTTATACCAGAGATTTGCTTTACTTTAATCATACAAATAATGTTACTTCTTAATGTTTTTAGTTCAACATTTTTGCCACCACAAATTTCATATCAGTTGAATAGCACACCAAGTTCATAAAACCATGAAACTTTTAATGTCCTCACATTATCATATCTCAAAGCACAAATGTTTCTCATATTTTTAAACTTTCAAAAACACAATTATTTACTATTATCTCTGTTATACTAAAACAATGTCTTTTGCATTTTAAATGCATAAACATATAAAAATATATAAAATTTTTATTCAAAATACAAGAAAACAACAATAAGATACTCGTTAGTCGTTACGAAACCAAACCAAGAAAAATAAATATTTTATTCAAGACAACTAGCAAAGAAAAAATTATTCAAAGCTTTTGTTCTAAGTTTTGGAGCAACAAACATAGATGAGAAAGGATTACATTAATTTTTATTTTTATCATAGAACAAAAGATGAATTGTACACGATAAACATATTTGAGTTTGGTTTTTAGGTTAATCGTGACAATGTTGTTATCTTTCATTGAGAAATGTTGGTTCTTGCATTGAGAAACATATTTTGTGTTTTGAAACATTTCCCGCACAATAAAATAAAACATCTTATGAAATAAACATGCGTTAATAACACTATGCGACAGCCAAAATCCGCTGGGGTTCTGACTACCGGGAAAAGTTATATCGGTAAAAAAAAAGTTATACGTGTCCCGGCGTTTTACTGGGTCACGTCTAGGAATCGAGATATATCGATTTGAAGTTAGTAAGTATCATATAGGAGAAATTGTCACGTTTGGGGTTCTTTTTTTGACATAACTCGAGAACGACTAATCCGATTTTGCTGAAACAAATTTAGAAATTAAGAATTACAATTCCTTTAATCTACTGATATACTATACTGAAAAAGTAACGAAAAAATTAAAAAATTAAAATTAAATAAATAAGAAATGCAAAAAAAAAAAATAAAATAAATAAATAAATGAAATAAAAATAATAAAGTAAAATAAAAAAATAATAAAAATAATAAAATAAAAATATAATAAAAATATAACACGATAAAATAAAAAAATTTCATAAATAAATAAAATAAATAATAAATAAATAATGTATAAATAATAAAAAAATAATAAATAAAAAATAAATAGATAATAAATAATCAATAAACAATAAAAAATAATCATAAATAATAAATAATAATAATAACAAATAATGAATAATAAATAATAATAAAAAACAATAATAATAATAGTAATAAATAATAATAAATAATAATAATAAATAATAATAATAATAAATAATAATAATAATAAACAATAATAATAATAATAATAAATAATAATAATAATATAAAATATAATAAAATATAATAAAAATATAAAATAAAATTAATACACAAAAACACATGTCCAAATACATTTAAAACAATAAATTTTGGAGTTTATTCCAGTAAAAATATTTAAAAAAATTTCTATGAAAAATCAATATTCTTGTCAAAATGAGATACCTTTACTTAATTGTGAATGAAAGCGAAATGCGTTAATCGATTTTCATGATCTATGTCTCGTTTTGTGCACAGATTATGTAACTTTACGTCAAAGTAATAAGACTTGACACTTTTTCCCGTTTTGAATTTTTCATGATTTTTTAAAATACAATTTTTTTATTTTTTATGCCAAAGATTATTTTTTTTCTTCATAAATTTATTTATAACTGCGAAACTGTTCATTGTGTAAAGAAATAGCGTTTTAGTAGATTGAAGGAATTGTAATTCTTAATTTTTCTAAATCTGTTTCAGTAAAATAGGACTAGTCGTTCTCGAGTTATGTCCCCAAAACGTGACTATTTCCCCTATATGATACATACTAACTTCAAATCGATATATCTCGATCCTAGACGTGACCCAGCGAAACGCCGGGACACGTATAACTTTTTTTTTACCGATATAACTTTTCTCGGTAGTCAGAACCCCAGCGGACCACTGACCCCTATCATTTCTCGCACATTGTAATTTTTTCCACAACAAAAAATAACAATTTTTTTTCTATATGAAAAAATGATTAATAAATCCAACAACTTCTACACTAAAAATGAAACATCTATCTACAACATCTAAAAAACTAATAATATTCGAAACAGAAACAAAAACCAAATAACATCGTTAAAAAATACCTTAACAGCAACAATTTCAGCATATCCTAATGACCCTCCTCTTAACGTTGTAACCGATCGTTTAAGGCCCTTTTGTTACAATTTTGTCAAAAAAAAAAAAATTAAAATTACATTTCCATAAATAGTATATTATTGAATTAGGAGCTAAAGTCGTACTTTTTGAGTTGAGTCTATAGTTTGGCGGCCGACCGTAGGGAAGCCGACAATTATAGACGAAACACAAAAAGTCACTTTAGCTCCGAATTCAATACACTATTTTTTCGGCAAACGTTTAAATTTGTTTAAAAATATGAAATTAATGCATCAAATTTTTTAAAAATATGTTTTAGGTAATAAATTTTCTGAAATTAATTTTTTTTTATTTTTATTCATTAAAATGAACTGAAATGCATTCTGTTTTGAACAAATTAATAATATCATTTTATTTTACTTTACTGCCGCCGTAAAAATATGAAAATTACTTTACAGCCGCCGTAAAAATATGAAAATTACTTTACAGCCGCCGTAAAAATATGGAAGTTACTTTACAGCCGCCGGCAGAAAAAGTAAAAATGACGTCACTTTTGCAGCCGCCGGCTAAAAAGTAAGACTTTAGCTACTCCCCAGCGGCAGTAAAGTTAAACTTTACAGCCGTTAGCCGAAAAAAATTTTTTCACATAAAATGATAAAAAATTTAACCATAACTATCACGTAAACGTAATTACTGTCAATATCTCACGTAATTATTTCTAATTTATTCGTGTAATTAATTACTATTATTTAAAATAAAAATGAAAAAAGTTGAACAAAATATATTTGAATGAATAATAAAAGAAAGCTTTCAAAAATCACGTTTCAGAGCTAACAAAATTTTTGTTTTGAATAAAAAATATAAATAGTAAGACCAACAGGACTCAATTTTATAGCAAAAATATAAAACTAAATAAAAATATATTATGTGATTTAATTAAAGATTAAGAAGAGGGGAAGAGAAAAAATTATTTTATTCAACTTTTTGAAGAACTTAGAGAAAACTTTTTTTTTCGTTGAGCTTTTTTATGTTTAAGAACAGAAAATTGACAGGTTATATTATAGGTAACTTAAAAGTTGTAAAAATATAGAAAACTTTTAATTTTGGTTTTAAAAAAAAGTATGAACGTGTTTTGAATTTTCATAAGATTCTGAATAACATTTTTAAAGTTTGGTTATTTTAATGAAATGTTTTGATTATGTTGAACGAAGAGTTTTTTGTTGTTGAGAAATGTTAATTATGGTGAGACTCAATTATTGAATTTCGTGATGTATGAAATGAATTAGAAAAGAAAAATGTAATGAATATAGTGAATAACAAATATTGTTGTTTATACCTTTGCAACTGAAAATACATCAATTCCCGGACTTCCTGAATCTCCTTTTTGTCCCTTATCGCCTGGTTTGCCCTATAATTAAAATAAAATAAACAAATAATTAATAATTTTATTATTTGACTAATTAAAAATATTGGTGCTTTAATTTTTTTGGACTAAAATTTTAATTAACTTTTGTTTTATTTACTTCATTTGTTAGACCCAGCCATACAAAAAAAAAATCACTTTTTAAAGATACATCAAAGAAAATTTTATCAATTCATTTTATTAAATAAATAAATAAATACAATTTTTGTTTTGTAAGACAAGCCTAAGGGAAATTTTTCTTTGTTTATTTAGGAAAATGTTATTTCTTTGAGGTAAAAACAAAGAAACAAAACTCCTCGTAAATTTGTTGGTTTAAGAGACGTTTATTTTTGTTCGTTAAAATATTTTAAGTTCTGTTCTTCCATTACAAAAAAAAATCGCTCATCTTAATTAATAGGAAAAATACAACCTCCAACTACAGAATAATTATTGACCTTCTTGAACTTTTTTTTACCGTAAAATTCACTCACCAACTCAGCTCGTTCGCTTTCACAATTAAATAAAAAAAAGTAGGTTAAAAGTGTTATACTAGTTTACATTTCCATCTCAATATATTTTCAACTCTTGTTAGCAAAAACAGAAATTATAGAAAAATTTATAGTTTAATTATTCCAAGAGTAATATTTTTTTTTTCTGTAAAATTTAAATTTAATTTTATTTTAAAATATAAACTAAAAAGTAAACTAAACGGAAATATAAAATTATTATAATTTTATTTTGTTGTTTAAAATAAAATTTCCGTTTTTTTTTTATTTTCATAATTTTATTTGTTGAGTGGAAATTGTATGAAAAATTTATTATGATTTTTGTTATTGTTGATGCTTTAGTTTGTCTAACAATATGGAATAATAGAGTGGAAATATGATGATTGAGATATAAATAAATATATTTAATTTTGATAGAAAATATGGTTGAATTGAAAGTGATAAGAATGCTTGTATTGTATGATTGTTAGTATAAATTTCCGGTTGAAACGTCAGATACTTGATCTATGTAAAATATAATTTTGAGATAGATATAGATGGTTAGACTATTTTGGGTGCTTGTAACTGTAAATAGTCTAGACTACATATTGATATAAAAGTTAATTATTTAATTAAGAAAAGTTTGATTTGTTCAATGCTACAAATATACAGAAACAATTAAATAGTTAATTAAATAATTTACAAAAAATATTATTATGGTCATATAAGTAAAAGATTGCTTATAAATTAGCAAAGCAGTTTGATGAAAATTATAACAAGCTTAAAAGCAATCGAATTTATAGTGGTTATTTATGGGGGTAAGAAGAATACATAAAATATATGACAAAGGCTTTTCGCTCTCTTTTATTTTGTAGTTGTTATTTGCAGTCAATTTTATTTTTATTAAGTTTGCTCTAATTGTATTTTAAAGTAACAGATTAGAGTCAGATAAATAATTTTCTGAGTTTGAGATTTCAACCCGATCTGAAAACGCATTGCATTGAACATCCTGTAGGATATATGTCCAAAAAATTAAATTCAGCTCAACGTAATCACTGCGTCAGCTAAAAGAAACGCCACAAGTTCCACGCCTACATCAAGGGTCACCATTTTAAGATAATTACTGACCACGGTTCTATTAAGTGGTTGATGCAGCAGAGACTGCGTCAGCTAAAACAAGCGCCACAAGTTCCACGCCTACATTAAGGGTCACCATTTTAAGATAACTACTGACCACGGTTCTATTAAGTGGTTGATGCAGCAGAACGATCAGTCAGGTCATCTAAAACAATGGTGGAGTTTGAAACTCTAACGATTTATTTTTGATATTGATAATTGGCGTGGTAAGCCAAATGTGGTACCAGATACTCTCTCGATAATGTTTATGGTCGACTCTGTTACTGATGATAAAACATTCGAGTTTGATCTCGATTTAATCTCCCCAATTTTTAAAACTGATAATTATCTTAAAACATCGAAATCGAAGATAATCCCTGACTCCAATGGTTCCCGCCCCAATTTTTGCACGTCCCATGGGTTTGTGTTTAAAAATCTTAATTTCGCCGATTGTGATGTGGAACCGGGTGAATGGCAGGTCTGGGCCCATGATCCTCCGAACTCTGCACTCTAAGTTGCCTAAACCTGGGTGGTCATGGATGAAATTACACCCTATCTTTCTCACTGTGACATCTGCAACACAATCAAAACTTTTTACACTGCGTTACGTGCTTCCATGGTGACGTCCGTGAAATCTGAAAAACTTGGTCAAAGATTTCTAAGACACTGACATAATCGGTCCTCACCTTCGAGCAAAGTCCGATCACATAGCCATTTTGATTGTCTTAGACCACCTCACTAAGCTCCTTTTCTATTTCCTTTACGGAAACTTACCACTCGGCCTATTTGTAAACTACTAGAAACCAATATGTTCCATATTTTTGGTTGTCCCGAAACAATTGTCACGGATTAAAACCAAATTATTTGAGAATTTTCATTCCGGGTATGGGGTTCACCATGTTAAATCCTTTATACTCCCCATAAGTAAACGCATCCGAGCGACATCGTCTTTCGACGTATAGAGTGACGCCGGAAAGCAGCTAAATGGCAAATCAGCTGCAAAATTCGTGAAAACCAAAGTCATCAGGCTAGTTGATTGCACGACGGTGCAAAATATATTATTCCAAAGACGTGCGTCAGTAGACATATGCCTCATTTAAGTTCGTCCTTCCTTCTCTTTTGTCAGTATAATACCTTCAAATTTTGTTATCTTTTTTTCCCGCGGAATTTCCCTCTCCTCTTCTTGATTAGGTCCTTGGTTTTAATAATTTTTATTCGTTAAGGCCGGCTAGCTCTGTCGGTGGAGCATGAAAGTCTTTATCTCGCGGTTTGAGGTCGAGCCGGACTTCCATTAATTTTTTTTATTCTGAGAACGAATTTAGTCAGTCAGACCTCTTCCTTTCGTCCTATTCTGTAATGATCGAGATTTTTTCTGAGTCAACCGTACTTCACTTTCCCGTCTTCTTTCCATATAGACAAGTAAACCTTACAATATGTGTCACAACAACACATGAAAACCTTTGAAGACCATTGTCTCACAACAACATGCGTTCTAAAGGTGTTGATGGACGCAAATCTTTTTTTTTTTTTAACTTTGTTAAAGAACGGATAATTAAACAATAAATCCAATATTTCATGATACGATAGAGAAAATAAAAATAAAACAGGAGACAATGATAAATTTGTTTTAAAAATTTTCAGGAACAAAACCAAAATGGGGTTGCCAATAATCCAGCTAGTGGGCATCTTATATATTAATACGCCAAAAAAAACTTTTTGGAGCCTAAGGCTCTTTTATTTTTTTTTTTTTTTTTAATATAATGTGTTGTGTAATAGGGTTTAGAATATTTGTCACAACAACACATAAATACCTTTTAAGACCTAGGTCTAGACCTGGGTCCCACAACAACTGGCGTTCTAAGGTGTAGATTAACGCTTTTTTTAAACATCTGTGGGTTGAAGCCACCTGAGATTAAGTGTTCCGGCAAACTATTCCATTTGTACGCAGTTCGGACAAAGAAGTCTCTCTGCGATCTGCCAGTATGACAGCGCGGGATCTTTACCGTTTCGCCGGTTGCGGCAGCCGATTGCTGAGTGGAACGGGGGTAAGAATAAGTTTGAGGCATGATGCCGCTGATTTCATCTGAGCACTGCTGATGACGATATTTGTAAAAAATAACGAGGTCAGCAACAGTGCGACGATGTTGTAGGGAATCAAGTTTTGATGTCAAAGTTCGATCACCTACAATTCGTATAGCTCGCTTTGAACAGAGTCCAAGATGGCCAAGATGGAAACAAAGGCAGCACCCCAAACTTGACAGCAGTACTCCATACAGGGACGAATATAGAACTTATAAACATGGAGCAATTGGTATGGAGTGAAATTTTTTTGCATCTATTTAGGAGGCCGAGTTTTTTAGACGCGCTTTTTGCCATCGCCATTACATGATCGTTCCAGAGTAGGTCATTTGAAACTGTGACACCCAATAAACGAATGTTTTTACATTCGCCTATTGGTTCATCACACATACTAAATAAAATATCTTTGGGGAACTCGGTCTTTAATCTGGAAACAATCAACAGCTGTGTTTTGGTAGAGTTGAAATTGACAAGGTTTTGGTCACCCCAGTCGGCGACTTTATTCAGATCTTTGTTCACGTTTATGGCATCGTCTCTCCGGGCAGGATTAATTCGTTCGTGCATTTTACCTTTTGAAGGAAGGGGCTTGAACGACTTGTGCAGAGTACTATCATCTGCAAAACTATTTATTGGGTTGCTGGTGATTTTCAACAATTCGTTGATATAAATCAAAAATAGGGTTGGGGACAATACTGAGCCTTGTGGTACACCAGCGTTAATTAGTTTAGACTCAGAAGAAAATCCGTCTAAGGTTACCAAAATGTATCGGTTGGATAGAAAATTTTGAATCAGCTTCACAACATTGGGATGAAAACTGTACGCAACGAACTTGTTGATTAAGTTGGCATGCCAGACTCGATCGAATGCCTTGGAGACGTCTAAAGCGATAACGTATGTTTCACCACCTTTATCAAGTATGCTGTTCCAACAATGCGCTACATAGTTTAATAGATCGGTAGTTGATCTTTTGTTTCGAAAACCGTATTGGCTGTCGGATATTAAATGATTTTCTTCCAGAAATTTTGAAGTATGTGTATTAATATAATGCTCGTAAACTTTGGATAGGACCGATAGTAAAGCTATTGGCCTATAATTTGAGATATCGGATTTTGGTCCCTTTTTGGGGACGGGCTGGACATTTGCCAACTTCCAGCACGAGGGAAATATACCAGATTTGTAGGATTGGTAGAATATTTTAGTTAAAGTTGGTGCAAGTTCTTTGGAAAAGGTTTTTAAAATAATGGGTGGAATATTGTCCATTCCTGATGCTTTGTTGATGTTAACCACTTTAAAAGTTTAGCGACTATTTTGGGTTTGAAGTGAAGTTCATTCATATTAACTCCTGAAGACTGGATTTGGGGTATTTCTTTAGGAGTTTCCAAAACAGTGGAGTTCAGAGCAAAGCGTTCAGCGAACAAGTTAGCTTTTCTTGCGGGATCATGACGATTAAATCACCATCAATAATAGGGGGAATAGAAAATTTTGTACCAGAATTTAAAGAATTAATGGCACTGTAGAAACTCTTGTCAGAAACAGACATAGACGTAAGTTTTGAGGCTTTCGCTCTGTCAATTTCGGACTTTTCGTTTGAGATAATCTGATTAGATATTTTGTTGGCCTTTAGATATTGGGATCGATTAGTGGGAGTTTTGTTATGAATCCAAATATTAAATGATCTACGTTTGTTTTTAAGTGCCGTTTTGGCAGCTTTCTAATACAAGTATTTTTGTTTGGGTTTTACTATGGAGAAAGTGATAAATTTATTGATAGCAAATTGGATGGTTTCTGTAAAGTTTTGAGCAGAAACATTTACATTGTCAGTGTAAAAACAATGACGGTCGAAAGGGAAACCATGGAAAAATTTTGCAGACCACTCTTATCCATTTTTGAGTAGTGAAATATTTTACGGGGTTTGGGAGCTGTAGTTTTAAGTAAATCAGTTTTGACAACTGATGAGATTAAATAATGATCAGAATTTCCAATACTACCTTTCGCGACATCGACACTCGTAATATCTGGCATTGTGGTAAGATAGAGATCTAAAAGAAAACTATTATCACCGCCATTACGGGGAGTGAAAGTCGGGCTTTTGACAACTTGGAATAGGCCCTGAGACGCGGCAAAAATTTCTGCCAGTTTTTCACTATTGTCAACATCGTCGGTCAATTTGGAGAATTCCAACCATGATTTGTTGTGGACGTTGAAGTCACCGGTAACGATAACTTTACAATTAGGGGACTTTGCTCTAATCTCGTCCACAATTTTTGTCAGTATATTAAAAAAGTTTGGGTTACGTTTGTTGGGGGACCGGTATAAAGCTATTGTAAAAAAAGTCATTTCTGGAAGACAAATCTTTAAAACTATTGTATTGAAGCCGTCACCGTGTAGTTCAAAATTTGATTTGCAAATGGATTCATTTAAAATTTTCACTGCTAACTGATATTAGTGTAACTTAGATTTTAAAGATTTTTCACACAAATCGGATCATAAATAAAAAAGTTATAGACGAATTAAAATGTATTTTTGAATTTAACGGCCCCCTCTTTACAATATGAAATGGAATTGCCCAAATCTTTTCTTTGTTTTTTTATTATTATTATTTAGTATTTTATATTTTCTTTTCAAATTTCAATTTAGTTTATGCATTGATTTAGGAGTGGATAGACGTATTATCTTTCTTTGTTTTTTTTATTATTATTATTTTTCTTTGATTTTCTTTGATTTAATTATTATTTTTCTTTGTTTTTAAGTATTTTCTATTGATTAGAAATTAAAGAAACAATTCATAAAATTGATTTGTTCTTTCTGTGCAAAACAAGATAAGCAGGCTACAGACCTTTAATCAATTTGTCAATCAATTGAAAACGAAAATAAACGAAATAAAATTTAGGGGATTTTTACACTAAATTTTATTTTGTTTATTTTCGTTTTCGAATTGATTGACAAATTGATTGTAGGTCTGTAGCCTGCTATAGAGAAATATTTCATAATAGCCGTGTTCGATTTTTCTGTTTTTTCTTCATAAATGAATGGTGTCATGAATGGTGTTAATGGTGAAATGAATGTTGTGAATGAAGAAATGAATTGCACGTGGTATTTATCATTTTAAAATTCATAATATTTTTTATCATCGTACTGGTGCTATAGGTTTTGAGTTAGACCGTGTGAATCCTTTTGTTCGTTCTTTTAAATCAATGCATGAATTTTGTGAAAGACCTGAGAATGTTACTGCTGATGTGTCAATAGTTATAAAAGTTAACAGAGAATGTGATATAAATGAAATTCGTTCTGTTTCTGTCCTTGATTCTACGAATTTTCTTTTGGAAGACGTAGAAATATATACGTTCTATGTGGGTCGTATAGCATACTACCAGTCACTTCGCATACTTCCTTACGTAGTGTAATGGTATTAGTAATTACTACGCGTATTACCGTAGTATACGTTCCCAACTAACGGTCCCTTGACACCCTTGACACCCCTTGACACCCTTGACACCCTTGACACCCTTGACACTCTTGACAACCTTGACACCCTTGACAACCTTGACACCCTTAAAAACCCTTGACACCCTGAAAAATAAAATTTTATTACAATTCCTTCACTATTTTTTCTATTTTCTATTGATTAGAAATTAAAGAAACAATTTCCCAAATTTCCCAAACTTAAAAAATAAATTTTTTTTTATTACAATCATTCCTTCACTAATTAATCGAAAGGAATTTCATTCCATCCGTTTTTCGGGTCACTTCGTATATTCGATAGTATATTCGATACTTAAACGGTGGTACATCGTATAAGGTGTATAGTGTATACGTGGTACATATACGAATTCGTTCTGTTTCTGTCCTTGATTATACAAATTTTCTTTTGGAAGACGTAGAGATATATACGTTCGATGTGAGTCGTATAGTATACTACCAGTCACTTCGCGTGTGTTTAAAGTGAAACTAAAAGAGCTCATAGATTGTTTAATGAAAAAAAAGATTTTCGGTTCTGTCAAAGCACTTATACATACCATTGAATTTCAAAAACGTGGTCTTCCGCATGCTCATATTTTGTTAAATTTGTCAGATGAAGATAGAATTGATGGAAATGAAATGATTAATAAATTTGTATGTACTGAAATCCCTGATCCCATTCTTTTTCCTAAATTACATGAACTAGGAGGGCCCGGCGTGCTTCGCTACGATTATAAATAAAGTTTTTGCGTAGACATTTTGTTGACGTAGCAGCAATGATTTCAAAACGTGGTAAAGAAAAGAAAAGTAGTAAAGAAATGCTAGCATATAATTTTTAATTTTTCTTTTTAAATATATGAATGAAAAATAATCAGAACTCTAGCTGATCAGTTCGGATATATGAAAAATTAGCAATCAAATAAGTTTTCAAGAAAGCTTATTTGATCTCTAACTTATTTGATCGCTAATTTTTCATATATCCGAACTGATCAGCTAGAGTTCTGATTATTTTTCATCCATATATTTAAAAAGAAAAATTAAAAATTATATGCTAGCATTTCTTTACTACTTTTCTTTTCTTTACCACGTTTTGAAATCATTGCTTCTACGTCAACAGAATGTCTACGCAAAAACCTTATTTATAAGCGTAGCGAAGCACGCCGGGCCCTCCTAGTAATCCTTGATTATGTGACGCATTGTCTTCCTCAATGATTAATGCCCAGATATAGAGTTATATGAAGGCTAGTTTATTCAAGCTAGCAAAAGTGTGCCATTAGCAAGGAATATTCCACACCTTAGACTGAGGTTGGGACTGACTGACTGAGTTGACTGAATACAGTTCATACGCTAGTACCCCTATGATATCACCTTGGCTAGTAATATCTTTTTGGTTGAAAATTTACTTAGAAATTAGGTGGGTTGTTAGAATTTATGGCTGCTTGAGTTAGCGACAATGTAGCGTGCACGACGAACTAGTGGGGCTTTACGGACTCCCGGAAATCTTATTACAGTTGCCTTTGTTATTCATTGGAGGTTCTTTTTTTTTAATTTTCAACTATTTTTTAGGGGTTTTCGTATGTAATTATGGTAGCGGAATATGAAAAAAGTGAAGTATAAACGTTTGAATTATTTGAGAAAAATATTATAAATCGATCTTGATAAGAATATAACACTAGATGTTTTTATTTTGGGTACACAGAGCTACAGTTTAACACAATGTTCTATTTTTTTTATTTTTCAAATACTTTTCAATTATAAAATTAATAATTAATTTTTATATAAAATATTTTTACCAACCTACAAAATCACAACGAAATCCAAAACAAAATTGTAATTAATCAAAAATCACTATCAACAACATGTGTTACAAATTCCAAGAAGAAGCAAAAACATTAATTTTTCGAGTTTTCCTTGTACAAAAATTTTGTATTTAGTTGAAATATTTTCGACATAAATTAAAATTCGTTTTGTAGAACAATAGATAGTTCAAATTAGAGTGCAATCCTGCAAACATTTTTATGTTGGAAGCCAATTATATAAAGGAATTAATTAAATTGGAAACGATATGCTGTATCATGTACATAAAACCGTGTAAATAGAAGTAAAGTGATTTTTAATTGTGAATAATATTTTAAGTGTTATTTAATACACAATATGTCTTCTAACTAACAATTAAAACTTTATTCACAATTAAAAAATCACTTTACTTTTATTTACACGGTTTTTATATCTAACGGGATTTGTGTCAAATTTAACATATGTTGGCATTTAAGTGTTTAATAAATACCAATATAACTATTTATTAAAATTTTCTTCTGACACGATAAGACATTTTTCAACTAAATATTCGTTTGCGCTAAATTTCAAAAGATTATTTTCATCATTATTAATGTATTTAGATGAGAAACTTAAATAACAAAATGTTGTATTTATATTTTCATTTTATGACAGAATTCTTATTCTAAACGTAGACAAATAAATATTCCGAAAAGTTATATTCTCTACAGGTTCAAATAATAAAAGAAAACTTCAAAATAATAAATTCATTTTTCTATTGTTTTTATGGAAATTAGCATTACATCGTTAAATTATCTTCATAAAAAAACGAAAATATATTAAAACCAGGAATATGAGTTGGAATAGGTGTTAATATAGAATTATGTTTATAGTATATTAAAAGAAAATATAATTACCGCCTCTCCTTTTGGTCCATCCAACCCAATGGGACCCTGAAATTAAATAAAAAATTATATTAAATATTTTTAACATTAATCATATGAAAAGCTCAATTTCAATGTTAATATAATTTTTCATTTCACATTTTAAAAACTTTTTATTTTTCTTATATAAAATTTGCTTAAATTTTAATTTAATTAAAAGAAAATAAAAGATTTTTCATGCAAAATAAAAATAAAAGAAAATTTTATGTTTAATACTTTTTAATCACTTTTGACATATTCTCTCTACTATTGAAAAGAAAATTAATGAAATTTTTTTTTTGTTAAAAATTTATGTCATCAACGTTATTTCGCTCGAATTCTTAAGCATAGGATTTTTGTAAGATGAATGTAATGATTGTGATTTATAGAGCAAAAGGATTTAAATTTTAAGAAATTATTGTAAGGGATTATGTAAGAGATTTTAATAATGAATGTGTAGAAATGTGTATGTGGTATAGATTTGATTAATTAGATAAATTATTTTGTTAAACTTTGAAAAGAAGTTGGATTTATAAAAATTAGACAACAGTATTATCACATCAACACTATTCAAAAAACCTTCATGTTCATTAACACTGAGCTCCTCAAAAATAATCCATCAATCATTACAAAATAAATTTTCTTTTGCAATTAAAACCAATAAAAAATAACTTTTTTTTTTTACAATTAAACTTATCTTCAGCAAAAAAAAAATCAGTATGAAACAAACAAAAAAAAAAAATAATCAAATAAAATTTTAATTATATTTCAAATTAAAATTGGAAAAGTTTTCCCAACGATCATTAATCACACAAACGAAACAAATTAAATAAAATTCAATGAAGAGAAAAACTTTGAAGTTCAAATAATGTAAAAAAACAACGATGCCAAATTCAACAGCAACAAAAAAAAATATTCAGAAACGAAGCTATGTAAAATGTCCATTTCAAATGGAAAGTTTTTTTATATCTAAAAAAAAAAGACCACAAAACACAAAGTTAGGAAAATTTAAATTTAATCGAAAATTTTGACAATAAAGGATGGTTTTTTAAATTATCTATGAGGAATCCCTTTTTAATAAAACTTTTATTTTTATTAAATCTTTTTGGAGAACTTTGGTTTGCTTCAATGTAAAAAGCGAAGATTCTGAGATAATCTAAAATAAGCGTTGGGTTACAATATTTTGTTACATGCGTAATAGTTCAACTTTTGGTGAAATAACACAAGGGTATTTTTTTTTAAATAAAAAGAACACGTGCCGCAAAATCATTGAATTTTTGATAAAATTGTAGATTTTTTGAATATCTCACGAATATCTCACAGACTTAAAACTAAATCATATAAAAGTTTTTGTAGAAAATTTAATTTTCTACAAAAAAGGTCTTAATCATTTTTTGCCCAAAACGTATATTTCGTATGATATTTTGAAAAGCACTTGTTAAACTTCGTAGCTCATAAAAAACTGTGCTATGGAATAGAAGAATAAAAAATATATATGTAATCGCGAAAAGAGAAAAACAAAATTAGTACGTTTTTGTCATATTTGTTCTTACGAGCTACGTACAATTTCAATTTTTTTTTTCAAAATATCATCAGAAATATACGCTTTAAGCAAAAAACGGCCAACACCTTTATAGCAGAGAATTATATTTTAAATCTGCTTATTTCACAGATTTTTAAAAAAAATCTACGATTTTATCAAAAAACAAATTTCGATGATTTTGCGGCACGTGTTCTTTTTATTTGAAAAAAAAAACCCACGTGTTTTTCTGTCACCATCAAAGAATTTTCTCCGGAATTTTTTAGTTAATTAAAATACATTCGAAAAAAAAAACGCAGCAGAAATTGGTGATGTTTGTTAAATGTTTCGCCCAACTGTGGCAGCATGGAACGATTTTTTCTTTAGTTGATTTGAAAAATTTTCCACCTAAAAAGCAATCCTGGACAGATCTGTAATCTACGCTGGGTAGAGTAGTTGTTACATTTATTTTAGTTTTGCTGTTTCCTTTTCTAAACACTAATTTTCTAAAAGCAAATTGGAGTCGAAATTTAGAATTGGCTTCGAAACCACAAAGACAAATAAATTTATGTTGAGTAGCAAACGTCTTCACTAATTCAAAATTTACGAGTCTGACTAACCAGAACTTTGTTAATTAGACGTTAATGTTATGTTCTGGCTTCAAACATTTTACAAAATTCATTAGAAGTTTGAACACTAGCAAGATTCATCGTTGTGATATCGAACAAAAGTACATACATTTTCCTGGTTTTGGATATTTTTTACCCCCACACGAAAGTTTGGAATCATCATGAAGGACGATTTCTACACCATCGGATATAATCTGTAAAGTATATTGTAATCCGTTGGATGAAGAACATAATATGTCGGACTGGACTGGTTTTTATCATTCAAACATCGATCTAGGATGAATTAACGGGACACTCTGTATAGTTGAGATTGCACAATTCAGAAAATTCACGACAAATTGTCGATCACATTTGGGTAATCAGACTCCTCGTATCTGACATAAGTTTTATTTAGAAATAGTTTGAAAATCAGAAGAACAAAATGATTTGGTCTTGATGCTAAGGATTTACCAACAGAACAGCGAGTAAACGTTTAAACCGACCATTGATGTATATCCAATTCTGTTTTTACGCGAACTTTTTTAACGTGTATTTGATTTTACACGATCCTAAAAAATGATTTAGTTCTTTTTTTACATTCTTAGTTCTTTTTTCATTCCAAAATTTTACAAAAATAATTTTTCGTGCTAAAGTGAAAAAATGCTCGACACCCGATAGACTTTCCTGAAAAGTTGGTCAAAATAAATAAGGAGGATAACTACTGTAACGGTACAAAAAATAAATGGTTTTCGGGAATTTTTTGACGGGGATATTTAAAGAATATGGGGATCGCGTTATTTTAATTTTAATCATTGTATATTCAATATAGTTTTATAAATTTTCATCCAAAAAAATGAAATTGAAACAAAGTTATCAGCTTTGCTGCAAAGTCCTCGACAAAATTTTCTCGGTCCCATCGATTTCTCGAAAACTAATTGTAATTCTGGAGGATATTTCATCAGTTGCGACTGTGTTTGCTACATTTTTGCCCAACTATAATATTTGTAATTATTGAAACATAGATTGCGAACGCATCGATTTCGATGTTTTTAGTCATTATAAATACTGGAATCCGACTGATGTTTTAGTAGTTCTGAGTAAATGGTTGATGAGCTGTCATTATAATGTTGATGAGTTGTGAGTATAATTAGAAAAAATTAATGTTATTTATTTGTTTTGTAATTAGAAAAATTTTTAATCTCATCCGAGAAATAATTAAACAAAAAAATTTAAAGCTAGTGAGCTCAATTGTGATCGTACTAGAAAAATATACAAAATGCCGTGCAATTTATAAAATCAAGGTTAGTTCAATTGTGATAATATAAAATAAAATATACCAAAATGCCGTGTAATTTACAAAATCAATGTTATTTATTTGTAATTATAATAGTACAATTTTAATATCATCCGAGAACTAAGAAAAGAAAATCATTGTTAGTTAGTTCAATTGTGATAGTACAAAAAAATGAAATACAAAATGCCGTGTAGTTATTTAAAGAACAATCATTAAAATTATTCATCTCAGAAAGAGATGATTACATTACGATTAGCCTAAATTTACCTCTAGTAAATTAATAAATTAGTTTATGTGGTGTCTGTAGGTAATATATAGTAAAAAAAATATTTAAGTTGTTTTGTTCAAAAAGAAGTAGAAATTGATTGAACCCAATACATAACCTCAAAAATCACGGTTTCGTTTTTTTTAGTGTTTGTTTTTTATTGGTTTGCGTGGCTAAATGTAAACTGTTGAATTACAAAAATAAAAAGGTCACCCATAACTAATTGAACATTATTTTTTTTATTTATATAAATCAACTATCTGTAATATAAAAACTGTTAAGAAGGGAAAAATTTGCTTTTGATGAAAAGATTGTTAACGAAGTTCATTAAACGTAAATCTTATAAATATTCAACGATCTTTCTAGCATTCTGGCGCAATAATTCTATTGATTTAACATCAATTCATGATTGTTACTGATTATTACTGAATATGTGTTTTATGATTTTTGTTCAACAATCGCCTTAGCATTTTTGGCACAGCAATTCCATCGATTTATCAACAATTTTTGATTATGGCTCATTGTTATTTAATGATTTTTGCTCAACAATCGCCATTTCAGCTGACGCAACAATTTTACATCGATTTTTCAACAATTTTTGATTATGGCCGACTTTTGCTGATTATTGCTAATTACTATTGTATGATTTTTGTTGATTATTATGATATGACTGTGGCTGATTGTTGCTGATTCTCATTTTTTTTAGTATCGTTCAACGATTTGTTATATTTTGGAATTACCGTTCTACCAGTGCAATTAATGACCAGTGCTAATCACCAGTGCGCAACCAAGACAAATTATTTTAGGTAGTTTACATGCATATGATGATAGGCTAAGAATAAGGAAGGTGGAGAGAAGTTGGATCTGCTAAAATCATGGGGTGAGTCATTTTATTATATTGTATTAGTATATATATGTTCTGGTATTTGTTTGGCCTTTGATTTTACCTAATACCTTACAAAAATACCACTTAATAATGGGGTGTTCGTGACGGCTGCGGCTTCTTCGTCGTTGAGGGTTGCCTGAGTCTCCTTTTTGCACTTTTCTTTTTGTTTCTGATCTGCATAATTTTCGAAATACGCGCACACTGTTTATTTGTGCTGGGGTAGCAGGTAGACTTCCTCAAACCCACATGCTGAAGCTAGTTCAGGCTTATCAACCTCGCTAGGTGCGCGGCCTGCCTCTATTGATTCATTGGTGTTTCCAATGGGCCCAGTTCTCCATTACAATTTCTATGAAATGGCAACCAATTGAAATTTTTTTCATTTTTTCGTCCTTATTTTTGACATTCCAGGAGTCTTAAAAAATTGTAAAAATTAAAATTCTCAAAATTGGCTACACTTAATTACTTTAATTTTAGCTATTACAAAGACGAATAAATTAAAAAAAAAAGTTGAAAATCGGTTGATAATTGCTCGAGTTAGCGATGCGAAAAAACTCGTTTAAAACGAAAACCACTGCAGTGAAAACAAAAATTGTATGCAAAATTCGACAGACAATTGTCTGTTGAATTTATTCAATGGACATGTTGTTTAAATTTGATTGTATTAACAAACTTGTCTGTTAATTAACCATTTTCAACAAACATGCTTGTTAAATTAGACCAGTGAAAATAACTTTTGATAAGGAAAAAATTCGTAACAGCATGAAAACTATTGGATAAGGAAAAAATATTGCGCAATTGATGAGAAAAAATAAATGAAAGGTGATCCATGTTATGAAGGTGAAATAGGGTGAGATTTAGGTGTGGAAAATGGTTTTTGACGATTTGTAGCGAAACTAGACCTTCTATCGAAAAAAGTTTCAAGTAATTTCTTAAGTGATTTTCAGGAATTTTTTTGACAGGGATAATTAAGGAATATAAGGATCTCGTTTTTTTTGTTTTATTCAGTATATAAAATAATTTAGTTTTCATAAATTTTTATTGAAAAATGTTAAATAGTAACAAAGTTATTAGCTGCGATAGATTGTATCCTTTGATTTTTGTGTTGTTTTTGTATTGATTTTTCCTGATATGATTGATTTCTCATAATATCATTAAAAATAGCGCTAGGAGAGATGTTGTTTTGATAGAGAAAGATTTTTTCCTTTTTTCTTATTCAACAAGATTTGTATTTTTCATGTGGTGAAAATTTTTAATAATTATTGATCGCCCCAATGTTTATTTGAAAAGAAACAAAGATAGAAAATTCTCGCTAATAAAACATCGAACATTTTGCAGGAATATCGATAGAGGATTATTAAATGCTTTAATTAAAACTAATATTTAAAACAAAGAAAAAACGTTTTATGTTAAGTAAAATTTTAGAATTTTTGTCAAAAAGACAATCTGATTCCGCATATGATAAGAGCTTTTATTTTTATTTACAAGGCCAATGGCCTGTTATATACAAAAATATATACAAATTCAATGAGAAATAAAACCAAAAATAAGAATTGTTTGTAATCACCAAATTTTTTTTTATAAGACTGCTAAACAGAACAAGACAAAAAATAAAGTTTAATGCAAATTTAGGGGTGGTACTAAAATTAATGTTTTTTATAATTTTCTTAACGTCAAAATATTTTTGGAATACTACAACAATCCCTGTTTTTTTTTAACAGTATAAAATTTTTATTTTTTTTTTTTTTTTTTATAATATACAAAACTTCGTTCACCTCTCAAAATATTCAAGCTTAAATTTCATCTCAAATTGAGCGGTTTCAGTCAATTTTCATTTTTCTTCTCAAAATAAAAATGTTATTTTCATGAAAAGCCATGAAAAGCCATGAAAATCAACTGTCTACACTCATTTATCATCATTTGATAAACAAACAACTTTTAAAATAAAAATGAATATAAATTTTAAAAGACTTTTTGATTTACTTCTTCAATATTTAACCAACAACAAAGAGTACAATTTTCATCTAATCTTTAATTTATAACAATTTTCCCATTTTCCATTTATTTTTTTTATTGTTTAAAATGTCGTTTATATAAAACCAAATACCGTAAATTCTTCTTTCACATTTATATATAATTTGAAGTTAAAAAAACAACATAAAATTAAATAAATTAAAAATTAATTTAGAATATAAAACGGAAAATGGGAAAATTTTTTAAGAGGAATGTAATGAAGGTTGAAAGTTTAAATATTATTTTTGTAATTTTAAATTGTTTTTAAAAGTCCCAAATGGAAACAAAAAAAATATAAAAATTGTTGAACTTAACAAAAGAGGGGAATACATTTTTTAATATAAATAAAGTGAAACTAATGAACTGCATTCACATTCAAATAACAATAACGAATTCTTTGTAAAAAAAAATCATAAATAGTTGAAGTACGTTGGATATACAAACCAAACAAAAAAATCCCACAATGTTATCCTAAATATTTTAATGCTAACACCAGTTGACCGCATGTCACCAGTATTAAAACCACTTATATTTTCTGTTTATGAAGCTTAACAAAAACCACTATAATTTACGGGCTCGTTACATTGTAGAAATGTTTAAAATGACAAAAATATTTTCTGTCATATTTTTGTTACTTAAAAAATTCCTCTTTGGGGTAGGAAAATTGAAAAGGAAATTTATTGTTTTAATTTTTATTGTTTTTCTTAATTTTTGGTTGTTGTGTGTGTTTTTTAATGGATTCTGAGTAGAGTTAGTTAAAAATTTAAATGAACCCTTTTTTCGCAATAAAAATAAAAAGTTATTTTGTATTAAGTGATTTTAATATATGTGTAATTTTAGAGTGGTTAACGTTTGTTTTCAAAAAGGTTTTGATTAAAATTTAAAGTAAATTAGGTAATTATTAATAATTACAACAAATTAACGCTAAAACATTTATCAGACATTAATATTGTTTATCACAAATTACAAATTCCAACTTCTTTTCTTCACTTTTCTAAATCTTGTAACTCACAGCACTTCGCTTTAATTTTAACAGAATCGAAACAATATTATTATAATTAATTTGTCTTGATTAACAAATAACAACATTTTTCCAAGTATAATCAATTTATTTTAAAAACGCCTCTCTGCATTGAATAGTAATTATGTTTCATTTATCAGAAAATTTAGTTTTAAGAACAACAAATTATTTAAACACCAAACCATAAAACTCTTCTCATTTTTATTCTATGTACGTACATAATAAATTAATTAAATATCGAAATATCTAAATACCTTGTAATTAACTTTTATTAAAATAAAAGAAAATAAATTAAAAAGTTAAATTAAATGGAAAAATAAATCGAAATCAAAAACAATAAATTAAAAAGAGGAAAAGAATTATTGAGTTTATAAACGTTGGGTTTGTTTGTTTTTATGGCCGGAATGAGTGTATTTTGGTTTGCATTAAATATGATACTACACTATGTGCCAGTTTGTCAGTTCTATGATTATGATAAACTTCTCAGTATGGTGTGTTGTAGTAATATTTTAGATTAGTGCCAACATACGGCGAAAACATGATATCCTGTGGAAACACTAGGCGAACATATATACAATCAAAGCCAAAAATAAGAAAAACACTAGACGAAACAATAAAAATAATAAACAGGAGTAAAATTCACCTAATCAATTTTAATTTATTTTATTGTAATCAAAATAAAAGACCAAAACAATTTTGTTATGCACACGGTCGAGTGCGTTTTAAGCATTTTATTCGGACAAAAGCTTAATAATGGTTTTGTTGTACACAAGATTCTTTTGAATTCGTTGTTTTTAGTCAATAGATGAATTAAATTTGTGTTTGGCTTAGATTATAAAATTAACCTTCACAAATGGTGACCCTAACGTGATATGAAAAATTGCGTAAAATGGTTACTGTTTTTAGCAACTAGAACGTCATTATCAATATATTACCTTTCTTTGTGGCCTATTTTAAATTGAAAATAAAATAGCTATAAAGCAACATATCAAACAATCAGATATTAACAATAAATGAATGGGAACGCAAGTCTATAAATAAAACAAGAAGGTAGAGGCAAACAGTCTATCAATTTTTATTATCGGATTTTTCTTTAAATATAAAATAAATAAAATCCGATTACGAAGATTAATAACTTAATATCTTAAAGAAAATTAATTTCAATGTTTTCTCGTTTTGTTGATCGATTTTTAATTTTGGAGAGCAGAGTTTATTATTTTTTAGAAGTTTAGAAAATTTTGTCACTTAGTTTTTGTAAAAAAATTCAATTCCTCAATGAACAAGTAAACGATAATAATAATTTTTGTGGGATGCATAAAGAATATGATACCATCAGTATTGAAAGGAGTTGATTTACGTTCATAAATCAAATGCTCAGTTTAAACGAATCATAACATAATTCATTTATCGACGTATCAAAAATATATTTCCATTAGGTTTTTTATATAATTTAAAAGGCGTCTTCATTATACGAGTAAAAGAAAACAAAAGCATTTTTAACGTAACTGCAATTATTATAATCTTCCATCATCATCATTAGATCGAACAACCCTAATGGAGATATTTTGTAAACATTAATATATGTTTTTGGTCATCATTTAATTTAGCGAAATACCGCACACATCGTTTTTGTGTTATTAAAAAGAATCCACAAAAAATGCGAATCGGTATAAAAATCGATAATAAAAAAGAATTAATTTTGAATCTTAGATTTATGTTATTATCAATATCAAGAACGTAAAGGAATTGATAAAAATAATGAAAAAATAAAAAAAATTTGAGGTTAAAAAAAATATAATTAACTTCATCAACTTCTTTTTAATTAATTTAAATTCTAAACTAACTAAAATTCAAATTATGTACATAAAGCTTTTAAATTTTCTAAACTTTTAAAAAAGTTTCTAGATATGTAACATTAACACCATAACTGACTTCTATTTATTTATTTAAAAAAACACATCACACACAACGGATGAATGAGATTTATGTGACACAGTCACAAAAAAAGAAAATCGTAATGGAAAATTGTGGAAATTAAAAACTTTAATCTTTGAAGGATGTAGTTGTTTTTCGGTTATGTTAGAAATTTATTTCTTTTATTTAATTCAAACATATTTTAACAGTGTATAGGTTCCAATTGTGACAACATTTTTTATGCGATAAAGGATTGCGTATAAGGTTGGATGGAGTTGGAAATAAATTAAGAAAATGATGGTAATAAATTTGAAGAAAATTAGAAAAGTTTTTTTTTTGTGTTTATTTGTGGTGATTTTGAAGATGTTTATGTGGAATTTTTTGTAATTAGGATCATATATTTTTTATGTAACTGTTTTTTTGTGATAATTGTTGATAATAAAATTTTTCGGCTTTATGTAAAACTAGTTAAAGCGTAAAACCTAGATAAACAAAAAAAATTAATGTTATAAATTGTTGAATTTTTCTTTAGTAATTTCGAACCGTATGGAAGACGAAGGAGAAAATGGTAGATTTCGAGATCAGACAGTTTTGTGTACAAGTAGAATCTGATGTTTAAACACACAAACTAATTTCAAACAGATATCGAACAAATTTAAAAAGGAAATTAGCTACATATAAGCAAAACTACATCTATCCAATTTTGCAACGAACAAATATCAGACCTACCACAGAACACATGTGTGACAATTTATAACACTATATGAAAAACAAACGCCAACCTACTCTATATCATAGGCGCTTTCCAATCGAGTGAATTACTGAATTAAACTGAATTGGTCTAATATTCAGTAAATCATCAAAAATAGAGTCAAAACAACAAAACACAGCAAATTTTTGACATTTAAAAAATACAAAACCAAAATCGAAAAATATGGAGGGGCTGAAATCTCACAGCTCTGATATATCAAGACTTCGGTCTGGGTAAAGGATTTTGATATAGTTTTCGGCAAAAAACTTTCACGAGGACATGGTTTTTAGTTTTGGGCAGCGATGTATATCAAACATAACTCCTTGTTAAAGTACAAGTATTTTTTATATCTGTTTAAAAATTTATTACAAAACTAACACGAAATATCAATACGTTGCCGGAAAATTATAATCAAAATTCCAAAAATATTGTTAAATTAAATAAAATCAAACTTTTTCAAAAATATTCCAAAAACTAGAATGAAATCAAATATTTAAACTTTTTCTAAATTCCGATAATTTCCAAAAATTCTTAAAAATTCAAGCTTTTCCAAAATTTATTGCAAAAATTATTACAAAATCAAAAATTCAAACTTTTTTCAAAATTATAATAAAATCAAAAATTTAAAATTTTTCAAAATTCTAAAAATATTCCAAAAATTCTTACGAAATCAAAAAACTAAAACTTTTTCCGAAATTCTAAAAATTTTCGTGAATGGGTCCGTTATGATATTAAGGTGCTTAGAAAAACTTTTTTACGCGTTTATACAGCGGGTCACTTGATCCAAAAGAGACGCTTGAGTATTACTTTTAAGGCGTAAATGACTCGCAGGAGAGTAGCATTATTGACTTAGGAGCGTCAGCGACTCTGCCTGTCTCCGACACCTGAACCTAATTCTATCAGCATTATTCAGGGAGCATGGCGTGCACATCCAATTTCGGATTTCGCTTAGTAATGTTTTTTTGCGCTTTCCTGTTGGAATGACACTTTGTTCTTACTAAAGTGATAGTTAGAATCATTCAGTCGTGACGATGATTTGAAAACAAATAAACGGAAATTCATCTTTTTATAAGTTGTGATTTCTGTATTCATATAACAAAAGACTCATATCTACAAAAAATTCTACAAAATATTTGAAACAATCATTGCAGTAAAACAGAATTTTTTACTAATTCATGATTATTACACCATAAACAATGACGCATAACTTTTAATGATTTCAGCGTTTTATGTTCTTACTTTTTTGCGGTAAAATATTGTAAAAAATAAATAAAATCAAACTTTTTCCAAAATTCTAAAAATATTCCAAAAATTATTACAAAATCAAATATTAGTATTAAACTTTTTTCAAAAATTCTGAAAATATTGCAAAAATTATAGAAAATCAAAAATTGAATCTTTTTTCAAAATTCCAAATATTCCAAAAATTGGAATAAAATCAAATATTTAAAATTTTTCTAAATTCTACTTAATAATATTCCAACATTTTTTAAAAATTCAAAAATTCAAACTTTTTCCAAAACTAAAAATATTGCAAAAATTATAACAATATCAAAAATTGAAACTTTTTCCAAAATTACAAAAATTATAATAAAATCAAAAATTTAAAATGTTTTAAAATTTTAAAAATATTCCAAAAATTCTTACAAAATCAAAAATTGAAACTTTTTCGAAATTCCAAAAATATTCAAAAACTGTAACAAATTCAGAAACGTCCATGTCCAATTTCATTTTCATTTTCAGCAAACTATTCAAAAACCATCAATTTAGCGATTCGAGAAAATATTACAAAATCACAAATTCATATTTCTTTCAAAATTCCAAAAATATTGTAAAAATTATAATAAAATCAAACTTTTTTCAACATTCTAAAAATATTCCAAAAATTATTACAAAATCAACAATGGAATCTTTTTTCAAAATTCCAAAAATTATAACAAAACAAAAATTTGAAATTTTTCAAAATTCCAAAAATATTCCAAAAATTCTTACAAAATCAAAAATTAAAACTTTTTCCAAAATTCTAAAAATATTGCATAAATTATTACAAAATCAAAAATACATACTTTTTTCAAAATTCCAAAAATATTTCAAAAACTATAACAAATTAAAAAATTTCCATGTCCAATTTCAATTTCAATTACATTTACGTCATAAAAACAGCTACATTTTTTTACCAAAAAATTGGCTAAAAAAATCAATGAAATCATTTTTTGACACGCTTGACTTTTTTTTTGACAAACTTATAATGCCATAATTCTCTATAATAATAATGTATTTTCACGTCATACAAATTATTTATTTTATTTTTCTTTGACATACTTGACAACATTTTTTTGACAAACTTATGTTCTCAATAATAATAATAAAAATATGGAGTGGCTGAAATCTCACAGCTCTGAGATATCAAGACTTCGGTCTGGGTTAAAGATTTTGATATAGTTTTTGGTAAAAAACTTTTATGAGGACATGGTTTTTAGTTTTGGGCAGCGATGTATATCAAACATAACTCTTTGTTAAAGTACAAGCATTTTTTTAACTCAGTTTAAAAATTTACTACACAACTAACACGAAACATCAATACGTTGCCAGAAAATTATAATCAAAATTCCAAAAATATTGTAAAAATTAAATGAAGTCAAACTTTTTCAAAATTCCAAAAATATTCCAAAAATTAGAATAAAATCAAATATTTAAATTTTTTCTAAATTCCAACATTTCAAGAATTCTTGAAAATTCAAACTTTTTCCAAAATTCTAAAAATATTGCAAAAATTATTACAAAATCAAAAATTGAAAATTTTTTCAAAATTCCAAAAATTATAATAATATCAAAAATTTAAAATTTTTCAAAATTCTAAAATATTTCAAAAATTCTTACAAAATCAAAAATTAAAACTTTTGCCGATATTCTAAAAATATTGCAAAAATTATTACAAAATCAAAAATACAAACTTTTTCAAAATTCCGAAAATATTTCAAAAACTATAACAAATTCAAAAACTTCCATGTCTAATTTCATTTTAGATTACATTTACGTCATAAAAACAGCTACATTTTTTTTCCAAAAAATTGGCTAAAAAATAAATGAAATCATTTTTTGACACACTTGACATTATTTTTTGACAAACTTATAATGCCATAATTCTCTATAATAATAATAAAATATCATGTCATACAAACTATTAATTTTATTGTTTTCTAAAAAAAATGGGTAAAAAATAAATAAAAACCTTTCTTTTGACACACTTGTCAACATTTTTTTGACAAACTTATAATCCATAATTCTCAATAATAATAATAAAATTTCGTTTCAAAGAAACAATTTTATTTTTTTCCAAAAAAAGGGTAAACAACTAAATAAAAATCTTTTGACACACTTGACAACATTTTTTTGACAACCTCATAATGCCATAATTCTCAATAATAATAATAAAACTTCATTTTAAACAAACAATTAATTTTATTTTTTTTTCCAAAAAATTAGGTAAAAAAACAAATAAAAATCTTTCTTTCAAATCCCTACCATCAAAATTTCTCCAAATTCAATGTTCCTACTCGTAATCACTTAAAATGACTGTTTTTTAAGCAAAAAATATACAAATTTCCTTGTTTTGACACACTTAATGATTTTTTTGACACACTTCCGGTACAGTTATCGAACACAGCGTCCTTGCGGACCTGTCTTTTGAGTACACCTATTTTTAGGAAAAAAAAATTTTTGAAATCCGTCCAGTGGTTTTCCCTGCAGCGTAGGTAATGACGGCCGGCCGGCAGACAGACATACATTTTTTTTTTTGCTTTTTTAGAATCAGTAGGTCCTAAAACGTCGAGAAATGCCAAAAAAAGTGGGGGTAAGAATTTCACTTTGAGCTCATGAATGTAATACTTAGGTCTTTCAGACCGAAGTAATTTAGACAGAAACAAATACGTTCCGATTTATTTTTTTATTATTTAAGCGTTTGCCCACAAACCGTAAATAAAAAAATACGAATATGTTGAACCGATGAACCTATTTTTTCCTTCACTTTATTCAATTCAATTCAGTTCTGTAGTGCCGCTTTTGAAACAAGCTTTTGAAGCACGCCAGTTGTGTTTTACAAGCTTTTTTGTTGGAGTCGCTCACTCAGAAACTTCCAGAGGCCTAGTTTTTGGAAGAAATTGATAACAAAGATTTCAAAGTTTCTAAATTTTTGAAGTTTTTAAAAATATTAGTATTCAAACGGCCGTTATAACGAATCTAAAAAACAGACTTTTTTCCTTGTATAAAACCTTTAGTTTCTTAACCATGTGGGTGATTTACGGATGTGGCTGATTTACGAACTAGTCCAAGATTTCAATAAAACACAGATTTTTATAAAACAGATTTTTGATCTGGCTTTACAAAGGCAACCGTAAGAGTGCCGGTTGTTTAAAAAAAAATTTTTTTTTGCGAACTTTTTTGATGGAGCCACTCACTCAGGAACCTCCAACTGCATAATTCTATTTTTCGATTAAATTGATAAAAAAGATTCCAAAAATTCTAAATTTGTTAATTTTTTTAAAAATATTAATATCCAAACGGCCGTTATAACGGTTTTAAAAAATCAATTTTTTTAGAAAAAAGGCTCTAGTTTCTCAACCACGTGTCGGATTTTGCTGATTCACGAACTTGTCCAAGATATTGATAGAACAAACATGTACAGAATTTTTTTTGAGCTACCTCAACAAATGCGACCATGAGAGTGCCGGAAAAAAAGAAGTATATA
This sequence comes from Diogma glabrata, assembly GCA_963693315.1. Lineage (NCBI taxonomy): Eukaryota > Metazoa > Arthropoda > Insecta > Diptera > Cylindrotomidae > Diogma > Diogma glabrata. Next base: position 417,498,764 of record OY856187.1, read on the forward strand.
CCTTTTTCCTCATTTTTCAAAATTGATGATTAAAACAAAAGATCCTCAAAAATTTATTTTTGATGACAAAAAAACAGAACTGAATTTTTGATGATTCAGAACTGCATGTCTAGAATCAGAACTGCGAAAAACGATAAAAATTACACCCTAAAAAATCTCTGGAATAGGGAATATACAATGTGTATCATAATTGATTCTCTAGTTCAAACGATACTCTTGCAGCAGTTTTCAACTATGGGTTCCATTGTTTTCTCAGATTCTTAAATAAATAATTCCAAATAAAATTTTCAATTTCTCCATTTTGCAATCTAAAAGCAATAATCTATTCGAATATTTTAAATAAAGATATATATTTTATAAAAAAATAAATAAAAAACAAAAGTTTGAATTCCGAGAGAGATGAAACTCTGGGATCGAATCACAATGACACTTTTCTTGGAGCTCTTGAACTTTTGGCTAAATTTGATCCTCGTACCTCTCAAGCACAATATGTGACGAATTTATTACCATCATGGGGCAAGAAATCAAAAATCGCATGGCAGCCGGCGTCATTGACGCAGTTTTTATTCGATTAGTGTTGACTCCACTCCGGATGTAAGTCATTCTGATCAATTGGCTTTTTGCATTCGATATCTAAAAGATGGTAAAATCAATGCACGATTCGTTGCTTTTATTCCGATTGAGGGTCATACATCAGAGTATCATTTTGGCATCGTTTCAAAATTCCTCGAAGAAATCAAAATTGACATACAAAATTGCAGAGGACAGTCATATGACAACGCAAACAATATGGTTTGAATTAGTGGCGGTCTTCAAGCTTTGAACAAAATAAATCAGCAATTTTTGTACCTTGCAATGCTCACACATTGAATTTAGTCGCTGTAAATACTGTTTATGGAAATGTTATTGCTACCAGTTTCTTCGATTTTATTGAAAAATTTAAAGTTTTTTCGTTCATTCACCATATCGTTGGAATAAATTAAAAGAACAAATAACGGAAAAAGACGAGCACATGTTGAAAAAAGCATCGGGAACGAGATGGGCAGCCAGACATGATTCAGTTAACGCATTACATTCATGTTATTTAAAAGTTTTGACAATCTTGAAATCGTTTACTACCTAGGAAAGCTTCAGTGAATAAAATAAAGCATTGGTAAAGGGTATGATTTTTATTCAAATTATTTAGGTTTGTGGCCAGCAGAATTCAATCAAACAATTTTACAAAACATTTGGATTAAGAAGAGTAATTGTATTAAACATTTCGTTGAAACAGTTAACGTCATTTTGTATTATTTTCAAATGATCGTTTCTTAGGTGCCTGTGCGTGTCAAAACATAGATGCAATGAAAAAAGTTGGAAAATATGGTCGAAAATTCACTGAGTTTCATTTTTATAGAAACCTCCCAAATGCAACAAAAATGAAACGAGATTGGTTAATCTATTCACCGTCAGCCGAAGTAGTTTTTTGTTTTGTATGCCGTTTATTTGGTGATTTGAATGGAAAATCGCAAGCATTTTCATTAAAAGGATTCAATAATTGGAATAATTCATTACAAGGCATTTCGAAGCATGAAGAGTCTAAGTATCACATTACCAATGATTTTACATATAAAATGCGTATCAAAAATGAACTTACTTTCGAGAAATCTTTTAATAATACAACTAAAATTGAAATGAACTATTTGAAAAAAGTTTTATTGCGTGTTGTAGAGGTTGTGAAATTTCTTGCATCACGAGGACTTGCTTTTCGTGGTCACGATGAAATTTTGATCTCTATAATGGCAAAATATGTTAAAAATCACATTGTTTCGGAAATTATAGAATCTCGATATTATTCGTTTAGCGTCGATTCCACTCAGGATGTGAGCCATACAGACCAGTTGTCTTTTTGTGTTCGATATGTTAAAAGTAATACCATTTGTGAACGATTTATTTCATTTATTGAAATCGAAGGTCATACATCGAATTATCTTTTTGACATCATTATGAAATTCCACAATGAAAACGAAATAAACATTGATAATTGTAGAGGCCAGTCATATGACAACGCTTACAATATGGCAGGTATTTATGGTGGCCTACAAAGATTGATTCGTCAAACAAATGAAACGGCAATTTTTGTCCCTTGCTCTGCGCATTCATTAAATTTAGTCGGTAAAAATAGTGTTTTTGGCAATACTGCTGCAACTAAGTTTTTTGATATGGGGGAAAAACTTTATGGATTTTTCGTATATTCCCCTTTTCGATGGAATCGATTACAAGAACAATTAACCGAAAATAGCGGAAAACATGTTAAAGAGAGCAACTGGAACAAGATGGTCAGCTAGATACGAATCAGCTCACGCTTTACATTCTTGTTATTTAAAAGTGTTGCATGTTTTAAAATCTTTCCTACATGAGGAAAGCTTCAGTGATGATAACAAAGCGGTGGTAATAGGTCTGATAAAAAGAACTATGTGAATTCGAAAATATTTTGATGCTTGTCCTTTGGAAAAGTGTACTAACCAACCTAATTTTATAAATCGAGCATTACAAAAATCTAATTTAATTGTCTCGGTGACAAAAAAACTGTTTGATTCAGTAGTTACAGATTTGGAAAATAAATAATACAACAAAATTTTTGATAAAGCCTGTCAGCTATTAAATTCTGTTCCATCTAATATTCAAACCGTAAACAATATTCAAACTCGCTCAACGTCACAAACAGTCTGTCCAGAGGAACAAAAAGACCATCTTGAAAAATTGTTGTTCAAGCCAATTATAAAGGCTTTGCTTTTCAATCTGTGAGAGCGTGACAAAGTTTATGAAGATCTAGATAGCCAGTACTCGTTTATGATACATCTAAATTTAATAAGTGATGAAGAGATTGCTAATTCTTGCAAAGCAATAACCGCAAAATACCCAAAAGATCTCAATGCAAATCAATTGATTGACGAATGACAATTTCCCAAAAATTATTTCACATTTGATAATTTAAATTATGAATCGATGTACAAAACAATGTTCAATGATAATTATGATAGATTATAATCTTTCCACCACTTTTCCGAATATCAATATTTTATTACGAATGTTTTTGTGCATGTTTGTCACTAATGTTATAGATCAGCGGTGCTCAACCATTTCGACCCAAAGAGCTACTTTTTTTTCCTAAACGAATGGCGATCGACCAGTAATTAAATTATAATAGTAATTAAAAAATTAAAAATGGTTTTCATTGAAAAAAACACTTCTTTATTTAATGAGATGATTGACATTGAATATCATCAGCTATTTTTGAGTATATTCGGGTTCATAATTACTTACAGCTAAACGCAAGCAATCATCAAAATGAGTTTCAGTCCTACTTTGACGGTATTTAGATTTTGCATAATTCATTTGAGAGAATGACGATTCACATAAAAATGTTGACTCAAAACATGAATTTATTCTAAAATAGACATCTTTTAAAACTGAATATTTTTCATTGAAAATATTGTTCCATATATCAAATTTATCAAGCGATTTCAAGCCAATGTCGCTTTGTAATTCAATTAATTGCATTTCTAAGCTACCTACATCCATACTAAATGTTTTTTCCGATTAGTAGAGCCCTCCATATAAGGCGTGCCCCCGGTCACTTAAAGTTGAAAGGTTTTGTTGTGGCTATTATAAAGAAAAATTTAAATTTCTTGTACGACACCCTCCCATTTCATGTCAATACCCGTAAAAATATTATTTGCAAAATTTGAACTCAATCGGTCAACTCTAAGTGGTGCCCCCGGCCACTCAACGTTTAAGGGTTGTGGCCATTTCAAAGAAAAATTTAAATTTTTTGTACGGCACCCTCTCATTTGGTGTCAATACCCTTAAAAATATTATGTGTAAAATTTGAAATTAATCGTTCAACTCCAAGGGGTTCCTCCGGCCACTTAAAATTGAGAGGTTTTGTTGTGGCCATTATAAAGAAAAATTTAAATTTTTTGCACGACACCCTCCTATTTTATGTCAATACCCGTAAAAATATTAATTGCAAAATTTGAAATCAATCGTTCAACTCTAAGGGGTGCTCCCGGCCACTCAAAGTTGAAGGTTTTGTTGTGGCCATTACACAGAAAAAATATAAATTTTTTATGCGACACCCTTCCATTTGGTGTCAATACCCATAAAAATATTCGTTGTAAAATTTAAAATCAATCGGTCAACTCTAAGGGGTGCCCCCGGCCACTTAAAGTTGAGAGGTTTTGTTGTGGCCATTATAAAGAAAAGATTAAATGTTTTGTACGACACCCTCCCATTTTGTGTGAATACCCATAAAAATATTATTTGCAAAATTTGAAATCAATCGTTCAACTCTAAGCGCACCCGGCACGGCACGCCTTAGAGTTGAACGATTGATTTCAAATTTTAAAGATAATTTTTTTATGGGTATTGACATGAAGTGGGAGGGTGTCACACAAATATAAAACATTTTTTTTAAGGTCCAGAACAAAATTTCTCAATTTTAAGTGGCCGGAGGCACGTCTTAGAACTGACCGAGTGATATCAAATTTTGCAAATAATATTTTTACGAGTATTGACATGAAATGGGAGGGTGTCGCACAAAAAATTAAATTTTTTTTTTATAATGGCCACAACAAAGCCTCTCAACTTTTAGTGGCCGCCCGCACTATAATGAATAGCCTGGGACAATACCTGAACGTAGTGTATTATAATCTTTGATTCATTGGTTATCATTTTGATTAACATAGGTAGCTCGTAATAGTTTCTCATCCATCAACCATCGATAGTCATATTTTCTTATAGTCTCCATAACCCATAGTTTTTTTTATGAACATTAATATCTAATTTTACCATCCCCTAATATTGAGTCATACTGCGTTTCCATCCGCTATATTTCACCGTACTACCTGAATTTGGATTCTCTAAACACTAACCGTATTTAAACAACGAAGTTTTCGAACCTCAAAACAGCTGTGCGTATTTGTCCAATCGTCACAATGAAAGAATTACTGTCCTACCATTCGTTAAGCATTCGATTTCCTGTATGGGTATTCTTATCAAGTTGTCTTTTCATTATGGATCTGAATTTCGCTGTAAAACTGTTGTAGATTGTTGTTTTGTAATACATGAACATCCTAAAATCGATTAAACTTATGTTTACTTCATTCTAATTCATTGATAATTATTTCGCAAAATTATTTTTGCAATGTTAAGTAGTGCAAAAGTAACCAACAGTTTTGTGTTAATAACAAAAACAAGGTCCTAACTTTTGTTTACATAATGTAAATTAATTGCCTTGCCTCAGAAACCCTGTATTCGAATTTTTCGATATTGAAATTTTGGCTATATGAGGAACGACTATACAATTCTTCCCCTCTTAGTTGAATTTACGATTCACACAGTACTCGGCAGTCTTTTACATTTTGTTTTTTTGGTGTTTGGATGGCTGTCAGTCTTTCATCATACAATTGGATTTGGATTTTTCTTTTTGGGAAGTTTTTTTTTGGACGCCCGCAGTTCTCAACAATGGAAGTAAAATCACCATGTGAATGACGATTGTGAGTTTTTGTGATACGTATTTTTTTTTCTGTTTGATGGACGGCTGATCCTGCATTTCGCGAAATTGTGCAAATTGGTTAAAAATATCTCGTCGAATTTTTGGGCATGGTCAACATTTTGGATAAGCACGAAAAGATTAGTAAAGGTAGCAATAAAAAATTTATAAAACCATAATAAATTATTAGAAACTTGCACAATTAGTTTAAAGAACTAGATTTCTGTTCTTGTTCTAAATAATTATTACCGTGTTTAGGTAAATGGTGTCGTCATTTTTATTCAATTATTGAGCTTTTGTCTAGTGAATATTTCAAAATATATTAAATATAAATATCAAAAAATTTATTAACTGTAACTGTAAATTGTAAGAATGTACGGAACTGGCATGATCAGTTTAATTAATTGTTACCGTGTTTAGATAAATTGTGTCGTCAGTGTTATTAAATTATGAAACTGTAATTTAAAGAATAGCTCCAATATATCTTAAATAAAAATAGTTGAATGTAATTAGTATCAAAACTAAGAACTTGTGTTGTTTTGGGTGGTGTATAAACTCGGGATGAATCCCCTAATTTTATTCGATGATTAATACAATTGGTACCTGTCGTCTCATTAAATTAATTTATGTAGACTTGATATGAAATACCGTTCCATTAAACCACAGGAAAGAAAAATATCTTCTGTGGAGTGTAATTGATGATTAGTATAAAACGAAAATTTCCTTCTGGTGAGGTCCTGATGCGCGAGCTGAATTAATCACCGCTAAACAAGTTGCCAATGCAATTACCAACAATCACCTATTATTCATGGTGCAACATTTGTGGATTAATCGCTTCACATATTTATGTCAACTCCTTCAACGTATTTGTTTTATGCAACGTTTAACATAATGGTCAAATTTTACAACGTATTTGTTATACCATTATTATATCATCATTGTCAAGTTTTACAACATAATTTTTTTTGTACAATATTTGCATCATCGTTGACTCCAATTACAACGGATTTGTTTTTATCTCCAAACGGTTACATTGTGCTTTCAACGTATTCAGCTATACTTACAAATTTATGCAACGTTCATATATACAAATTGCTACGTTGTATTTTCAACGTATTCAACTATATTCACAATTTATTCAACGTTTATTTAAACCAATTCTTGCATGGTGTTTTCCACATATTCAACCGTATTTGCAGTTTGTTCGACGATTATTTATACAAAATTGTTACATTGAATTTTCCACATATGCAACCGTAGTTACAAAGTTATTCAACGTTTATTTACGCAAATTGTTACATTGTAGTTTCGACATATTCGACTATAATTACAAATTTACTCAACGTTTTTTTTTATATACAAATTCTTGGATCATATTTTCAACGTATTCAACCGTATTTGCAAATTATTCAACATTTATTGATACATATTGTCACATTTCATTACCGACGTCTTCAACTATATTTGCAATTTATTCAGCAACTATTTATTCAAATTGTTACATTATATTCTCACCGTATTTAACTATATTTGCAACTTATTCAACGTTTATTTATACAAATTATTACCTGGTATTTACATCGTATTCAACTATATCTACAAGTGGGGCATTTCAGAGTCCCCTGAGTGTGACTGCGGCGCTCCACAACAAACTATAAAACACATTGCTACTGTGTGTCCAATTCGACGTTACAATGGCAACATCTCAGACATCCATTTGGCAACTCCCGATGTAGTAGCATGGATGGACTCGCTCGATGTAAACATCTAATGTTCAAATGTACTGCCAAATGTTCAAATATTTTAATATTTTACTTTTTAATTTTTAGCTAAAACACGCGCAATCATATTGATTGTAAGCTCATTTAATTTGTATTTATGTTTTGTTCTATGTAGATTTCATATGAAAATCTATCTATTTTAATTTTTAATTTTGTTTTTAATGTGTCACAACAAAAACCATACGCTAAATAAAAATTCAACTATATTGGAAATTTATTCAACGTTTATTTATACAAATTGTTACCTGGTATTTTCAACGTATTCAACTATATTGGAAATGTATTCAACTATTACCTGGTATTTTCAATGTGTTCCACTATAATTACAAATTTATTCAACATTTATTTATACAAATTGTTACATCACATTTTAATCAACGTATTTGTATACAATCGTGCTGATGGAGGGCTGAGATAATTGAAGCTTGGAGGCCGGGAGGATATAATCATGGGGTGAGTGAAACTGAATTATTTCTTTTGTTTTTTTTATTCTTGTGATTTAGGGGTGTGAATGAGTGTGTGTGTGTGATGGTGTGTGAGTGAATGTGGGGGTCGAACGTGCTGAACGCGGTTCTTTCGTAAAAAGGGGTCGCCAGAGTCTCATTTTCTCATTTGCTTTTTTTTCCACTTCCGAATATTCACGTAAATTGCGTACATTTCTGCATTTGTGCTGAAGCAGCAGGTTTATAACATCTCAAATCCACGGTGACTGATCCTTAGTCGTTACGGAAATCTAGGTACAATAAAAAATCTAGGTACGCATCCTGCTACGCCATTCTCATCCTTTGATGAGAAAGCACTTCATTACAGCACCCCTTAGAGTTGACCGATTGATTTCAAATTTTACACATAATATTTTTATGGGTATTGACACCAAATGGGAGGGTGTCGTACAAAAAATTTAAATTTTTCTTTGCATTGGCCACAACCAAACCTCTCAACTTTAAGTGGCCGGGGGCACCCTTTAGAGTTGCACGATTAATTTCAATTTTTACACATAATTTTTTTATGGGTATTCACACGAAATGAGAGGGTGTCGCACAAAAAATAAAAAAGTTTTTTTTAAGGTCCAGAACAAAATTTCTCAACTTTAAGTGGCCGGAGGCACGTCTTAGAATTGACCGATGGATTTTAGATTTCGCAAATAATATTTTTATGGGTATTCACACGAAGTGGGAGGGTTGCCGTACAAAAAATAAAAATTTTTTTTTTTAATTGCCACCCTAATAGTCATGTTACAATTTAATTAAAGTTTTAAATTTTTAATGGAGATGATGAAGATGGGTTCTGGATTTGCTACATATAGGGTTGTAAGATCACACCCTTAGGCAACAAACAATTATGTCTTACAAGGCACCATCAATACCCCACGCCCAGCCTGAGCTTTAAAATGAGTCCAAATGTTGCAGATGGTGATTGTGGGATGTTGTAGCGGCCGATTTTCAACAATTGGTAACGTTACAAACGTTACATTAACAATAAAGACTAACGTAGTTTTCAGTAAAATTTGGACAGTTGACTAAGAACAGAACGAAACCACTGTTTTACCATTTAAAAAAATCCAATACCAGTCGTAATACCAGTATATCAGGTTTATCAGATTTTAATACCGCAACACTGGTTTTCAAATTTCGGTCCCGTATTGAATGCCTTAATTACGTAGATAACACATCAAACCTCGAAACCAAAAGTTTATTATCGCAAATACCTTCAAAAGTAATTCACTAAAACTTATGTCCAGATATTTTCCTCTTCAAATTTTTAATCCATTTAAACAAAACCACATAACCTAACTTTCCATATATCCATATCCAAAACATAAAGTAAAACAAATTGAAAAATCTACTTTATGTGAAAATAATTAATTAATTTTCTAAAGGTGCTTGCCTTTAGAAAATTTATTTATGCCTTTATTTATGCCTTTGTACATGTAAAAATGTTGTTTTTCTTTTTTTAAAATATAACAAGTGTTAGAAAATAGTTTGACAAATTCATAATATCATAATTAATAATAGAAAAAACTGTACTCGTTTTTCTGTTAGAAAAGAAAATTAAATTATTACAAAATAGTTTTTCATGTTCACACATAATTTGATTTTATGTTTGCATGTTGTTACAGTTATGTTTTTTTTTTTTTCATCAACATACATATTTAAAGTTTTGTCAAGTGGAATTAATTTGTCATATTGTTGATTTTTTAGTTTTTTTAAAACTAAAATGAAAATATTTTTCATTATTTTTGTAGTTTTTTTTTTTTGTTGAATGAAGTTTGGTTTTAATTAAGTTTGACATTTTGTCAGGTTGTTTTGTGAATTTTTGTTTGTTGTTATTTTCCTTGTATTATATGTTTTGGAATTTTATGTTCTTTAAAATTGTTTAAGATAATAAAATATTTTAAATTAATTGAAAACGATGTGTTGGAATTTTAACATGAAAGAAAAATGAAAATCATTTATAAAACATTAAAATTATGGGATTCCTTGACACTTACAATTAAATTAAAACCCTATATTATATACATTAAAAAAAGATAACTACATCAATTAATATCAAATAAAACTCATTCATCAGAGCGAACAACGGATCACACCAAAAATACTAAAACTAAAATAATATATCAAAATATCATAAAACGAATATAAAACATTTTTCATGTTTCTTGATTTTTTTTTTTAAATTTTGGGAAACAAAATGTTGCATTTTTATGTATCTTTTTAATTTATTTTTATTTTTCGTTATTTATTGCAGTTAAATTGATTTTTAATTGCTATCATTAGTTTGTTGCTGTTTACGTTATTTTTTTTTTAGTTTAAAGGTATATTTGTTATATCTTTTTTTATGTTATGCCGCGTCTGTTTTTCTAAATTCTTACTTGTTGTTGTTGGTATACGGCAACGTAAAAAAATGACCAAAAATCATGAAACAAATCATTTTTTCAAACGTTTTGTGTCTGGATAAAAAATTAGTATGGTGAACATATCATTAATATTATTGAATGGATATCGATTTGATTTAAAATAGAATAACATAATCGAATACAAATTGATCACTAATAACTGTAAATTTTCCAATTTTTAATAATTGTATTACTTAATTTTTAAATTTATTTTTTCAATAAATTTCTCTTTTACGAATAAATAGCTTCAAATAAAATTAATATTTTTTTTATTTAAAATAACAATATTAAAAAATTTATAATCAAAATTTTATTAATTTATTTCGTTATATATATTATATAAAAAATAACAAATTTATTTGCTTAAGGGTAATTTGAAAATCGATATTGATTTTCAATAAAAAAATATTATTTCAATTATTTTGTTCCACATTTCATTCTTTTGATATCTAAATGCCCCCGGAAAATTTTAGTGTATTCCAAGGAATTTTCATCGAAAGTTGAAAGATAAGATATAATCTTTCAATTGGTTTGTACAATTTTTTTGTTGTTGTCTATTTGCTATGCTGAGTGGATGGAGATAGGAATTTTGTTTTTAATCTAAATTGATTGAAATTATTACAGTAACTGGGTGATTATTGATGTAAAATAAAATTCGTGATATTGAAAATAAATTTTTCTTTTAAAATTGTTATTACAAACTTTTGGTTATCTTTTCATTTTTTATTTAATGTAATTGAATTCTGGTGAATTGAAGTATAAAAAAAAATTTCCAGAGGCTGTTTTAAAGAAATAAAACATAGATAAATAAAATATTTGTTTTCTGTGTTGAATTTGGTTTAAGTGCTATATCTTGTGTTATTAGTGAGAAATGTATTGTTTTTTATTTATTTAAAGAGCGATCGAATCAGTTTGAATTTAAATCATGATAAAAAATTCATTCACCAAATTAAAAAAATTTAATTTCGTTTAAATATAATTATACTCAAACTCAGATTAACTAATTAGAATTTTAATTTTTTCTGAAACCTATTCAGTTAATTTTTTCCGTTATTTATTGGCTTATCATATAAAATAAGAAATTTAAATGAAATGAGAAATTTAAAGAACAAAATTTTTTTTCTTAATTTCATCTAATTTAAAATAATTGTTGAATAGTTTTATAAGCTATTTAATCTTTTGATCTTAATATTTGTGTTAATTTTTTTTTTGTTTTTAATGTTTTGAGATGATTATAATTTATGTAATTTTTATTGAATGTTGGGAATGGTTTTATAAATATTTTTACAGTTATGTTAATAGAACGATTTGAATAATAAATAATTGTAAATATATTTTGGTTTCGTCATAATAATACATAAATACTTTCAAGGACTTACACATGTCCTACATGTGCTGTCCTGAACTAGAATGAGTACAACCAACAGATAAATTTATTTAGATTCTTATCCGAGAAATATTCTGCACCCATTATGTACTCATAGATCATAAACAAGAAGTGGATAGAGCGAAGTTGTCATACTCGTAGATCAAAACAAGGCTATATATGCCTGCATGGAGGAGTCAGTTTTCTTGTTTTGTACATATTGTTATTTTTGTTTCACGAGTGTGATAATTTGGCGTACTCCAGTCTCTGTTTTCTGGAGTATTTGACTGCATTCGTAAACCTAAAATTTCTAAATAGACTCTTTGGAATTTATAGGTTAGCAACTCATATAATAGATATAAGATAATCGATTAAACTTTGTCTTTAAGTGAAACTCGACCAGGACAATGGTTGAATTAGTAAGTTATTATAACAAGTGACACTTGTGGACAGCCTCTTTTTTTTTTATAAAATACAAACTGCTCAGAAATAATAATATCTAACTAGGGTGGCCCTTAGATTACACTAGAATTTTTTTTTCATTGTACAGTTTGTGGTACCCTCCCATTTCGTGTGAATACTCATAAAAATATTATTTGCAAAATCTGATATCAATCGGTCAATTCTAAGAAGTGCCTCCGGCCACTTAAAGTTGAGAAATTTTGTTCTGGACTCTAAAAAAAAATTTTTTTTTTGTGCGACACCCTCTCATTTCGTGTCAATACCCATAAAAAAATTATGTGTAAAAATTGAAATCAATCGTTCAACTCTAAGAGGTGCCCCCGGCCACTTAAAGTTGAGAGGTTTGACTGTGGCCATTACAAAGAAAAATTTAAATTTTTGTACGACACCCTCCCATTTGGTGTCAATACCCATAAAAATATTATGTGTAAAATTTGAAATCAATCGGTCAACTCTAAGGGGTGCCCCAAGCCACTTGGAGTTGAGAGGTTTTGTTGTGGCCATCATAAAGAAAAATTTAAATTTTTTGTACCACACCCTCCGATTTGGTGTCGATACCCATAAAAATTCTATATGTAAAATTTGAAATCTATCGGTCAACTCTAAGGGGTTCCCCCGGCCACTTAAAGTTGAAAGATTTGGTTGTGGCTATTAGAAAGAAAAATTTAAATTTTTTGTACGACACCCTTCCATTTGGTGTCGATACCCATAAAAATATTATTTGTAAAATTTGAAATCAATCGGTCAACTCTAAGGGGTGCCTCCGGCACCTTAAAGTTGAAAGGTTTTGTTGTGGCCATTATAAAGAAAAAATTAAATTTTTTGTACGACACCCTCCAATTTGATGTCGATACCCATAAAAATATTATGTTTAAAATTAGAAATCCATCGGTCAACTGTAAGGGGTGCCCCTGGCCACTTAAAGTTGAGAGGTTTGGTTGTGGCCATTACAAAGAAAATTTAAATTTTTTGTACGTAACCCTTCCATTTGGTGTCGATTTTGTTCTGGACCTTAAAAAAATTTTGTTTTATTTTTTGTGCGACACCTTCCCATTTCATGTCAATATGGGTATTGAAAAAATTATGTGTAAAATTTGATATCAACCGTTCAACTCTAAGGCGTGCCCCCGGCCACTTAAACTTGAAAAGTTTTGTTCTTGCTATTACAAAGAAAAATTTAAATTTTTTGTACCATTACGTGTGAATGCCCTTGAAAATGTTATTTGGAAAATTTGAAATCAATCGGTCATTTTTAAGGCGTGCCCCAAGCCACTTAGAGTTAAGAGGTTTTGTTCGGGCCATTACAAAGAAAAATTTAAATTTTTTGTACGACACTCTCCCATTTCATGTCAATACTCGTAAAAATATTATTTGCAAAATTTTAAATCAATTGGTCTATTCTAAGACTTGCCTCCGGCCACTTAAAATTGAATAATTTTGTTCTGGACCTTAAAAAAAATTTAAATTTTTTGTGCGACACCCTCCCATTTCATGTCAATAACCGTAAAAATATTATGTGCAAAATTTTAAATCAATTGGTCAATTCTAAGACGTGCCCCTGGCCACTTAAAATTGAATAATTTTGTTCTGGACCTAAAAAAAAATTTAAATTTTTTGTGCGACACCCTCCCATTTCGTGTCAATACCCATAAAAAAAATATTTGTAAAATTTGAAATCAATCGTTCAACTTTAAGGGGTGCCCCCGGCCACTTAAACCAGAAAGGTTTTGTTCTGGCCATTGCAAACAAAAATTTAAATTTTTTGTACGCCACCCTCCCATTTCATGTCAATACCCGTAAAAATATTATTTGCCAAATTTGAAATCAATCAGTCAATTCTAAGACGTGCCTCCGGCCACTTAAAGTTGAGAAATTTTGTTCTGGACCTTAAAAAAAAATGTTTAATTTTTTGTGCAACACCCTCCCATTTCGTGTCAATACCCATAAAAAAATTATGTGTACAATTTGAATTCAATCGTTCAACTCTAAGGCGTGCTCCCGGCCACTTAAGCTTGAAAGGTTTTGTTCTGGCCATTACAAAGCAAAATAAAATTTTTTGTACGACACCCCTATATTGCGTGTGAATACCCTTGAAAATGTTATTTACAAGATTTGAAATAAATCGTTCAACTCAAAGGCGTGCCCCCGGCCACTTAAACTTGAAAGGTTTTGTCCTGGCCATTAAGTGGCCGGAGGCACGTCTTAGAATTGACCGATTGGTTTAAAATTTTACAAATAATATTTTTACGGGTATTGACATGAAATGGGAGGGTGTGGTACAAAAAATTTAAATTTTTCTTTATAATGGCCACAACAAAACCGCTCAACTTTAAGTGGCCGGAGGCACCCCTTAGAGTTGACCGATTGATTTCAAATTTTACAATAATATTTTTATGGGTATCGACACCAAATGGAAGGGTGTCGTACAAAAAATTCAAATTTTTCTTTGTAATGGCCACAACCAAACCTCTCAACTTTAAGTGGCCAGGGGCACCCCTTAGAGCTGACCGATGGATTTCTAATTTTAAACATAATATTTTTATGGATATCGACATCAAATTAGAGGGTGTCGTACAAAAAATATAAATTTTTTTTTATAATGGCCACAACAAAACCCCTCAACTTTAAGGTGCCGGAGGCACCCCTTAGAGTTGACCGATTGATTTCAAATTTTACAAATAATATTTTTATGGGTATCGACACCAAATGGAAGGGTATCGTACAAAAAATTTAAACTTTTCTTTCTAATAGCCACAACCAAACCTTTCAACTTTAAGTGGCCGGCGGAACCCCTTAGACTTGACCGATGGATTTCAAATTTTACACATAGAATTTTTATGGGTATCGACACCAAATCGGAGGGTGACGTACAAAAAATTTTAATTTTTCTTTATAATTGCCACAACAAAACCTCTCAATTCCAAGTGGCCGGGGGCACCCCTTAGAGTTGACCGATTGATTTCAAATTTTTCGCATAATATTTTTATGGGTATCGACACCAAATGGGAGGGTGCCGTACAAAAAATTTAAATTTTTCCTTGTAATGGCCACAACCAAACCTCTTAACTTTAAGTGGTCGGGGGCACCCCTTAGAGTTGAACGATTGATTTCAATTTTTACACATAATTTTTTTATGGGTATCTACACGAAATGAGAGGGTGTCGCACAAAAAAAAAAAAAATTTTTTTTTCGGGTCCAGAACAAAATTTCTCAACTTTAAGTGGTCGGAGACACGTCTTAGAATTGACCGATTGATATCAGATTTTGCAAATAATATTTTTATATATTCACACAAAATGGGAGGGTGTCACGAAATGGGAGGGTGTGGTACAAAAAATAAAAATTTTTCGTTTTTAAGGGCCATCCTTAATTCTATACTGATACTAGTATGCACTCCACTTTGAATAAGTTTGTAAGCATTAAAAATTATGTACTATTCACTTATTGTTCTTTATTCAAAACTAGATGACCGAGTGAGCTTCGTACCACCTACATTTTATTTGATTATAATTTTTGATCATGGATTATCGCAATCAACCTAATTCTAATTCATTGAGCTCACTAATAAAAGCTGCATCGTGTACGGGCTGATTATCTTTAGGTCATTACATAAAACTTGCTTGCAATTCAAATTAATTCAATGTTTTTTATTTATTTATTGTTATCGCAAAGGTCAGACGCACGGAGAATTACAGCTACTTATAATCGAATGACAAGTCGCTTGAGGTCATCAACATATGCGTAAGCAAATATCCTCACTTTGTACATATTTTCCGTTGTTGACCGTTGCTTCAATTCCATCAGTCTCGTTCCAGTGCATAGTCGAAGTGGATTAATGTTACGCAACATAATGATGACTGAGCCTGCTTTTAATTGCAAATGGTTAGTTGGTAGTCTAGACATTTCAGTCAAGACAGCACATTCAAAATTCTGTGGGGTAGTTGACTACCACATTCAGATAATATCAACCAGATAGCTGTGCTGATGGATTTAAAGGAAACCAATATCCCGAAATGAAATTTTGAATGACTGCGATAAAGTAATCGAAATCTTTGTTTTTCGCCGCTCGTTAGCTCAACCAATTATCCAAAATAATTTACTGGCCATAAATCGAAAATCACAATTACCTTAAATTGGTAAAGATAGTCACTGACTCCAATGGTTCTCTTCTCGATTTACGCACGTCCAATGGACTTGTGTACAAAAAACTTAACTTTTCCCCCAGTGGTGTGACACCGGAAGGTGAAACTTGGAAGTTGTGTATTCCCGAGGAGTTAACGACTAAGTTGATTTCCCAGGCCTATGATCCTCCTACCTCTGCACATGGTGGTGTGGCGAAAACACTGTATCATCAACGTCGATTCTATTTTTGGCCCCAGATGGCAACCCAAATTAAATCCTATGTCTCTCAATGTGACGTCTGTCACAAACAAACAAAAAACAATTGTAGAGTAAACGAGTTGAAAGTATGAAATATAATTTGTGCTGATCAGGGAATCTTCTTTTGACGCGTGTGATAGAAATTCTTGAAAAATTTATATTGATATAAGGTTAATTAGTTCGGTTTAAACTCTTGAGTACGTTTGGTTGGAAGTTTTTGTTGGATAATGGAGTTTTCGAATGGTAAGGGTATCTGGCTAGTGGAATTGTTGATGGAGAGTTAGATCCAATGGTCGAAATGACCTAGTGAAATGTAATGAAATTAAATGTGACAAAAAAATAATAAATAGTACATGATAAAAATAAATTTTACCATCAAATGTTAAAACTAAAGTTTACAATTTAACAACAACAATTTGTTTACAGAAACAATGTATACTGAAGGTGATGAAGAAAGTTAACCATACGGAAGAAAGATTTTTGTTTATGTTGATGATGAGACCTCAAACCAAACCCATCCTGCTGCGATAATTTCAACTAGATCTTGTCCGGCGTGGGGGGGGGGGGGCGATTCTTTTACATTATGGAGTCATGAAATGGGACGAAGATCCACCCTACATTTTGAAAAACTATCATAGAAACTAGAAGGAAAAGTGGTAAGTGTGTTGACTTTTGTTTGGTGTTTTGTCATTTGTGTTATCTTGATTGTACATTTTTTTTAGAGTAAAGTAAAATGAATTGCTAAAGAACAAATATCGTAGGGAGAGTTGTGCCATAGCGTGTCTCCCTTCAGGAGATTCTGTGTGTTGATGTAGGCACGCGTAGGGTATTTTAAAAAATTTCTTGCTAATGAGGTTGGTCTAGACTCTAGAATCTTCGCTCTATGAGCTAATGGCAGGGGTATAGGTGTGCAAGACCAACTGGTAGACCTTCACGGTCTACCAGAAAAATCTCCTACTACAAAATTTTCCATACAAAATCAAAATTTGTACCATTCCTATACCTGTTGCTCGATTAACCTCAAAATTCAGCACGGTGCATGTTTTGGGCCCACCTTTCAGTTTATATATCACTCATCAAGATTTGTGACAACTCGTTTTCTCGACTAACAGACATACTACTGTCAAAAATTTTTGTCCGAAAAAAATATGCTGGTAGGCAAGTAAAAATATTCATTTCATCGAAATTAGTCAAAATACTACATTTGGTACGTTAAACTAAACGGGTGCTAAGCCCTTTACTCGATTAAGCTCAAACTTCAGCATGCAGCATGTTTTGGGCCCACCTTTCAGTTTATATATCACTCGTCAAAAAACAAGAGTCTGCCGGATAACAGAGTTCTGGATGAATCACAAGATAACAGAATCATACCCATACAAGGTTGTTCAACGTGTCCAGTAATAGCCAATTAATGGCAACCCTTAACGTAGAAAGGACGGAGTACTGGCACCCATGACTGGGCCATTAACATAATTTTACTGGATGATAACTTTGGATAATAAATGACTGCCATTCTTGTGCCAGAGAAAAAACGGCAAAACGGTCCATACAAAGTTGTACAGTTGGCCCAGTAACGGACTAATAATGATCACCAGTATTGTAGCAATGGCCAAGTACTGGCCACTATGACTTAGCCAATCAAAAAGATATAAATTATTATTATAGCGCAAATTTAAATAGGGGGGATAATGGGGGGGGGGGGGGGGGATAATAAAGTAACCGAAAGGAACGAAATGTCGAATTGAAAACTTTTGCGGATCAAAAACTTACCAACGTGGAGTCAACCATTTATTTTATTACTGGCGTCACGTCAACAATAAAAGATATTTGTTAGATGGTTTTCTAATCTGATTTTGATCCTGGTGGATAATGATATTGGCTGGTCGACGGAGATGAAGGGCTAGGTGAGTCAAGGAGCTGAGGAAGGGAATGGGGACCAACCATGGGGTGAGTAACCCTAAATATATATAAATGGGTATGGATGGATGTATGAAAGTGTGTGCGAGTGTATATACGTAGGCGTGTATGCATGCGGGTGTGTATGCAGGGGTGAATGAACATGTAGCTAAAGTCTCGATTTTTGTTTTTTTTGTAAATAAATCAGCAGGTACTAATTAGCGTTGTAGGAATAGACCCGTAATATTAATATGTTTTTTTTTCTAAATTTTAATGGGTGCCTTATCTCAGGTGATTTAATCATCTTTTAATGATAATAAAGTTTTAAATTTCATTTTCATCCCTATATATATAAACTACTTCACACCTGTGGGTTATTGTCAGAATGCGAACTGTGTGTTTTGAGTTTAACTCAGGTAAAGGCGGAGAGAAAGGACAATGAAGATTGTTCTTCTTGGGAACATATTACAACAAGCATTTTTCGAAAACGCCATGCAACGTAAGCCTTATTTAATCTAAATCTGAGAGTAACCGTCATTTCAATTTTGGACCTTTATTATCTTTAGCGGTATGGGCATGGATGTGGGTGTATGTGAGCATGTGTGCGTGTGAGGGTACATGAGGGTGGATGAGTTGTGAGAGCGTGGGACTGGTGTTGAAATACGGGGTTGGACGCGGTGATCGCGGTTCTTTTATATACGGGGGTTGCCAGATTCTCGTTAATTCACTTGCCTTTTTCTTTTTCCGTTCTTATCATGTTTTTCACGTACTATTGTTTATTTTTGATGAAGTAGCAGGATTTCTTACTCGTTCCCATAGACTGATGCTGGTCTGGGGCTAAAAATAATCTCGCTAGGTACGCGACCTGCTATGCCACTTCGTTGTCCTTCAACGAGCCAGCGCTACATTACAATACCTTTAAAGACATAGGTCCCACAACAACATGCGTCTTCAGGTATTGGTGGCCCTTTTTTTAAATCTTTGCGGATTGAAGGCACTCGAGACTATTGATTCGGGCGAAGCATTCCATTTGTACGATGTACGCGCAAAGAAATTCCCTTGCATTTTATTTCTATGACAGTGAGTAATCTCGACAGTCCGACTGCCTGCACAAACTGATTGACGAGTCAAACGGGGAAAAACATATGTCTGAGACATTATGGACCTGATTTCATCCGAGCACTGCTGGTGACGATATTTATAAAAAACAACGAGATCAGCAACAGTGCGACGATGTTGTAGGGAATCAAGATTTAATGTTAAATTTCGATCACAAACAATTCCTATAGCACGCTTTTGAACAGAGTCCAAAAAAGCTAGGATAGTATCAGATGCAGCGCCCCAAACTTGACAACAATACTCCATACAGGGACGAATATAGGACTTATAAATGTGGCGTAATTGATGCGAAGTAAAATATTTTTTACATCTATTGAAAACTCGGCGTCTTTCTTGACGCGCTCTTTGCCATGGCCATTATATGATCGTTCCAGAGTAAGTTATTGGATATTGTGACTCCCAATAAACGAATGCTTTCACATTCGTATATTTGGTCGCCACACATTTTAATTGAAATATCGTTGGGAAACTCGGTCTTTGATCAGGAAACAATCAATAGCTGTGTTTTGGTAGAGTTAAAATTGACCAAATTTTTGTCACGCCAATCGGCGACTTTTATATCGAAAAAAAGATATACGTTTTCGAGAATTTTTTTTTGGGAGATAGAACGGTTCTAATTTTCGAGAATTTCATGATTATTAGACATTTTGTCCTAATCATGTGACGATTAGGACAAAATCCGACACACACATTTTTGATTTAGCTAAAAATTCGATTATATATTTTTTTTGAATTCCATTTTAATCTTTAAAATAAAGCAAAACGTAACTTCCTATCTTTACCAGAGCGAAAGTTATGAATCTTTGAAGTCTTTAAGACAAAAATCACGAAATTTTCAAAATTTAGAACCGCTCTATTTTTCAAAAAAAAAAAAAAAACAAAATCCTCGAACTCGAATATCATTTTTGCGGTATAAAATCTCTAAAAAAATTTCAGCCAAATCAAAAATGTGTCAGTCAGTTTCGTTTAAATCTGTTTGATTTGTAAAAGAATGACCCATATATAGATAGATTTGCAGAAGAACTTATCATAATTTTAGATTTAGGAAAAATAGTGCTTCTGATTCAGGCTTGGTTTACAAAATTCTTCGTTGAAAGCTTAGACATTTTATAACCCATTTACTCTAATTAAAACCCATTTACCCTAATAATATAACCCGTTTTATAACCCATTTACCCTCATTTTTACTCGATCCTAAAAATTCAAGAAACAATTATTTTACAGGGAAACTAAGTGCAATTTGGCGACATATACTCTAAAGACATAAATTTAAGTTGCGCTTTTTTCAATAAACATAATCGTTACAATCTTTTAGTTAACAATAAATTAATATTAATACTTTTTTTTAAAATCTTGCATATGTGAACCTGTGTGTACAGATTGTAATCATATTTATGTTGGGCAAACTGGTGATAGTTTTTGAAGTTGTTGTTTAGAGCGTTTATTCAGAACATAAATTTAATATAAATTTCGTGGTGACGAGATCTTAATTTCGATTATTTACAGCATACCAAAAACTAAAAAAAAAACATTTTGACTATGCATACAGTTTTTTGTTATTTATCGACTTCATTATAGCCTACGAACAATTTTGGTTCAATAACTTCAAAGTATTCAAAATTTCACCCTAAAAACTGTTAATTAAAATAAATTTATAAAAATGGTTAGAAATATTAGTAACACCACAACCATACGAATAACTACATTGATTTTTTAGTATGTATAAAACAATAACAACAAATTAACTACTAAAAGCCAATATGTTAATCCAATCAGTTAGTCATAAATTTTATTTGGGTTGTGGTCTTACCATAAATCCACGATCTCCTTTTTGCCCTTTTATTGCCTATAAAAATATAAAATTATAATCAAATAAAACGAAATTAAAATAAATATAAATGTAAGGATTATTTTGTTAGAAAGAGTTAAAGGGATTAAGGGGAAGGGATTTTTTTTTATTGTAGTTGTAGTTTGAGCTTTTTTATACCATAATACACAATCAAATAATTTTCAATTGAAAAGGAAACCATTCTCGTTTAACAACTATAACTTTAATTAACTTAAACTTTTATGTCGTTTAATCCAAATGTATAAAACTTTTAACAATGAATACCAATAATCCAAAGAGCTAATAATTCCAACTAATTAAGTTTTTCTTCGTTACATTTTCATTGTAAGCATTTTCTTTTCTTCATTTTCAATGAAATATATTTTTATTTAATAGTTTAGCTTGTTTTAAAATTTGAATCTAAGAAAATTTTCTTTTGTGGTTTTCGAAAAACAAAAAATTTTTATTTTTTCGAAATTTATAGGATTGAATTATGTTAATGTAATTGCTTAGGGTAATGTTTGGATTTTTCATAATAATCGAGAAAAATTTAATTGAAAAATAAAACAATAATTTTGTTTTTGTGTTTATGTTTTCTAAACTTTTGCGAATTAGATTTATTTTCTCTGTATATCAAGAAAAACAATAACTGAAAATTCACTTATAAAAAGGAAAAGCCAATCAAATTAATGCGAATGTTTTGTCGGATCTAATAAAATAAATTGGAAAAACAAAATTCCAAAAATTTAAATAAATAATATTAACAAATCTTTTCAATTCGGAAGTTTGAGCATGAAATATGTGTTTGTGCCACATTACAAGGCGATTCAACCGACATTTCAAAATCAAATAATTGTTTTTCATATATTTTTCATGTTTTTATTTTATTATCATAATTTTTGTTTTACCTTAAAGCAATTTTTTTTTTCGTAAATAATAAAGTTATTATGTTTTTCATTTATTATTTTCTTTTTATTTTGAATTTTTCATTTCTGTTGTTTTCTGAAAAACATTTCTTAAACACGAAAAGAAAATATAAATATAAATAAAAATAAAATTAAATTATTTTTCTTCTGGTTCTTAAATGTTTTATGTTGATAATGGAAACAAGGTAATGAGGTAGATGATTGGTATGATTATGTTCGGAGGCTTAAAATGTTTGGAAAAAATTTACGTACATAAATACTTGTTTGAAAGGTTGATTGTGTTGGAAATTATAATATAGAACCAAGCTTGTTCGAAATTGAAAGAAAATGTGATTGTGATTGAATGATTATAGATAATGGTTAGAAGCAGTCAGAGAATAGGCATGATTAATGAATAAAAGATTAAAGCTAATCCAGGCAAAAAAATATAAATAAGGAAAACTTATTAAATACCGGAAAGCCATTTTTTCCCGGTGGACCAGCAGGACCCTGGAATTAAATTAAAAAAGGAATAAAAAACTAAATAATATTAATAAAAACAGAATAAAACTTAGCGTAAAATTATGTTTAATTAAGATTTCTACTTACAGCTGGACCAGCATCGCCATTATCTCCTTTCTTTCCTTTTTTACCCCGTTTTCCAGGTGGTCCTGGTAGACCTTAAATTAAAAAAAAAAATTTTGTTTGTATTACTAATATAAATATTCATTCAGATAAAGGAAATTATTCTCGCTTATAACTATCGACAAAGTAATTTATCGTCGATTTTACAGTAAAAAATTGAATTGAAATCTAATTTATTTTCGATTAATATTTTCCTCATAGTACATAAATATTTGTCCAAACAATCAACCAATTTTTCACAAATTTTCCATTAGAATTTTCCTGTTTTTATTTTGATTTATACAGTTTTTGTTTATAATAATCAGGATATTGATGATAATATGTAAGAGATAAAATATTGTTAGTTTGATTATGAGTTATGAGTAAGGATATATGTATAACTGCAACGCATGAATATTTTATGTGAGATGAGAAGTAATAGCACAATGATAAATTGCGAATGAATAATAAATGGAAATTTTGGTTAATTACTTGCACTAGAATCGTAGTACATTAAGTGAATTATTTAAGGGCCTTGAGACTTACAGTTCAAGTATGTAGTGAAGCGCTGCTTCGTTGAATGACAACGAAGTGGCATAGCAGGTCGCGTAACTAGCGAGATTATTTTTAGCCCCAGACTAGCTGCAGCCTATGGGGTCGAGTGAAGAATACCTGCTGCTCCAGCACAAATAACTGAATTGGTACGCGTATTTCGAGACCAAATAAACGGATAGAAAAAAAACACAAGTGACATGAGTAGACTCTGGCGACCCCCTATGCGTAAGAACCACGATCACCACATCCATTCTAGATTGTCTCATCATAGGAGAATAGCAGTGCTATGTTTTATCGTTTAGAATTTACAACATAATTAATGATTTTATTGTAAGTTGCTTAATTTTTGAATAATAATTGTTGGAAATTAATCAATAATTTCAAATGGAAATAAAATTTATAAACATTTAGGTTTGTTTCATAAAACACCACCCATACATATCTCATGCATACCCGCACACGTACGCGCACTCACGCAACCTTTCATACATACCTACATACCCTCACCTACATATATTTAAAAAAAAAAACTCACCCTATAGATAATCCAGACCCCGCTTCTGTTCAGTTCCTTATTTAAGCATCTTCCACACAATGTTATGCATTAACAAGTTCAATAATGAATAATGAAAAATGATTGTTGGCCCTCAAATCCGTGAATTGAGAATATAAAAACAAGAATTATGTGGCATAAGAATATTAATAAGTTGAAATAATCGTTGCGTCTAATAAACAGACGAATGGTGACCATCGAATCCGTGGATTGATAAATTACCACACAGATAGAGGTTGAATATCAATGATAATGAATTGAATTAATCGTTGCGTCAAAAAAATAACATAGACGATCATTGGCATAAAAATATTAATAAACTGAAGTAATCGATGCGTCCAAGAACAGACGATTGCTGACCACCTCACACGTAATGTCTCTCGTATCCACACCAAAAATTATCATTCAGGAACACCACATTCGGGGTGATATCAGAGGTTCAATCCGGATTAAGGTAATACTCTTAGGAATTTTGTTTTCTTTTAATTTGTTTATTTTAAATTGTTGGTTTCAGCTGACTAAACCGTTCACGTTGATACTTGTGTTGGTCACCAACTCAGCACAGGAACTCACAACCAAAAATGAAAACCAGTCCGACTGTAAGGCGGGAAATGGAAACACTAACACATGGTTTCTAATTGATAACTCTTAATTCTCTTTTTTTATAGTTTATTTAATCGAAAATTTATCTTTACTTTAAGTTCTAATTAAACACAATCTTAGAATTACTTGATGCAATACAGCATAAAAAAAATGAAAATTATTTTTGAATAGACTAAGAGTCTATTTTTAATTTCACCTAGTACTAGTTTTATTCTAATCGATCACGGGCAACACAAACAAAGTTTACAACATTCATTAAAATTTCTTATATTAGCTAACTGTAACATTCTACAATAACCGCACGAATAAATTAATTTTCTTAGACAGTCACAATACACATAGAAATATTTTGGCTTTTAGCTTGTTTCTTTGATTGAATTTTTTTTGTTCATTCCGTATATCAATCTTTTCGACTTTTTGTTTTATTTTAATTAGTAACTTTTTTTTGATTCACTAAATGATACACTGACTTTATCAGTAACTAAGATAACAACAAAAATGTTTATTTTACTCACGCAAAAAACCAAGAATCTATCCGTCCAATGGATGTTCTCCCACAGATGTTAATTTGGTTAATTTCGTCAATCTTACTTGACCATGCCGGGCAATAAAGTTCACTCATCCGCTGGGTGATCAAACAAAACCAAACAATAAAACTATCCTGGAACATATGCATACAACAAATGTTTTTTGTTTTTCAAATTAACCAGCCATCATGAAATATGCAATTTCATTCCATGTGATGACAGCTGACTTCTCAAAAAAAAAATCCAATTAGCTAATAATGAACGACTAAGAGGGCCTCTATACGTGGCTAGGCGTATTTATAGACAAAAAACTAACGAACGTTGGCGAATTATTTTTTCCCTTTCGTTAATTAACTGTCTCCACTAAAAAAAAGTCTTTACTAAAATCTGGTACCCAAATGGGAAAACAATTGTAAGCAGAAAAATTGACTGTGAAACGATTGTAGGACATCTACATGGGAATAGCGCAAGTTATTATACAACTGTGCTATGCTAATTTTATGGCGTGTAAATTTTTAAATTTAATTTTGTAAATAAAACAACTAAACCATTTTGTGAAATGAAAACTTTTTTTACCCAACTTATGTATTTTTACCTCTCAGGAAGATTAAACATAAAGTATTATAGAGTTAATGCTAATCAATAATCTGAACATTATATAGCTGCACTACCTGCAAAATCAAATTTAGCAAATTTGGGTCAGCCAACTTCTACGCGTTTTGACAATTTCACCCGGTAGAGAAAAACTTTCAAATAAGCCCGAAAAAAAAATGCACGAAAAAAAACCTGATTGGTCCCGTAATACCCAATTAAATTTAACCATGCTGCATTTCAGTAAATTATTGGTTAAAGTTGGGTCCATAATCCATATAGAACGATTTATTTTCAAAAGTTTTTAAATGCAGAAAATAAATTGGGACGTTTTGTGTTGAGATTTTTGTGTATATTTTTATTTAAAAATCGAAAAATGTTCAATAAAATTTGTGAACCAATCAACCTGCCGATGACTTGCAAGTCTATAACCTGCACACTGACACTGATATGGTTTTTGAAGTGAGTTGCTGCTACAGATTTGAATAAAATTTTATCTTGCAGAACCCTTTTCCTCTGGTTGGTTCTGGCTTAATTTTTTTAATATATCCTAATTAACATTAAAAAATAAAACTCCATTGTTCGTTCCAACTAGTACCACAGGTTAACTCCATGGATTATTGAAAATCCAATAATATCAGCGAATTGCATTGTAACGACCAATAAACATTTATTCAACAGACATTTTCTTTTAAAAGACCTTCATTCCATAATATCAAGCAACTTGAAATCGTTTCATGAAATAACATCTGTCTATTTATAACTGTTCACTGTAATGCTTATTTTATATTTCGATGATTAATCAATTATTTTTTTTTATAATTTTTTTTTCGTTTTTCGTGTGAGGCAAATGTATTTTTTTGTTAAACGGATATTAAAATAAAGTAAATTGATCTGCGCATGTGCGTTGATGTTATGTGATCTTAATAGGGCGATATGATTTATGTGTTGTAACTGAGATGTTTTTGCAATACTATTATTATATAATTTTGAAGGACCCTACATATATATGTTATATATGTACAGAGCCGTAGAGGGGAACGGGAACGGATCCATTGAATGATCCTATTTTATACAAAGTAGCTGAGTATGTTAATCGCGGTTGGCCGGAACACTGGTAAAAATCATTAGAATTCATACCATATTTTAAACGAAAAGATTATATTACCATTCACACTAATATTCTATTATTACAAACAGATCACTTGCGAGTTATCCAGCGCTCTTCACCAACGTGTTTTACAACTATTACATGAGGGTCATTGGGGAATGGTCAAGATAAAGCAAATGGCCAGAAAGTACGGTTGGTGGCCCACCCTGGATCAATATATTGAAAATACCGTGAGACACTGCGCTGTTTGTCGACTAAATGCTTCAAGTATGAAAATTGACCTACATCAACAAAACCGTGGGGTCCATTCCTTGGAAGCATGTGGCTTATGTGCGTAGACGCATTCTCTAAATATCCGTATGTCACACGAATGTCAAACATTCACACGCTTCAATCAATTTTCAAAATTGAGGGGTTACCTGATATTATCGTTAGCGATAACGGTTCATCGTTCACATCCAACGAGTTTCAATTGTTCTGCAAATCGAACGGAATCACACATCTCACCACAGCACCATTTCATCCCGCATCAAATAAAAAGGGGGCACGGAAACGGAGGGGTGGAGGAAGGGGCACGGAGGTGGACACGTCCACTGTTATGTCGTAGCCTGGTGATCGATGAAGCCGTTGGGTATTATTACCGTGGATTTTCAAAGACACTAATAATATTAAAAATATTATTATAAAAATTCCAGATGTGTACCTACCAGTTATTGAAAGAATTTGTTGATTGTTGACTTATATTTAAATTCAGAGAGCTGCTCGATGGTTTTGATCAATCTTTTCATCTGGGTGGACAGTATAAATAAATCATTCAATGTATTACCCCGTATTTCCTAACAATAACTTTAAACCTTAATATAATCACTATCGTTTTAATCACACAATTTAACTATTGTCTTAATGACGAAAATTGGTTTATGATTTAACAGTTTTTTTTTTTACAATAACTCTATCTTTTGAGAACAAACAATCTACTTTCTCTGAAAGCTAAACTAAATCCCGGATTTAGACATGCACTATTGTCACACACGTCTTGGATTTGCGCTCGCGTAAATTTTCATAGTCGTTTTTCATTATCCTCAATCCATGGTCATCAGTTGTTAAACTTTCCGCCACAAAAATTTATTATCAGAAAAATAGTTGTGTAATATTTCTCAAATGTGATTTCCTTATTTCCAAATTGTATTCACAGTTCCGCCATATCTACATAGATTTCCTACAATTGTCTATTGATTAATAGTATTTCCCAAAGTAGTTTCCTATGTTTAATTTGTAATCATTAATCGCTGTAAATTCTTAATCGCCTGAAAAAAAAACGGTTGTGTAATATCGTTAATCCCTGATCGCGATATTTGCAGGTATAATTTGTGCAATTGTTTCGTAAACGATGTTTCAATTAAAAAAAAAAAATCATTTCAAATTTCTAGTACAAAATAACGGCCTATTTTCTTTGGTGAGTGTAATAACTAACGATAAAACAAAAATAGAAATGCCCAAGAAACTACTTTATCGATTCGTTATTGGGAAATCAACAAAGAAACGGCGTTAACTGATTATGAATAGAACGCGATAGCTAGCTTCGGCCTCTTTTTGTATTTTGAAAATTGTCTAGTGAACATCAAAATTGGTGGAATCGTTTTTGAATTCACGTTTTTCTTTGTTAACTTAAGTTGTAAACTTTGTTAACTTTGTTAACTTAATTGGCTTGAATTCGTAAAGTACTTAGTTCGATTAGTGCAATTTCTTTTATTAATTTAGAAAAATTTACAAAAATTTTATATGTTTGTCCCACCTATTTAAATTAAAAGAAGAAAAAAATTCTATACGTTTGTGGCGTGCAATCGAATTTAAAAACAAATCGATTCGTTATTGGGAAATAAACAAAGAAATCGTTATTGGGAAACAAAAATAATAATTAAGAAGATATAACCTTTGTGAAAGTAGGACTATGATAAGTAGCTCGATTATTAAATAAGGAAGCAAATTTAATTGATAGTTAAATTAATATAAACTGAAAGTGTAACTAAAAGGGTTATTTGCTTGAGTTACTATATTTAAAAAAAAAAAAAATTACCTGTTACGTATTAATTTTCAATAAATTCAGACCGAATCATACACCATCTTCTGTACGGGTGTGTTATGAAAATTGAATTGGTATCAGTACACTATATTATGCAGGACTAAGAGTGGAAGCTGGAAGAGGGGGACCGGTTATCAGACATGTGGTGAGTCATTTTTCAGTATTTTTTTTTTATTATTTACCTATATCTGATTATGGATGTGCATGCGGGTGTATGAGTGCGAGTGTGTATATGTGTGAACGGGAAGGTGCCTGTGTGGGAACATGTGGTGCATGCGCGTATGAGTCGGAGGAGAATGTGCTAGATTGAATGAGTTTCATTCCATGCAACGATGATGTTTACGGTTATCTTAGGTAGCAAGGACTACCTCCATTTTGTTTTATTTTAGAAGTCAAACCTGTTTTTATTTCAATTATTTCCATCACATCAAATCAAGATCTGTCGCTATCTGTAGATTTTGATATTGTAATTGAAGTTAATTTTTTTAAAAAGAAAGGTGGTTATTCATAAGCGATGTTGAGATTCGACTTTGCGTAAATAGTGGATTGATGGTAATAGTAGCGGGTAATGGATTACAAACTCATCAAATTAAAGAATATTCTCTTAAATTTAAAACCAACCTACGTAGTATTACAGGAAATAACTTGAATTAAGACTGAAACTTCATCATCTTCTCGATGTGGATATGAGTGATAGTGTGCATGAGAGTGTGAGAGTATGTGAGTAGATGAGGGGTTGGACGGGCTGATCGCGGTTCTTTCGCCTAGGGAGTCGCCAGAGTCTCATTCTTCCACTTGCTTTTTTTGTCATATCCGTGTATATCATGTATTTCGCGTACATTACGATTATTTGTGCTGAAGTAGCAGGATTTCTTACTCGATCCCAATGATTGTTGCTAGTCAAGGGGCTATAAATAAACCTCGCTAGGTACGCGACCTGCTATGCAACTTCGTTGATATCCAACGAAACAGCGCTTCATTACACCACCTAAAAAATTTGGTACTGGTGATACAGTTTATGCGCTTAACTTTTTCAAAGGGCCGAAATGGATAGAATTGGTACTATCGTCAAACGAGTTGGACGAATGATGTTTATCATTCAAAGCAATACCGGAAACGTAAAGAGACATCAGAATCAAATACGAAAACGATACGAAAGTGAGTTCCATACCGATGGAAGCCAAGATGAAAATCGGCAAGCAGATGAAGCTATTCCCAAAAGTTCAACAAGTACGATTCCACGGAAACTTTTTCAAATATCACAATCACTCCATCTCAAGAAAAGCGAAAAGCAGCCGTTTTATCACCATCACCAGTCGCTCATCAGTCACCGTCAATACTGCGACGTTCAAAGAGGGCCAGGAGGACAAAAGTCAAATTTGACTTCTGAGGGTTCTGAAAGCCAAAAAGATTGAAGGGAAAAAATGTTGCGATTATACGCCATCTACATGTTCAACTAATAAACATCATAACTGTCAATTTCTCATTCCCACTAAAGAAGCTGATATCCATTATTGACTTGTCTATTAAAATGCAATTTATAATAAAATATGTTCAGGCTCCGGTAGGCTCTTGTTTAATAACTAAATAAACATTGTTGTTATTTGTAACTAAAGCCTGTCTTTATTTTTCATTACGTAAATTATCCACAAACACAGTTTTTGTAAGAGAGAGACAAATATTTCTCATGCTCACAAACCAGTTGCCAATACAAGCGGTCAAAACAGGATTAATTCACGTTGTCTTTTCAGACATAAAACAATTAATTTAAACTTCATCTCAATACTTGGATTTTTTGGTTATTGTGAATTTTTTTAAAATCGTTTTATGCAGAATTGACCGCTTTTTATCGTTTCCTTACATTTGTAATTACGTTAAGGCATTAAGGCAAGGAGCGTATTAAAGCATCTATTATACGACCAAAATAAAAATTATTTTTCGCCTACATAATATTTTCATTTTGGTCAGAGTTCAGGCTCTTTTAAAAAGCCGGACCCGATCCGGGATGAAACCCCCCTTCCACCCCCCCCTCTCTGACACCCTCATGATATTGTGGATTTGTTTGGAAAAATGAGAAATCTCTCTCTCTCTCTCTCTCTCTCTCTCTCTCTCTCTCTCTCTCTCTCTCTCTCTCTCTCTCTCTCTCTCTCTCTCTCTCTCTCTCTCTCTCCCTCTCTCTCTCTCTTACTCTTTCTTTCTCTTTCTCACACATACACACTTTCTCTCTTACTCTCTCCCTCTTTCTCGATTTCCCTCTCTCTCATTAATTCTCCTTCTTTTTGCCCCGTTTATCTCACCCTTTCCAAACTAGTCTCTTTCCTTACTCTGTCTCTTTTTTCAATCATTTTATTATTTATTTTAATTTTTCTGATATCCTCTCTTTGGATTATATTTCTTTCCATTTTAATTGCATCAATTTTTTACTGTGTTTTGAACGCACCCAAGCTAACACAATTACCGAGGCTATAAAGCCTTATTCTGTTCTCTTAGAGGTAATCATTTGTCTACAGCATGTGCAAAAAATACCTTAAATGAACTTCCTTGTCATTTTCTAAATCCTTAATGCGAAAAATATTTGTGAACATAAAAATTTAAATTTTTACTTATTTTTCTTTCTCTCCCTAACGAATTTTTACATTTCCATTTTATTTTTCATGTGTGACATCGACGAACATAATAAAAAATTATGATTATCCCATCTATCCCACAGTGAAAATGTAATTCTGTCGTATAATGCAATAACTTTTGATGATCATCATCATCGATAGAATCCGTAATTGATTGAATTAAATATAAAATTGATGATCTCATTGAATATAAACAAAAATTTTTTTTTTAGATATTTCGAATAAATTTGAATGACAAAAACAAAATTCAAGAAAATAAAGAAAGCGTTCCCTGCTAAGGTGCGAAAAAATGTGGAAATAGAGAAAATATGAAAATATTACAAAAAATTTGAATATTTGTTGTTGTTGTTTGTTCACTAAATATGGAAATCTGACAAAAAAGTATAAGTTAGGCGAAACCAATGAAGAGGAAGACAATTTTTAAAGTGAAATACGATTTGAGAAGATTTAATTTTTTTGTTTGTGTTTGTTATAAAATTTTCCTTTTATTTTGTGTGATAAAATGATTGTGATGATGATGAAAGGAAATGGATGGAAATTGATTATTTTGAATTGTGGATTTTCTTTTCTTCTTCGAATTTTTGTCATTTTATATCTTTGAAATTAATTTTGAATTTGTTTTATGGGTGATTTGAAAGTGATTTAATTTTCTTTTTCGTTATTTCGTATGAATTTATTGTTATTAGTGCAAATATTTACATATTCGATTTGTTTTGTTGATATTAAAGTTAATTTTTTTTTATAAAATTTATAGATCTAATTAGTTTTTTTATTAACGGCTCATTCATGCATTTCATTTTACAAGACTGTCATCATTATAACAAATTTGATACACATAATTAATTCTGAATTTAATTTTTAATATTTTGCGTCCGCAACCCATAAATTAAAATAAATGGATTTAGTTTCGGTTTTCTTTTCTTTATAATTTATATTTTTTATTTTCCTTATTTATTTTAATATATTTTGTCTCGCATGAAAAACATAAACATAAAAAAAAACTATTTGGAAAACCACAAAAAAATTTATGAAAACATGAAAAAAACAGAATTTTATTTTATTCTATTTTTATTAAATTTGGAGAAAACTATTAACATTTTTCATTGGAAAATTTATACGTTTGGAAAAACAAAATGTTTAATGATGATTTTATAAGAAAATACAATAGTTGTCGTTTTGTTTTTATATTTTTAGCAAAACAAGTAAAATTGAAAATTGTTTTGTTCTGAAATGGCATCTTTCCAAATGAACTATATTTTTGTTTTGGGAAAACTTAAACGATTATTATGTTTCTAAGAAAAGAAGTTAAGATGTTTGTTTTATGATGGTGTGATGTGATGGAGTGGTGAACGATTTTTCTTTTATTGTTTTGTTTGATGAAATTTGTTTAAATTTGAAAAATTTGTAGGTCAAACGTCTGGACCAAAACAATTTGTAAGTTAATGAAACACAAAATAAACCAACAAAAATTAAAATTTTCAATTCATTTATTTTTTCATAACAATACAAATAATTTATTTGAAATTTAATTAAATAATCTTTTTTCTCTCAATTTGCAACATCAGACATGAAGATAAACCGCCTTTTGAGTATTTTGAATTGAATCGATTAATTAATTTTTATTTCGTTGTCAAAATAAGAACCAACAACAAAATAAAATACAAGAAAAAAAATTAATACAATTTAATTCATTGAAGACAGAATAATAAATTATTTAGTTGAATGAAATAAAAAAAAAAAAGTTATACAAAAATATTTACGACATTTTTGGCCTCCGCATATCGAAGCACAGCAAAAAAAAAATAACGAAAGGAAAATTTATTATTTTGCAATTTAATTTATTTCGGTCGAATTCGAATATGTCATTCTGTGGACTATCACCACAAATAAGTTTTATTATTATTCTGGATTTTAATTTGACTGTTTAATGTTTATTCAGCTATTTTCTTTAACACAGATACGACAAGTTAATTTAATGCGTTGTCTGATTTTGGGTTAAATATACAATTGCCAAACAATAAATTTGGGACTGTTTAACCTTTGTTGTGAAACCATTGATCTAACGATCAGTTATCTGTTTTCTCTTATAAATTTTTGAATATGATGAAGTTTGTTATTAATGATGTATCACAACAATATAAAAACTAATCCCCGACTAACTTCCGTAAATGTTTCTCATAACTAATTAATTGTTGTCGATAACTTTTATTTTATATTTTTGTGTTCAGGTCTCATTTGAATCTCAATAAATTCAATATACGACTAAATTGATTTTTCGGTGTTCTTTTCCGAAACATTATCTCATTTATTTTCAACAAATTCTTTAATTTATTTTATCTAAACATAAACAAATTTTTTAACAAACCGTCACCAAAAATAACAAAACTAACAACAATCTATCTATAAATACTGTCATGTGTCATCAGCTGTTTAAACATATTTTCCTGAACCATTAAGAAAAATAGAAACAAATAAGCAAACTATAAGAAAATGAATAAAATATTGCTTTGAAGACAGAAAAAATTTAATTTTATTTTCTATCGTATTTCAGTTGACGATTTGTGGTTTTGTCGTTAGAAGTTAATAAATTATTTTCCGTTTTATCTAAATGAAAGTCGCATTAAAAATGGATAAAGAATAAATAATTTAAAAAAGTTAAATTAAATAAATAAAAGTTAAATAAATAATTTAAAAAAGTTAAATTTTGTTGAATTGGTTGGAATTTTTGGGTGGTCGTGTCCAATTGTAAAGATAAAATTAAATGATAAGGAATCTGCGGGATAGAGGGATAACTGTAATAGCTTAATAATATTTACACATCAATAAAAGCTGAAAAACACACAAAACTGCGCATCTAAGGCTTGTACAAGGCTTTTGCAAAATATTATGATCCTTGTCTGTATATCAAACGGAATGTTTTTGGTAGGTACGTAATTGGTCTTTTAGACTGTGAAGCAGCAATTTATATATTTGGAAAAAAATTCTACTAATCAATTAACATCAAGTTATCATGGTACATACTTTTGAAATCTAACCTCTTGCATCAGACCTGCTGATGGGGCTCTTAATATAGCATTTGGCTTATTTTAATCACACAACGAAAAACTTTTATGCTGTTTGTTCTTTAGAGGTGAACATACAGAGTTGACGAGATGTTTCTATTAAAAACAATACCAAAAACTTGTTTTATAAAAGTTGTTTAATAAACCATTGACTATACGCTAGGACCAACCAATCACCACAACTAATATTTACTGATACTCGACTTATGACAAACAGTTTTTCCTTTGTTTGTTTTCCTCTATCTTAGAGAAAAATCGTTATTTCTTCCCATAGACGTTCGTAAATTTGCGTCAATCATTTGATTCAAAATTGTACAATTATTGCGAGTTTTTTTTAAAATCTTTAAGAAAAAACGCTACCACAAAAAAATAATTGTTTCTCTTTCCCTGCGACTGCATAAATAAAAATGAACAAAAATTGACGTTTTGGATGTTATTATAACCAAACATTTAACTTTTGATATTTCATGAATTAAAAATTAATTTGTCCATAATGAAAAAAGTTTGGCAGCAAGTTTTAATAAGATACTTTGAAAATATATATATAACTTAAATATTTACTCGTGTCGTTAGAAAATGTTGCTTGTCCGTTATAAAATATTCACTGTTATTAAATTACTGGAAATAACACAATAAATTTAAATTGCTCTAAATATTTTCATTCATTTTATAAAAATAAAAGCAGAACTATTAAGAAAACATTTAACCTTTTTTTCGTTTTAAATCATTTAATTGTTTTTAATTTATAATTTCATAAAAATGTCTGTGGCTATAAATAATAACAAATGAAAATGGCGAGAAGAGAAATTGAATATGACTTGTCAGTGATCACTATTTGTTATGTATATAATCTATAATCTTTCTCTTAATAATCTATAATCTTTCTCCTAATCTTAATCTATAATCTTTCTTCATACAATTTTAAGGTTATGTTCTCTCTATATTTATATATACTCTAAGGCTAGCACAGAGATGAGAACCTTTAATAATCAAGTATTTTTTACACAAACAACATCGAAAATACTAATATTATTACTAACATATTAAAAACACTTGATGTTGCGCAAAACAAATTTTTTTTTTTACAATTCGATGTACATTTCATTTTCTTAGGACTTCATTGGATGTTTAGCTATTTATTTAGGGGAACAGTCCTACAAAAAATTATTTTTTTAAACAAACTATACAAAGCACCACAATAACAATACATAATACATAACAAATTAATACATAATAAAATACAAATTAACAATTAATTACAAATTAATTAAATTAAAATACAAATTAAAAATAAATAAATAATCTAAAAATTACAAATAATAATTTTAGAAATAAAATAAAAGGAAAAAGCAACACTTTACAAATACAGTAACAGTAACGGTACATTAATAATAAAAAATATGAAAAATCCAGAAAAAAATAAATTTAATAAATATTGTATGAAGAATGCTGGGTACCCAAAAACGAAACAAATCAAAAGAGTACAAATCTCATATGACTCCATAATATCCAATTTCTTTTCTTTGGATTGTGTGTGTAAAATCGAAAGGTTATCCATTGTAACATTATGATTGATTACATGGTTTACCAGAGCAGGATCTCTACTTCCTTTTTTGATAGCAGGATAGATGTTCTTTGGCTCTATTTTAAAATTTCTTCCCGTCTGCCCGCAATAACTTGAGGAATCTGTTATGACCGGGGAGATATTCTGAAGAAGTTTTTGTCTTTTTTTTTTCTAAGCAAATTTAAGACAATCTTACTCTTGTAGCCATTTTTGTATGTTATTGCAAGTATTGTGATAAGTTCCTTGTTATAGTCAAAAACAGAAATTGGTATATTAATAAGTCGCTCAAGAAAAGCATGAAATGCGAATAGTTTTGTATTTAATGGATGGTTAGAGCTAGCAGGTATAATGACATCGGAGTATAGGTTGGTTTTCTAAAAATACAAAAATCTAGTTCTAGGTGATTTTAAGAAATTAATTGCCAGATTTGATTCAACTTCCAGTGTGTATTTGATAGTGATGAACTGTGAATTGAGCCAATATAAAAACAATCTAATAATGTGTCCGTACCACTCCAATAGCACAATATGTCATCCTCATATCTGTACCAAAATACTATACCAATATTAATACTAATACTAATACAAATACTAATACTAATAGTAATACTAATACTAATACTAATACTTATACTAATACTAATACTAATACTAATACTAATACTAATACTAATACTAATACTAATACTAATACTAATACTAATACTAATACTAATACTAATACTAATACTAATACTAATACTAATACTAATACTAATACTAATACTAATACTAATACTAATACTAATACTAATACTAATACTAATACTAATACTAATACTAATACTAATACTAATACTAATACTAATACTAATACTAATACTAATACTAATACTAATACTAATACTAATACTAATACTAATACTAATACTAATACTAATACTAATACTAATACTAATACTAATACTAATACTAATACTAATACTAATACTAATACTAATACTAATACTAATACTAATACTAATACTAATACTAATACTAATACTAATACTAATACTAATACTAATACTAATACTAATACTAATACTAATACTAATACTAATACTAATACTAATACTAATACTAATACTAATACTAATACTAATACTAATACTAATACTAATACTAATACTGAAGAGGACAGCATTATGTATTCGTGTGGCTGGCGAACGTTCAGCTGAACACAAGATTCCGTACGCTGGTTTCAATCTATCAATGGAGATTGATTGTGGTTTGAAAGGAAAAACTATTTGCGTAGGTGTCGAATTATTTTATAATGACCTTCGTACAGTCTTTGTAGTCCAGTTCTTACCTTTCATACTCGTACAAATATGTAGACACCGTTTTATAACGACTTTGGGATGAAAATGACGCTTTGTCGTTGTGTTATGTAATCGATCGATGAGCGTGTCGTTAATGAAACTGTAAAAGAATATTTTCCACAAAAAATACACCGAGAAGTTTCAACGTATTGCGTTGTTTTTGACCATAAATGCAGCTTTAAACTGTCGATCTAAACGTACTGCCATTCTTGTGGATGTTTAATTATTGAATCAAATTTACGTTCGGAACCAGAAAGTAAATTCTGATTGTTTTTGATTTCGTTCAGTTTTAGACTGAATTACCCGTATCAGAGGCTTCCGGTGTCTTGGACTTTCTGAGTAAATTGGGCAATTGTGTATGAATCCGAGCAAATATTTAAGCAAGAGTTGTTTTAAATTGGTGGTAGTGGTTTATTATACCGACGAGTTGCTGAATTTGTTTGATGTTTGTAGAAGCTGTGAAATCCTTAATGGCATTAATGTTTTCATTTGAAGGCAGAATCCCATTAGAAGTTATCTTGTGACTGAGGGAATGCAAAGTGTTTGCGTCAAAAACGCACCTTGAACTCTTTATGTAAATGCTTAATTTCGACAGATATTTGAAGTGAATTTAGTGTTGTTCCTCATCTATTGAAGCGACTAATATGTTATCTATGTAGTCGAACAAAAAGTCGAGATCTTGCACGATCGAGTTGATAAAACGCTGGAACGTTTGTGCGTCATTACGTAAACCGAATGGCATTCGTCTTTCGAGTGAATTTAAAGAGGCCCAATGGGGTCGTGATTGCCGTCTTATTAATATCCATATTCGCTGCTAGAATGAGATCATAAGCTTTGAGGAGATAAATTTTCGAAAGAATTTTGCATCCTTGTAAGTGCATGTAGAAGTCCTGAATATTAGGTATCTGGTAACGATTGGGTACTGTATGACCGCGTTTAGTTTACGATAACCCCACATAGTCTCCAGTTTTGGTTTCGTTTCTTGACCATGTGAAGAGTGTAATGAAGTTGTTATTAAAACTTCGTAATTTAGAGTCGCATTACTTTCTCACGCACATTAAATTTACATTAACAAGTACTTTCTACTTTAATTTTACCCTTTTCCAACACAATTTCTTGCACTCAGTTCGTAATCCTTTTATTTGCAGAATTTGTTTTCAAGTTTGTTATGAGTTAGTTGTGCAAACTCTTTAGTAGGTACAAAACTTAACGAAAGAAAATACCCAAGAAACAAACTTATCGTTTTGTTATTGTATGTAAACGGCTGTTACTATAAATAGACGGCAGCAGATGGCTTCCCTCTCTCAGTCTGGATCATAATTTATTATCGAATTAGAATTTTGTGACATTGGTCTGTTGAGATGTCATAATAATGATTATAATTTCAATGAGTTGGCAAAAAAATTTATGGGAATGCAAAGTTAAAGCCCGCTTAAAGCAGGCAATGATAGAAAATTTTTTTTTGTGATAGTGCTAGTTTAAATGTAATTTATTATTTATGTGTAGTAAAATATTCATAGTAAAATTCCAAAACAAAAAAAAAGATATATAAAAAAAAAAAAAAGAAAATTATTTGTTTGTGCTTGTTGAAAAATTAGATAAAATTAAGATTATGAATTGTGACATATTCATTAAGCCGTACATAGCCTATCAATGTTAGGATAGAAAAATAATTTACTTATGATTCCTATTTAACGAGGAAAATGTTGTTAATAAAATATAAAATTTAAGTTTTTTTTGATAAGAAAGTAAAATGAATAAAAACAAAATCGTAAAATAATAATTCTTCTGTGAACGTTGTGTTATGCGAAAATAAAATCGAGTAACCCAGATTTAAAATATTGTTCGTCATAGTGTGAGACGTAGTGGTTTAAGATCATAAATCTAACTGTAAAACTCACTGTAATTTTCCTACCATAATTAATATCGACTACCGTCGGACCGGATTATCTTTTGTTACGGGCTGTTTGAAGGATGAAATTGGAACAATTAATTTACTAATTAAAAGAAACAAAAATACGGCCGCGGTATTAATATTCAAGTGTTGGGGAAAACCAAGTTTTATTTTGTTTTTTTTGTGTTTTCACCCAATCATGGTGGTTCTGTGACATGATGCAGTGATCGTGATTATCATAATATAAACCTGTATCCAACTGTCTATTTTAGTACGGTTGTTACTTAACGGAATTACATCGATTACCATCGGTGCAACGATTGGAATTGCATACAACGATATTCACAGACAACTGTTTTGCTTGAAGTACCGAATGTCATTTGTTCAATGGCGGGATGACCTCATCTCAATGTTTAAAGTTGATCATGGATAGGAGATAGATGTAGCTGAGTGTGGAGGTGGGTGAGTTCCAGACCAACATGGGGTGCGTACCGTCTTAGTTATAAATATGTGTGCATGGAAGGGCGGAGGTATGCCTGTGGATATCTGTAAGTGTATAGAGACGAGTGTATGTGTTTGAGTGTAGGGGTGGTTGCGTGAGTATATTCAAAGCGTATAAGTGTGTGCATGGTATCCAATTAAGCACCCGATTTAAATTACAACGCAATGAATTATGATTTATTTGAAATTAATAAGAATGCTTTGATTAATCATGAAGATGTGCATAAAATCGCATACCATTATGATAATAAAAATTATAAAACGTCTTTTAACTTATTAATAAAATTTTTTTTACACTTAAATGGAGTTTGTCGATAACATAGGAGTTTTTTATGTGTTGTTTGTTTACTAAACGAGTATGTACCTAAATTATACTACGGTAATAAAACTACAAATACGCATTACCTTTGTTCGTATCCATTAAAAATATCTCCAAATACTTATAGTATTTGAAATGACCTGTGTGATTACCATCAACACTTAAGTCTTCCATCTGGGTCTCCTTAATGCTTTTGAAATTGTCTAGCGTAAACAATGAATCTCTTACCGCTTATAAAAATGTTGTGATCTATTACATGAGAGCGTCAATGGATTCAAATCTTGATTATGATTATCGCTTAGAAAAGTTATCTTTGATTTTCACTGAAATTTTCGATTCAGGAACTTTGGTGGAGGAAATTTACAAGCCTTAATTCCCGCCAACTAACCATTTATTACGTGATACAGGGTAAATTTATGCCGAATTATGTGACATACGTATATGCGGATATACATCAAAGATATGACCGTCCTCACGATTTTACTTAAAAACTTCAGGAACTATTATCGTTTGATCGAAAATTATGATAAAAGAATCGAAAAATGTGACCTACATTCAGTGGAGAATTTAATTAAAATAAAAAAATATTAATCTAAAGACCCTAATCGAAGAAGGATTTAAAATAAATCTTAATGATTGGGAAAATATGGACACTGATTCTCATGGAAAATTCTATGAGGAATTATAAATCAAAACTGTAATGTAATTTTGTGAACTATTTTATAGAAGGTTTTGCTGTTTGGTGTAAACTGAATATAGAGGATGATATGATAATGGAAACATATTCGTAAATTATGAACTGATGGGATCAAAACGTATTTGAATTAAATCATCAGTGTTTTATTCACGACTCAAGCGAACAGTTAAATGTTAAGATGTAGGTATGGGTGTTTGTGGGCTTATGTGTGTGAGTCTTTGTATGAAGGTGGGAATAGACGTGGTGATCGCGGTTCTTTGACACGTAGGGGGTCGCCAGAGTCTGTCAAGTTCACTTGCTTTTTTTTCTTATATCCGCTCTTATTATATGATACGCGTACTAAACCGATATTTGTGCTGGAGTAGCAGGTATTATTCTTTCGACACCACTTACTGAAGCTAGTTTGGGGCTTTATAAACCTCATCTAGGTGCGCGGCCTGCTATGCCACTTCATTGTTTTATCAATGAAGCAGCGCTTCATTACAAAAGGACTTGACGAATTCTTTATTCGACTGTATGCTGAAATTTTGTGAATGCATCTTTTTGTTGTATTGGATTAAGTCTTCTTAGTCGAGACACTGGTATGTGGCCTGTTTTAATGATTTTATGCACCACTTTGGGTCGGACCGGTAAATTGTAGTTCGGTTCTGTTGTTAGGGAAAGATACTTCTATGCTTTGTAGAGATTAATCATCTATGTCATGAGGTAATCCCTGCAAGTTGCTCCATCTGTTTCGTCAACAATTGTTTAAGATTTTAGATGCTTCACTTAAACTGGCAACATGTGCTCTTTCTTACCTTTCCCTTTTGAGTTGTATTATCTTCATCGAATAGAAAGCCTTTTGAAACGCTGTGAAAAATTTACTAGCGGCTGCATTCTTTACGTTTTCTTTGGCATTTCGGCAGTCTTTAGGCTGGTGTTAGATACCTCGGCCTTATTGTTTGGAAGTTTATGCCCCTCCGTTAGCATTACTCATGGATGATTTAACTACTATTCCATTAGCTATGTTAATTTTTTTTTTCAAGTACGTCTCTTATTGCCTACATCAATAATTAACCGTCATCACAAGTAGGTTAAAAATCTTAAATATTTTTGATGCAAACACTAAAAACTACTTTAAAAAATTACTCAATCTTAAACCAAAATAAGAAAACTGATCAATTTATTCAGAAAAGAAAACAAATCATTCAACCAACTCAAAAAATATCTATATCACAAAGATGATCTATATATTTCCATCAAGGTTATGTCCATTAAAACTAAAACAAACTAATATCATTTTCAAACAAATAAATTATTTCCCAAGCGTAACATTAAACTTTTGAGCTTCTACTAATATAAACTATAACATATATATTTCGAATTAAAAATTATTGAATGAATTATTTCTTTAAATATCAATTTTCACTTAAAGACATTAACATAAAATAGCGTAACCAAAATTAAACTATTTCAAATTCAAGGCGCCAACATATTTTGTTTAGAATAAATTTAATTACAATGTGTGGATAAGTTGGGATGTGCTTGGCTTAAAGTACACAAAATTAAATTAAATAAAAATTTATATATATTCCTGACTTAAGATGGCTTCTGGTCTTTGATCTTTTTAGCGAAAAGTGATACAACTGAACTTTTTAAACCAATAACTTAACAACGCCCCTCGTACTTTTGTATTACTTAATCTTTGTTTATTTATGGTTTCCATATTTATTTTATCTAGCAATTTATGAAAAAATTAATAGTTTACGACCAGATTTTTTGTTGTGGTAATAGCGGAGTGTTTGCAAAATTTATTACAATTTAATTAAGAAATATTTGTGTTAACTGCACTAATTTTATCAATAACAAATTTTGTTACAAAAATAATTTTATTATTCACAAAAATTATAATACTATTAAACAACAAGTTATCAATTTTTTGTATTTTTCATGGGTTTCTAAAAGCTCACGTGTCAACGAACACACAACAATATTATATTACAATAAATACAAAAGTTATAACTGTCATCGCAAAAGGTAAAAATTTTAATTAAAAAATCCACCTTGATTCGCATGAAAAATCAAACAAAACGGGAAATTTAAAAAATTTTGTCCATATAATTTGGTTTTTTCATTTTTTCCATACCAACAACAAAATGGAAATCCTTTTGTCAGGTAACACATACTTTCAAATGGAAAAATGTTTAAATTATAAAATTAAATTAAAACAAAAATTATAAAGTTTAAAATCCGTGAAAATTCGTTGATTATTTTCATATTATGCTTGTATGTTGGTATATTTTCGTTTGTATGTGCAGGTAAAAAGGATGAAAATATAGAATAAAGGAAATTAATAGGGAAAACAACCGCTAATTAATCGTTTGAGTAAAACGTGAATAATTAGGTTTGTATTTCGTGGGATTATACATGAACAATTTTGAAGATTTTTGACTGAGTGTGATGTGATATTTTGAAGTCCGTTGCTAGAGAGATGGTAATTCAATAATTTTTAATCATTTCCTGTAGTTATATGTTAATTTGAAATTGGTGTTAGGAGAAATTCCAAACAATCGTAATCATGTTATGTAGACTGGAGTATGATAACGTCGAGCGGTAGGGTTTCAGATTTATATAATGTCTGTTTTCTCATGAGGCACAATTTTGCTTACCATACGTAGTTCATAATAGTTTCTCATTCATCCACCATCCATAGACATATTATTTTTTATATATAGTTTCCGTTACATAAATTTGTTCTTCGCATGAAGCAAGTAACAGTAATATTTCCTATACAATCCCCTATTATTGATTCACACTGCGTTTTCACCAGCATTATTTCACCATACGTCATAAATTTGAATTCTCCGGACACTAACCGTGATTGCCCGGAATGTTTTCAAACCTCAAACAGCTGTGCATATGTGCCCAGTCGTCGCAATAGAAAAAATTATTGTCCTACAATTAGTTATGTATTCGATTTCCTTATATGGATATTTTTGTTTATCAATTTGTCTCTCCGTTATAGATCTACGTTTTACTGTAATACTATAGTAAGCTGTTATTTCGTGACACATAAACATCATAAGATCGGTTAAACTTACGTTTAATTCATTTTAATGTTTCTTACAAATGTGTTGGAAGTGACTTATTTCGTGAAATCATCTTACAATGTTGTGTATTACAAAATAACAAGCGGTTTTGTTTTAACGAAAAAGGTCCTAACATTTATTAACATAATATAAATTAATTTCCTTTCAACAGAACCACTATGTCGAATTTTTCGGTATTAAAAGTGCTATAAAAAGAGATGACTATACTACCTCTCTCTCTTAGTCTATTTTTTTTCCTATTGGAATTTTGTGCGTGGTTGACGTCTCGTAGTCTAATTTAAAACGTTTGCATGTAATATTTGTTTGATATGTTAAACCTTTTTCGTTTTGATATTTTTCTGATTTTAAAAAAATATTCCTTACTAAATTTTAAATAGAAATTATGAATGTTGTTATTTGTTTATAATACTGTTAGTTTTATTATTGAATATAAAGAATAAATTGTTAAATAAATTGTTAGATAAAATAACAGTGACTAGTGATGTCTTAAATAAAAAAATTAATTCTACTACATAGTTATCGTTTCGCTTAATTTACAAAAATTG
Organism: Diogma glabrata; assembly: GCA_963693315.1. Classification (NCBI taxonomy): domain Eukaryota; kingdom Metazoa; phylum Arthropoda; class Insecta; order Diptera; family Cylindrotomidae; genus Diogma; species Diogma glabrata. The sequence goes on from OY856187.1 coordinate 417,543,217, forward strand.
GGAATTAATTTACAAAAAAAAAAAAATATATGTATGTTTTGTGAATTGTTCTGATAAAAAAAAAATAAAATTTAATTTAAAATATTTTATAAAGTGAAATATAATGCCAGCAAGACAATAGAGTTCATTTTTTGTGTAACAAAGTTTTGTTATTATTTCAACTCAACATTGATATCAGAGTTTTGCTATTACTACTTGTTTGAACGCGACATTTGTGTCAAAGTTTTACTATTACTATCGTATATTATCTCAACGCATCAGTTGTATCAAAGTTTTACTATTACTGCTGTGTATTATACATATTTCAACGCAACATTGGTGTCAAAGTGTTACAATTGCTGCCGTATATCATACCTATTGAAACGCATCACTTATATAAAATTTTTGCTGTTACCACCGTATATTTGACATATTTCTACTCAACGTTTATATCAAATTTTTGCTGTTACTACCGTATATTATTGCAACTCAACATTTCTGTCAAATTTTTGCTGTTGCTATCGTATGTTTGACATATTTCAACTTAACATTTATATCAAATTTTTGCTGGTGCTATCGTATATTTTACATACTTCAACTCAACATTTGTAAAACATTTTTGCTGTTACTACTGGATATTTTACTTATTGCAACTGATATCCAATTGTGGTGTGATTACAACGGACGTTCAACTCAACCTTGATATACACTTACCTTGTGTTATTACAACCAAATTGCACCTCAGCATTCAAGAATTATTTATGCAATTTCAACCGTAGTACTATACCTGTTGGATTATTCGACGCTGATGGAGGGCTAAGGCCGTCTTGGAAGCCGGGAGGATTTAAGTATGGGGTGAGCGAACTTGATTTATTTTATTTACTTTTTTTACATAGAGGTGTGAATGCATGTGAAAGGGTGTGCAAGTGATTGAATGGGGGCTTGCCTGTCGATGCGTGTGTGTGTGTGTGAGCTGGCGATGCGTGTAGCAAGATGCATGTAGTCTTAATTGGTAATGATTCTAATCAAAATATTTTTTTTTCTTTGTTCCGAGGTAACGTCTCGTTTTCCAAATACCTTTTCTTTTATTATATTACCTGGACTTATGAATTCATATTTTTAAGTATATCAAAAATCATTCTCCAAATAACCTGTTTTACAAAAAAAAAGGAAGACAAATTCTTGTCAGGTTTTAACTTTATTAATGCTATAATACATTAACCAACTGTAAACTACAGGTATTGAAACAAACTGGTTTGGACATGTTTGTTTAAATTACAAAAAAATTATAACCTCTCTCGTTTGAGCGGAAAATATTTTTTTTTTGGGAATTACTTATGGTTTTATAATTTGTTAAAACCGTTATTAATAAAGAAAAAGGGAAATGATCAATAAAGACTTTCAATATAGCGTGTGACGTTCTCCAGTGCTCTAAGATTTGATTCACGGTGTACCAGCAATGGCAGTGATTTACGAGCTGTATCATATGGGTCAGTTGACAGCCATACAACTTAATTTTGATTACTACTCCTTTCGGTACTTGCTGTGGGTCTTAGCGCTTGGTTGTTTTGCTTCGCAGTCTGAATGTGTGGGTGAATGTTGGCGTGTGTGAAGCGTGAGTGTGTGGACGTTTGGGAATGATTGTGTGGGTTGGACGCGCTGATCGTAGGTCTTTCGCAAAACGGGTCGCCAGAGTCTCCATTTTCCACTTATATTTTTTTTCCATTTCTGTAACTTTTCGTAAATTGCGTACATTTCTGCATTTGTGTTGAAGCAGCAGGTAAAAATCTCTCAAATCCACGATGGCTGAGCTTTAGTCGTTACGGCGTTAAATTACTCTAGGTACGCATTCTGCTATGCCATTCTCATTGGTTCGCCAATGAGAAAGCTCTTCATTACAATCAGTTTTGTTTGTTCGATTATAAAAATTTTATTAATAAAATTTTACTTTAGCATTATAGTATCTCATAGCAAATATCTCATCTTATCATTTTTTTGCATTAGAAAATTAGACACAAAGGCGACTTCCAACAAAAGAAATATTCCAATCAAGTTTTATTAGAGTAATTTTCTTTTCATATTCTAATCATAACATGGAAGGACATCATAAGAAATGTAATCGTTTTTTCTAGTTTCAATTTACTCGTCTTGTTTTTTATTTTATGTAATCCCCCATCGTCTTAAAACTGAAAATTTAATATCTTCAAATTCTATATCGTTTCTTTGTTATATTTTTTTTTCTTTACAATGTTTCTTGATTTATAATTTAGGGTTTGCTGTATTTTCAATGCAGTTTTTACGTTTATTCATTTTACAGAGCAAATAAAAAATATAAAAAAAGGAAAAGGAAAATTATTATAATCTCTTATAAGTTGTTGAAATGCAATTCAGGAAAAATAATGGAACAATATGTTGGACGTGAAATCACAAAAAAAAAATGTCGTAAAACTGCATAGAAAAAGAATTCAAAAGATTTAAAAACTTGATCTAATCGTTTTTAACGACACACAATATACCTAAATAGAATTATATTAAAGCAATAAGTTTGAATTGGTTTTTTTATAATAAAAAAAAAATTAAAGTTGAGCTCTTGTTAGCTAAGCAATCAAACGATCATGCAATCGAATATTATTTCATAGATGAACTAATACACCCGCTAACCCTGACCCAAAAAATCGGACTAGCAACATAAACTAAAAATAAAATAATGTGTTATGGTTTATACATATAATTTATTACCTAATTCCCTAAAGCAATCATAAAGAATCATAATAAAATTCAGTTAAAAACCGAAAAAAAATAGATGTATTTCTTAATTCTTGTCACTCAAAATCTAATATTCTTATTATATTTTCTTAAGATGAAAAAAAAAAAAACAAAAAAATATTACAACAATAAAACATCTTAAGTTCATCAAAACCTGAAATAATAATAACTCAGTCAAAATTCAAAAAAAAAAAATTTTTTTGAGTGGGATGTAATTAACTGTAGAGATTATAGAGTAAGAAAATGAGTTTCTATTTTGAAAGTTATTTATCTTAAATTGGAAGTGAAAAATAAAGTAATAACTTTTTAATGAAAAATATTTTGAGGATTAGGAAAATTTGTTTGGATTTTTAGAGCCAGATGTTTGATGGGAAATAAAATAATTAGTAGTTGTGAGATAATACATAAATTAAAAATTTAGATGAGATTGTTTGAAAGTATGACGAGACTGTATTATTACTTCGGTCTGAAAGACCTAAGTATTACATTCATGAGCACAAATTGAAATTCTTACCCCCACTTTTTTTGGCATTTCTCGATGTTTTAGGACCTACTGATTCTAAAAAAGCCAAAAAAAATGTATGTCTTTCTGTAGGCCGTCCGTCTAGAAAACAACTGGACGGATTTGAAATTTTTTTTTTCTAAAAATAGTTTTACTCAATAGGAAGAGCCGAAAGGACGATGTGTTCGATAACTGTACCGGAAGTGAGTCAAAAAATCGTCAAGTGTGTCAAAACAAGGAAATTTGCATATTTTTTGCTTAAAAAACTTTCATTTTAAGTGATTACGAGTAGGAACATTGAATTTGGAGAAATCTTGATGATCGGGATTGGTATGTGAGACCAATATCTGGATTATTGCATTATAAGTTTGTCAAAAAAATGTTGTCAAGTGTGTCAAAAGAAAGATTTTTATTTAAATTTTTACCCAATTTTTTGGAAAAAAATTAAATTTATTATTTGTTTGAAATGAAATTTTATTATTACTATTGAGAATATTGGCATTATAAAATTGTCAAAAAAATAATGTCAAAAATAATAAAAGATTTAATTAATTTTTTTAGCCCATTTTTTGGAAAAAAAAAATGTAGCTGTTTTTATCACGACATTTACGTCATTGAAAATGAAATTGGACATGGAAATTTTTGAATTTGTTATAGTTTTTGAAATATTTTTGGAATTTTGAAAAAGTTTGTATTTTTGATATTGTGATAATTTTTGCAATATTTTTAGAATTTCGGAAAAAGTTTTAATTTTTGATTTTGTAAGAATTTTTTGAATATTTTTAGAATTTTGAAAAATTTTAAATTTTTGATTTTAATTTTTGGAATTTTGAAAAAAGTTTCAATTTTTGATTTTGTAATGGTTTTTGCAATATTTTTAGAATTTTGGAAAAGTTTGAATTTTTGGAATATTATTGGAATTTAGAAAAGTTTAAATATTTGATTTTTTTCTAATTTTTGGAATATTTTTGGAATTTTGAAAAAAGTTTGATTTTATTTAATTTTTACAATATTTTTGGAATTTTGAAAGAAATATGAATTTGTGATTTTGTAATATATTCTATAAACGCTAAATGGAGAGGTTTTTGAGTAGTTTGCTGAGTGTATCATCTTTTCACTAAATTATGTTAATTTATGATCTGTTATAATTTTCTGGCAACGTATTGATGTTTCGTGTTAGTTTTGTAATAAATTTTTAAACAGAGATAAAAAATTACTTGTACTTTAACAAAGAGCTATGTTTGATATACATCGCTGCCCAAAACTAAAAACCATGTCCTCATAAAAGTTTTTTGCCGAAAACTATATCAAAATCCTTAACCCAGACCGAAGTCTTGATATCTCAGAGCTGTGAGATTTCAGCCCCTCCATATTTTTGTTTTTGGTTTATTGAATTCTAAACGCAATACTCCATAAACTGTACCGAAAAGGTATAGACAAGTGCAAATAGAAAAGAACGATAGAATCTTAGAAAGGAAGAATCGTTCTTGAGGCTATCAATTTCAGATAAGGACACTAATGTACACACTTGTAAGGCATTATCATTTATTTCTACCAAAAAATAATAACTCAACTACAGTTGACTCTGTTTTTAGATTATTTTTACATAGCTCTGAATTCAGTGAAATAATGGGGTATTTTTGTATTTTGGTCTTTCGCATGTCGGTTGTACGTGTCGGTTTGGCCCTTATTTAATAAAATTTCTCTAAATCGCTAAAATGGACATCGACTAAATTATTACTTTTTGTGGTTTTGTTCGTTGAAAATTATAATTAGTACACCTACTACAAGTGTAAAATCATAACCTTCTACCTAGTAATTTTAATAGTTGAATCAGCATTTAGGTTACTCTTATCCTGACGGACGTCTAGAACTGCTACTTACACCGTCGTTCTTGTGTAAGTTCCGGTGTTATTTTTTATAACAAAGTTGCGTACTCATTCTCCACTTCCTTTGACTATATCGATAACGATGTTCTGCTTCCAAAAAAATTGCTTAATATTAACCGAAGATTAAAATAACATCGCCAATCGTTTTTTGAAAAATTTCGTTCTTCTGGTCAGCAACAGTAAGTATATCAGTAAGCCAAAATAGTTAAGAGATTTTTTTTCCAATATCTTGTAATGTCTCCTTTGTAGAAGAACATCATCATCAATCGTTGAAAGTCAAAACGCATGAAAACCCAGGTGAAAAATAATTGGGTGTTAATGCTTCTTCGTGGTCATAGTCAATTGGCTCGTATGGACGAGAATTTGTAACATTTTCTATTTTGTCCAGAAAGCTTCTCAATCGCTTGGTTTTCGGGCGTGGAGAACCGATATAACGGATGATTAGACGGATTGAACCAGTACCTTCCATGCACCACCCATGTGCGGAAACTATACTGGTAAAATAATTCCCAGATGAATAATTAAACAGAGCACTTCCCTACTGGGTAAATGTAATCGACGAAAATATAAATGAAAAAAAAACTTATCGTTTCCGTGAACGTCTAAGCCAACCTTTATTTTGTTATAAATGCCTGAGCTCGAATATAGAGGGTCTTTTATTTCTATTATTCTCTTATTAGAATTGTTGGTGTTTGACATGTGATCGGTGAGTTGGCATCGAAGTTTGAGTTTGTTTTGGTTCAAAAAAATATCTTCCAAAAGTTGTATTCGATGTTTCCTTTTTTAAATTCAATTAAAAGTGAATTAATAATATGAGTTAATTGGAATAGCTATGGAAAAAGATCTTTGAGGAGGTTTGGTACCGTTAAGTTCAATACCACCAGGAAGATAAGGTTAGAAAATTGGATTGCTTCCGAATAAAAAAAAAAAAAAAAATTGATTTGTGGTAGCGGACGTTATCTAATCGGATTAACAAGGTAATGAATTTAGAACAAAAAGAAACTTTTAAAATTAAATCATTTACTGGAATTTAAATAACAAAAAAACACTAAACAAAAGAAGAAAAACAATCAAAAAATTTTTTTTATATGTTAGTGCTGTTGTTCAATTGTGAGAATAAGGATAGTAATAATAACTTAGTTAATTCTATTATAATGTGTAATGGCGGACTATTCCAATTTTTACTCTGAAAATAATAATTTTCAAACTCAATTATAATTTTATTAATTTTCTTAAATTGTAGTAAATGTAGCTACATTTTTCTGTACTACTGTTGACGGTTTAGTTACGTTATCAATTTCACTTAACAAACATGTTTATATAAATGATTTTTTTTTTAACTTGGAAAAAGGGGAATTGTTTATGGAAGGGGAAACAGAAGATCGATGGTATGATATAAAAGTTCGAATTGTTTAAATCAAACAGATCAGTATAATTTGGAAATTGAAAAAGAAACAATATGTTATAAAAATAAAATTTATTTATATTTATAACAATTGTTTAAGTTTTTTTAATTGTGTTGTGTTAGTATAATTTTAAATTCATGGAATAATATGTTCATTTGTATTAAGGTTTTACATGTTTCCTTTAATAACATGAACAGTGCTAAATAAAATAATAAAAAGAAAACAAAAGTTATCTGTCAAACCGAAATAAAAGTTTTACATAAATAAATGCAAAAGCTAAGAATAAAAATTTTATTTGTGTTTTATCCTACTTAGATTTTTTTGAATCACTAGTTTTAATTTCAAAATCGAATTTATTTTGAAAAATTAAATAAAAATGGAACCTGATAAATCAATTAAAAGTTCGTTCGACGATTTGTCGAATGTCCATGAAGAATTAAAGGCTGAGTGATGATAATGAAACAACAGTTTTTGATGGTTTATGAGATATGGTTAGAAATGGACAACTTATGAAAAGTCGAGGAGAATTATTATTAATATTATTATGTGTGGTTAGTTATACAAGGACACTAGTAAATGGAACAGTTGTAGAGAATGAAGAAAATATTGTTGTTTAAACTGGTGATGTTATGAAAGTTTTTGTTTGTGATGGTAGTTTTATCCATTCACATGTTGCATTGATGAAAGAAAACTATTACAGCGATGGATGTTGTTATGAATTAAAAAGCAAAGACCTACTTTATATGATGTTAGAAGACAACATTCATCAGGAAAATAAATGTAAGCTTATTTTATATATTTTGATTTGTATAATTTTTGATTAAATTATTTTCATGTTAGTAAATTAATAGTAGTTTTCTGTAAATCGCAATAAGAGATTTCCAAGTGTAAATTTTGTTTGTTTGTGTATAAATTCAGTATTCCGGTAATAAATTCAGTTTTCATATAAGGTTAAGTTTTATCCGGTGTAAATTAAAATAATAAATTATTTATAAAAGTCCAAAATCCTTATAAATGTAAGTTCGATTTGCATTTTTGTGGCATTATAAGTTGCAAAAAAAAGAGAAAAATAGTATTTTAATAATAGTTCAATTTAATTAAGTGGAACAAATTTATCTGTTTAAAAGAAAAAAAAATTCTAATTAAGGACGGGAACTGTCGAACACAGTAAACCCAATGTGGATGGGGTTGTGCATTGGCTATTTTTTCTTCTTAATTAAATTGATGCTAACAATGACAAATGTACCAATTAATTACGGTTAAGTTATGTTTGCATGAATATTGAGAATAAATAAACTTTATATGAATAATATCGCTAAAATAAAGAAAAAAACTTTAAATAATTTTTTTATGGAAAATTTATCACGTGTACCAAAAACAGAGATGAGATATTTTGGGTGATTCAAATTTTGTTTATGTTGTGTTGCTGCACGGAAAACTGAGTGAATATATAAGTTATAACAGACGGATGTTTTTTTTGTTGTTGTTCAAAAATTTTTCTAGCGATATTGGTAAACCGTTCGTCGCAGTGTGTTACTACCCAACGATTAAACACCGTCGATTGAATCAACAGTTATCTACCTTCATGCATACGATTCAGCAGTAAAATCCTTGGCGTGATCCAATCGTGTTGCTTAGGACTGGAACCGGTGTACCTTCAAAAAGGTCAGCTTGATTCCACCCTAAACGCTAGCGCGTATATACGTTCGACCTTCAATCTCGTTCACTGGATTTATCAGATATATATTGCTACAACCAATTTTTTCAACATTAAATCTCGTTCACTGGATTTGTCAGATATATATTTCTACAAACAATCCATTCAACATTCAATCTCGTTCACTGGATTTATCAGATAGACATTTCTACAAACCATTCATTCAATATTCAATCTCGATCACTGAATTTAACAGCTATATACGTTTTTATATGATTTTTACGTACAATTTATTCCATGTACGACCATCTTCGAATGCTTCACCTGTAGTGTATTTTTAACGTGTAATCGATCCACATTTAGCCTAGAGAAGATGATCCGCTAATCATCCAGGGAATAAGGATTGGGATTCATCACCAGTAGGGGGTGAGTACCTTTATATATACCTATATGTGCATGGATGTGTGGGGTGTAGATGTATGGATATGTGTAGGTGGGTATATGAAGGTATACGTGCGTGTGTGTGTATGCGTGAGTGTATGCGGGGTGTGCGAGTGTGAGTAAAATGTAGCATAGGGGTATACGTGACGGTTGTGGCTACTTCCAGAATGGGGTCGCTAGAGTCTTCTTTCTTCACTTTTTCTTTTAATCTCCGATCCGATCTATAAACAATATATGCATACAATTCCGGAATTTGTACTAGGCAGCAGGTATAATCTCCCGTTCCCGCAGACTAGAGCTGGTTTAAGGTTCAATAACGAACTAAGTACGCGGCCTGCCATAACCATTCCATTGGTTTTCCCATGGAACTAGTCCTCCTTTACAAATTTGGCGCCCAACGTGGGGCTTCTCTAAAGGCTATCACAGCAATGTGGTACTCTGGAGAAGTCCCTCTATAATACAAAAAAAAAAAATTCGAAAAAAATTTGGTTTTTCTTCAAAGGTGGTTATGATACTAATGACTTCTGAAAGTGTCAATACCGAGACATCAGGAACGTAGAAAATTCTTTAACACCATCTATACCTCAGAAAATTAAAATTACTAAAAAAATGGTAAAACTCAACCCTCTGGATACGCTCTCAGGCTGATTACCACAATGGTTGGTATATGCTGTGTGATAGGTGGTTATGGTACTAATGATTTCTGAAAGTGTCAATATCGAGGCATCAGGAATGTAGAAAATTCTTTAACACCCTCTATACCTCAGAAAATTAGATAAGTTAGATGTGATAAATAAATTTTTTTTTCGGGCTGGCTTTATCATTTGAAGACAATTTTTTAATTTTTTGGGCTGGATTCATGATTTATGCTGGTTTTCATGATTTTAGCCGAGACACATACAAAAAAATTCAACTTTTTTCGGGATGGATTTTCGGGCCAAATTCACAGACATGAAAGATGCTAGCATTAACCTTGAAAAATATGTAATTAAGCCCAGTGGATCATAAAATTTCATTAGGATTGTTTATACTTCACGTTTTGTGGGCAGCGTTGATCATTCAGGATCTCTGAATTCATTCTTTCATAGTTGAACGAGTAATAAAATTAATCCGTTGTGGTTGATCATCACATACCAGTTTCGAAACCTCCTTGCGCGTAGACTTGTATAGCCTGAACCTCAGTTTCAAAGCTATCCAACTAGTCGTCCATTAAGTGGTTGTCAGTCATTCTTCGATTTGATTTTACATTCATATTCTTGACTCTACTGTGCAGAATACGGAATATGTTGTGCCAAAGTTCATCACAAACATTACATAAACTTCGGGTTCTCGATTGTATTCACAGTTTCCCCATAAAGAACGTTGTGACAAGCGGTCTGCCTTTCAGATACGAGCTCGGTGGAACATTTCTTTGATGACTCCACATAAAACGAAACAACATTCTAGGAATCGGTAAAGAATCACAGAAAATGGCAATAATAGTCTGAACCCTTCAGCAATTTTGAATTAAGCGAAATTTCAGACTCTTTTGGGTTCGTTACCGTAAACATAGTTTATGATCTACACTTATTTGTATATCTGATTTGGGTTGACCGGTAACATTATTTTTAAAGGTAACTTTTATTGCAGCTAGTTGATGATTGGTTTTTACCACATCTTTAGTATGGTTTCTTGCGTCTTGTTACGGAACTGTTTAACCCGTAAAAGTTTATTCGTCTAAAAACTTTCTTCTACGTGAATCAATGCATTCAATACAACTGATTGTCTTTTTTTTTTAATATTTCTAGTTTACCCGGTCCGGCATGTTATTTTTTTTTGATTTGCAATCTCAACTTTGTATGCTGCTGGTTCATGAAATTTTTTGATATTTACTTGGATTTATGGTAACTGTTAGACAGCACGTGAAGATACTAAACCGTTAAAGTTGTAATTAATAAAAAAAAATTAAGTAGTAAAAAAATGTATGTATAACCAAAAAACCAGATAAACCAGATAAATTGGTATTTTAACTAGAATTTCAGATGGTCAAATTTATTAAATTTAAATTGTAAACAACAAAAATAAAAATAAAACTATGTTGTGTTCGTGCACCTAAATTTTTGAGTGTTTTGATCTGTTAAAAGTAGGATTTCCAGAAAAAAACAAGACTTTAAACAAAATTCAATATACAGTTAAGTCTATGATTCTTGCATGTGATTATTTTGGATAATTTGAGTGGATTCTTTTTGTTATAGATTAACAACGTTTTAAGGCAGGTTATTACATTCAGAAAAATAAAACTTGTCGTCGTCATTATTGTTTTTTTTTTGAAGGTATAACGGCCCATCAGTTATTATTTGGATCCGGAACAATCATGGGGTGAGTAAAACATTTTAGTAATTTTTTTTAATGTACTAATTGTAGTTGTTTTGGTGGTGGTGTGGTGATCAAGGTTTCTTCGATCTTTGGGGTTGTCAGTCTCTACTACTTGTTTTGCTTATTTAAATATGTTTACTCAGTTTTTTAGCGTGCATAGTTGATTATTTGTACTGAACTGGGGGATATTACTGTTCGAACACACATGACTGACACTCGCCGGATTATAACTCTGCCAGGGACGCAGTCCCCCGATTGTTTCCTGCTAGTAACTCAGTAGCAGGTTCAGTGTTCATTAGAGTCTATTGTATCGGCAACTGAAGCTCCTTTATAAGATGATTGCTGCCGTAGTAGCTTGTAGTTCCCTTAAACACATTGCCTTTTTATTTTTATTTTTTCGTCTGGTAGTGGATTTTCTTCATCTAGTTTTGTTTTGCTAAAACAAAAGACTTTAGTTTAGATGAAAATATTCATGAACGACGGCGGCTTAGAGGTTTTATGTTATGCTTTATTCTACGTGTACGATTGACTAATACATAATTACACTTGGTTACTGTTGAACTGGTGGGTACTGGTACTGGTTATATACCTGGTGCAGACCTAGGAGGAGAGTCAACCCCGTTTTTCTAGGGATCGTATGTTTGACGCTGCTGCAGATAATTTTGACAGCTTATTTTATTTTTCTTTATACAAACATTTTATGATTGCGACATTTAATAGTTTTTATAATATATATGATTTCGATATGTCTAAAAAAAGATTTAAAAAGAAAAAAAATTTAAATTCCCTTAATGTAGTTTAATGTTAATACATATAGGACTACAAATTGACCAAGTGTTAGAAATTGATTTCACATTGATTGGAAACAATCAATAATGACTATACAATCGTGACTTAGGATGTTAATTAGAATAGAAATGTTCGCCATTCTATGAATTTACACAAAGCATTGTCTAGAAATTTAATGCAACAAATCCCATATAATGTAAAAACATTTTCCATAATATGGAGTCTAATGACAGTGGAAAAATTCAACTTAAGTAAAAATTAGTGATGAAGAAGTTTCAACTTTGAAATTGTCATCGCCTCAACGGCGTAATCGATAGCGTGTCTGCCCAAGGATTCGAGCCGGGCACTGACGAGGTAGGTTCGAATCCCAACCGAAACACGAAAAATGTGAAGTGGAGTTTTTTTTCTGAGAAACTTCAAAACCAGATCTTTGAATTGAAAATATTCCAATTACTTCTTTACTTACTTGAGTTTAATTGATCTCAAAAATTCAAAATTGATTTAAAAAGAAAATTAAAGAAGATTTTCGAAATCGAACGCTTGCTCTAGTGCATGCTTAGATTAGATTTTACTGGAAGATTATTGGTTTATAGTATTAAGTTTTCTGTGATATATTTTACATCGTATTTTTTGTTTGTTCTATGTTCTATGTTTAAGGTTAGGCTCATCTGTTTTTTATCTAAATTTTGTGATTATTACTATGGTAAGGTGTTTATAGTCATTAGGGATGAAAAATCCTGTAGATTGTTATTATTAAGGAATATTGACTTGTTTGTGCGGATCGTGTTTGGGTTTCTCAGTAACTTTATTTGATTATTTTGGTGACATCTGATTTGTTAGTTTGAGGCTTTTGTCTTGCTCTGGTTTAATAATTTTCGACTGTAGAGGAGCTTTGCCAAGATTTATAAGTTTTGGTTTGTGAACATTTTTTACACATAATTCCTTCTTGGAAACACTGGGGTTCACTCTTGCGTATTTGACATGAAACTAATCGGGACTTTTGTCACAACCGAGTATGTTTGGTTCATCGCATAATGCATAGTTAACAATTGTTGAGTACAGAGTTTGAAACGCGTTGTCGGTTGGCAGTAAATGCCCTGTGAAAGATGTTCGTTGAAAAATTTGATTTTTTTTCTTGCTTTTCTTCCAATTGCAATTCCAATAAAATAAACAGTAAAATTGTTTACACTGTACCTTATTGTTATTTTGTTTGGTTTTGTTATATGAAATTCGTCGTTTGGGATTGCTCGGGGAAACCTTATACGTGGTTGTCTTGTAATGTTCTACAAACAAAAATCAATTAAGATAACAATACACGCGTGGTGACCTAAAAACATTTAAATTAGGAGCTTACTTAGCCCCCTCAGAAGTTCTAAATTACTACTGTTACTTGAGAATGGTTTAGTATTATTAAAAGAGACATAATTAGACTATGAATCCTTTTATTGCAGACGTCTAGAGGTATAGATTCTAGCTCAACTTTGATGACCAGAGATAAAAAGCTAGATTGGAAGTGAAAAATATTATTTCAGGTATGTGGCGACACACAATTCCATGTTCTTAAGAGTCGTTTCCGATGGTAACGATTGGGATGTAAATATATATAGCTAAAAAAACGCGTATAGCAATCAGAACAAACTTCGAGTTTCAGAGAGTCTCAAGATATTTAGGTGAGTACAAAAGACTAATAGATTTTCGACCAACCCTTAATTCTTTGCACAAGCAACAATAAACCTTCTTAACACAAAATGCGACCGAGTTATACTTATAACCTTGACATAACTCATTGTATCCATTTTCTCTCACAACACAATTTGATTTGTGTTCCGTATGTAATCTTCTTATCATTTCACTTGATAGATTGTTGATTGTCTTTGAAAGAAAAATAAATAAACAAACTCTCATTAGTCATGAAATGATTTTAATCAATCGTAATAATAACCTATAATCACATCATATCAAGATCCAACAAAAAAACAACAACAGCAATAAGATTTTCCATTTTCATAAACATAAACAGATATACATGTTGTCTTCTGATAGCTTGATGATAAGAAAAAAGAAAAACGTAAGGCAAAAAACTGTAACTGATAACTACAACTCAAACCGATAACAATAGCAAGAAACATTTCTCCTTGGAGTCGTTATTTTTTTTTTTTTTTTTGATTATTTTGACGAAGTATTTTGTTTGTCTTATATTATTTGTTTTACTTGATTGTTGGTGTTGTTTTCATCTTGTCTGAATCTTATTTTATTTATCTTGTCTATTTGTTACACAACGATACTTTTTTCCTTACACAAACAGACGGTGTTTGTTGTGTTTAAAGAAGAAATATTTAGATTTGATTAATTTGGTTTAATCTGAGCAACAAAATTGATGAGAGAAAATTGGTTGTACAGAATAAATTTTGGAGATGTTATCAATTGATTGTATGGAAAAGGAATGGTATCTCAGTTAATTAATTACCCTTCATCACTAGATAACATAAAGAGTAATAAATATATACGCCTGTGTATGGTTTTCGTTATGGATTTAGTATAGCTTCGTGATCATGGAAAAATTAACTAATCGTACATTATCCAATTAGAGGTAAAAACTTTTTTTCTTGTCAGTGAAAATTTAGTAAGATCACCGACGAAAAACGATAGTAGATACAAATGACACTTGTTTTAAATTATTAGATTGGAAAACAATTATTTTAAAATAACTTTATATTTAAGAACAATATATTTTCAATATTTCTGTATGATGTTTCCGAGAAACATTTAGACATACAAACATTACACTAAATAATGTTACACAGTAAGTAAGCACTGCCATATAATTAGAATTACGGATTCTAGCAATTTGCGTAACCTATTTAAAATCATGTATCACAGTTCGCAAGGTTAATAATATAAAATAGAAAATGATAAAACTTTTAAATGAGATATGATAGATTTTCATTTTAAAATATTAAATATGTACAAGCATGAAAACTTTTGGAAGTACAAACTGTTTATTCTTCTGTCTTTGTATCTAGGAAACTGGGATTAAGAATATTTATCAAAAACACAAAACATATTTTGACTCAAATCCAAATTCTTCCTTGAATTACATCACGCTCACATAATTCTTATAAATTCCATAATTAATTTTAACACTCCAAAACCCAACATTAAAATGTTGCTTTAAATTTATTATGTGCTAAAAACTTTCCAACAAAACATACAAACACAGCAAAAAACTTTTTTTTTACAAAAGAAAATTTAAATAAAAAAAATATTTTTAAACGATAAATCTCATTAAATGGCTCATTTTATATCACTGGTTTCGTTCGTTAGTTTGCAAAACACCATAAGACAACAACAAGAACGAAAAACGAGAGAAAAAAAAATTAAATCTTAGATCAATGGAATGAGATGTTGACATTAAAAAAAGTCATAGAAAATAGCCAAGATTTTTTCTCCAATTTTTTTTTTTTGCAAAGAAAAACTTTGCAGCAAATCTCATTTCTTTTGCTGTTGATACTTCGTTTATTTATCTTTGTTGTTGATAGATATTAGAAAAGACAGAAATAAGAAAGAATAACTTAAGAACTATTATTATTATGTAAATTAAGTCTTATCGTTTTATTCACTCTGTTTTCTGAATACTGGATAAGTCCAAAAAGAAATAATATTAATAAAGAAAACGAAAATTGATAAAGAAAAAGAAAACTTTTGTTAAACAAATTTTCTCATCGATTGAATGTGGAAAAATAAACCAAAGGAAAATGGAAATAAATTATGATAGCTAAGGAATATATTAGAAGATTGGATTTTGTGAAAAATTTTATGAGATAGTGAAAAGAGCGATTGTTCGATTAGGATTTGAAAGGAATATTGTTATTATTATAATTTTTTGGATCTGATAGGAAATAAGGATTAGAGTAAAAGGACATTTTCAAACAGATTTACGAGAGATAATGTTTAAACTTAAAGATTTGATTAAGTAATCTGTTTGGATGGTAATAGAGATATTGAATTAAATTGACCAAAATAAACGGTAATCGAGATTTTGGGACTCAACCACTATTCGTGTCAATAAAAAAAGTCAGAATATAATTCGCTCGCTGAAGGTTCCGTGTATATCATATTTGAGAAAAAAACAGTTTTTGTTAGTGTAGTTTCACGTTTATTTGAAATTATAACGGGATTTAGCAAAATCCCTACACCCGTGAATTTTTTAAAATTTTTTCTTTTGTGATGTTCGTAGATGGGGATAGGGGACAAAAAAAATTTACATTTTTCAAAATAAGTCGAAAGCTGTGCTTTCAAAAATTACAAAAAATACTGTTTTGCACTACAAAAAACAATCATCTTTCATATGACACTCCACATGACATGATCAAAAATATTTTTTTTCTTCAAAATTTTTGCTTTAAACCCCCTAGAATGAACATTTGAAATTATAACAACCAAAAACACCTTCTGTTTCGATTTAGTAAAATCCCTACACCCGTGAATTTTTCAAAATTTTTTCTTTTGTAATATTCGTAGATAAGTGGAGGGGACAAAAAACACTCGTTTTTGGTAATAGATGAAAAACGTGATCTACGCAGGTGAAAAAGTCGAAATTTGAACTTTACCATTTTTGATTTTCCTGAAACTTGGCTTATAAGTAGTATGAACAAAATAAAAAATACACCTTATTTTAAAAGTTTTTTAAAGTGCATAGTTTGAGCATAGGGGGCACCCCAACATGCATGAAAAATGAAAATTCTGCCAATCCGATGTACCTTTGAAATTAAATTGCTCAAGAACGGCTATACCGATTTCATCAAACTTTTTTTTGTTTGATAGATGATTAATTAGTTGTTTGAAAAAAAATTAATTTATTGTTTTTATAATTAATTTTTAAATAAAAATATTAAAAAACTTTTTTAAAGATAGCGCTAGGGTCAAAGATCAATTGGAATTTAATTAATTTTTTTTTGAAAATAGTTCTATCTTTACTCTAAAATACATCAAATTAACAAAGAGGCGTAAATTCTTGCTCTTGAGATATTTAATTTTAAAGATTTTTAGTTCAGCTGAAATTCGAATTTTTCTTCATTTTTTCAAACAACTTCCATTAACAAAAAGTTTTAAAATCAATTAAATTTTAACTTTTTTTATTTTTTAAATATAGTTCTAACCTTCTTTTAAAATATATCAAATTTACAAAGAGGAGTTAATTCGTGTTCTTCAGATATTCAATTTTAAAGATTTTTAGTCATTCTAAAATTCTAATTGTTCATTATTTTCTCGAACTTCAGTGGTTAAAATTATTTGATGATAAAAATTGTTCGAAAAAATAATGAACAATTAGAATTTTGATTGGACTAAAAATCTTTAAAATTAAATATCTCAAGAACACGAATTAATGCCTCTTTGTTAATTTGATATATTTTAAAAGAAGGTTAGAACTATATTTAAAAAATAAAAAAATTTAAAATTTAATTGGATTTAAAATTTTTTGTTAATGGAAGTTGTTTGAAAAAATGAAGAAAAATTCAAATTTCAGCCGTACTAAAAATCTTTAAAATTAAATAACTCAAGAACAAAAATTAACGCCTCTGAGTTAATAGAATATATTTTAGAGTAAGGATAGAACTATTTTCAGAAAAAAAAATTAATTAAATTCCAATTGATCTTTGACCCTAGCGCCATCTTTAAAAAGTTTTTTTAATATTTTTATTTAAAAATTAATCATAAAAACAATAAATTAATTTTTTTTCAAACGAATAAATAATCATCTATCAAACAAAAAAAAGTTTGATGAAATCGGTATAGCCGTTCTTGAGCAATTTTATTTCAAAGTTACATCGGATTGGCAGAATTTTCATTTTTCATGCATGTTGGGGTGCCCCCTATGCTCAAACTATGCACTTTAAAAAAATTTTAAAATAAGTTGTATTTTGTCCATACTACTTATATGCCAAGTTTTAAGGAAAATCAAAAATGGTCAAGTTCAAATTTCGACTTTTTCTCCTGCGTAGATCACGTTTTTCATCTATTACCAAAAACGAGTGTTTTTTTGTCCCCTCCACTTATCTACGAATATTACAAAAGAAAAAATTTTGAAAAATTCACGCTAAAAAAATACATGAAATCATTTTTTTGACACACTTGACATTATTTTTTTGACAAGCTTATATTGCCATAATTCTCTATGATAGTAATAAAATTTCTTGTCATACAAATAATTAATTTTATTTTTTTCCAAAAAATTGGATAAAAAATAAATAAAAATTTTTTTTGTGACACACTTGACAAAATTTTTTGACAAACTTATAATACCATAATTCTCAATAATAATAATAAAATTTCATGTCATACAAATAATTAATTTTATTTTTTCCCGAAAAATTGGGTAAACAAATAAATAAAATTTTTGAGAAATATGTCAATTTTAATGAGCTTCTTAGAGTCTTCCAAATTAATTAATGAGAGACAATATGGATTTCGAAAAGGAAGAGCGACGGGAGATTTGCTGTCTTTTGTCACTCATATCTGGAACAAGTCGCTTGAAAACGTTGGAGAAACATTCGGTGTTGCTCTTGATATTTCCAAGGCATTTGACAAAGTTTGGCATAACAACCTTATATGCAAATTGAGATCCTATGGTTTAGACGAGCAGCTTATATCTTGGACACAGAGCTTTATATCTGATCGAAAATTTCGGGTCAATGTTGACGGTGTATCATCGAATACTTTTTCAACTAATGCAGGAGTTCCTCAGGGTTCCGCTTTGTCACCAACTCTTTTTCTTATCTATATTAATGATTTGTTGGACTCAACGGTTCATCCTACACATAGTTTTGCTGATGACAGCACGCTTCATGCGTCTCATGAAGCACCTAAATTATATACACCCTTAGCGCTTAGTGAGTGTAGATCAAAGTTGATAGATTCCCTTAACACTGATCTTAAAACAATTATGGATTGGGGTATTGCTAACAGTGTTGAATTCAATACAAGCAAAACACAGGTTTGTCATTTTTCTAGGATAACGACACCCAATCCTTTTCCATTAACGTTTGGCCCCAAAAATCTTTTAGAGAATGAGTCTGTCAGACTTCTAGGAGTTGAGATTGAAAATAATATGAAGTGGAATTCTCATATTTTTAATCTGGCTAAGAATGCTGTTCAAAAGTTAGGATTTTTGGGGCGATGTCGTAAGTTTTTCGATAGCGAACAACTTCTTTTAGTTTATAAATCTTTTATACGTCCCTGCATGGAATACTGTTCTCACATATGGGGTGGAGCTTACTTGAGTAGTCTCAACTGCCTTGATTCTGTACAGCGTAGAGCTATTAAACTTATTGGTAACCCAAGTCTTACTAACGGTCTTGATTCCTTGCAGCACAGAAGAAATGTTGCTGATTTGACTATATTTTATAAATATATTATGGATGAGCGAGCTTCTGAAGAGATCAAATCGATTTTACCTAAATCAGCAAACCTTTCGCGTCACACCAGAGCAAACGTAGCAGCGCATCCCTTTACAGTTCAAATAATTAGGTGTAGAACTGTAGCCTTCCAACGTGACTTTTTCAACAGAGTCTCTCATCTTTGGAATGCCTTACCTTCCTGGGTTTTTCCTGATGAATTTAATCCTCAAGGCTTTAAAGTTAACGTTCATAAATTTCTCAGAGAATCTTAATTTTTAGTCCATTCTTATCCCTAGTTGGCATGGTATCTTCGGATATTCAGAGACGTTAATTTATAATTTGTTATAATTAACACTAAACATGCCTAACTTTGAATAAAAAAAAAAAAAATAAAAATCTTTCTTTTGACACACATGACAACACTTTTTTGACAAACTTATAATTTGTAAAAAGCAGATTGTAAAAAGCCCAACTTTCATTCCTCGTAATGGCGGTAATAAAAGTTTTCTCTTAGACCTTTATCTCACATCTATGCCAGTTATTACGAGTGTCGATGTCGATAAAGGTAGTATTGGAAATTCTGACCATTATCTAATTACATCAATTATTAAAACTGATTTGCTACAAGAGTTCCCAAAGCCCGTAAAATGTTTCACTTTTCAAAAATGGACACCAATGGTCTCCGAAGTTTTTTTCAAGGTTTCCCTTTTGATCGTCATAGTTTTTATACTCAAAACTTTTAAGCTCAAAACTTTACTGAAACCATTCTATTCGGTTTTAACAAATTCGTTCCCTTTTTAATAATGAAACCCCAACAAAAATATTTGTTTTCGAAAGCAGCAAAATTGGCTCTTAGAAACAAACGCAGATTATTTAATATTTGGATTCATAAAAAGAACTCTGTTAATCGATCCCAATATTTAAAGGCTAATAAAATATCAAACCAGAAAGTGGAAAACGAAAAAGCAGAGATTGACAGAGCGAAAGCGGCAAAACTTTCGAGTATGTCAATTTCTGACAAAATTTTTTATAGTGCCGTTAATTCTTTAAATTGTTGTACAAAATCTTCTATCCCCCCTATCATTGATGGTCAACAGTTCAACAGTTCAACAGTTTTAAAAGCCCCTAAAGAAATACCCCAAATCCAGTCTTCAGGAGTTAATATGAAACAATTACATTTCAAACCCAAAATTGTCGCAAAACTTTTAAGAGGGTTAAACAACAACAAAGCCTCTGGTCTGGACAACATTCCTCCTGTTATTCTAAAAACATTTTCAAAAGAACTTGCACCAACTCTCACCAAAATATTCTATAAATCCTATAAGTCTGGTATTTTTCCATCCTGCTAGAAGTTTGCCAATGTTTAGCCTGTCCCCAAAAAAGGAATGAAAAGTGATATTTCAAATTATAGACCATAGCCTTACTCCTCCTTACATAGCCTTACTCCCAGTCATGTCTAAAATATACGAGCATTATATTAGTTCACACATATCCAAATTTTTGGAAGATAACCATTTGATATCTGACCGCCAATACGGTTTTAGAAACAAGAGATCAACAACCGATCTATTGAACTATGTAGCACATCTTGTTATGCTCGCAATTTGGTTCTGTTCAGCAGGTAGCCTTGGTGGATTCTACTTTGGAACAATTTGGTTCTGTGTAGGATGTATTAACTGGAATCAGCTTGACAGATCAGACAGCTAGACCGGCTGCATTATCAGCAAAGATTAGATCTTAGTTAATTTATCCTATACATTCCATCCTTGAACTACCAACCTACATGTCGTGTATTATCCCGATTTTGTCATCCGACAGAACACCATAAAAATGGCTCTTGCATCGCCATCGACGATACTATATTGGTGCTCAGCAATTCTTTCATTAAAACAACCCTATTAGAGTGGATTTCTTTCATATACGAGCACTCCTTCTGTGATATCTAAAATTGATATTAAATGCAAACATAAAATTAATGAATCGACGGTGCACTACGCAATAGAAAAATTTTATATCAAACACAAAAATAATGAATCGACGGTGCACATTGCAATAGCTAACGTTTGTATTAAACGTAATCACTAATACACCGACGGCGTAAACGACTTTTCCTTTACGAATTTTTTTTATTGCAAATCTGTTGCAATATTTAAAATAAGAAAAAATGAAACAAGAATATTAGATCTCTCCTCTTACGTTTGTTTTTATACAACGAATGCCTCCAGCAACAACAAAAACTTGTTTATCATTTTTATAATACCACGAAAGAAAGAGACGGATTTGCAATGAACCAACTTTTTTCTCGTTTAATGCTAAAAATACTATAATATTTATGCCGAATAAAAATAAAAATAAAATAATATTTAAATTAAAAATAAAATAACATTTATGCCGAATCAATAGTCTCGAGAGCCTTCAATCCACAAAGATTTAAAAAAAGCGTCCACCAATACCTCAAGACGCATGTTGTTGTGGGACCTAGGTCTTAAAAGGTATCTATGTGTTGTTGTGACATATTTTGTAATTCCTACTATACAACACTTTTAATTTAAAAAAAAAAGCCAGAATTCTTAATAAAAATAATAACATTTCATGTCATACAAATAATTAATTTTATTTTTTTCCAAAAAATTAGTAAAAAAATAAATAAAAATCTTTCTTTTGACACACTTGATGATATTTTTTGACAAACTCATAATGCCTGTATATAGAGAATTATATAATAATAATAAAATTTCATGTCATACAAATAATTATTTTTAATTTTTTCTAAAAAATTGGGTAAAATAAATCTTTCTTTGACACACTTGACAACATTTTTTTGGCAAACTTATAATGCCATAATTCTCAATAATAATAATAAAATTTCATGTCATACAAATAATTAATTTTTTTTCCCGAAAAATTAGGTAAAAAATAAATAAAAATCTTTCTTTTGACACACTTGACGAAATTTTTTTGACAAACTTATAATGGCATAATTCTTAATAATAATAATAAAATTTCATGTCTTACGAATAATTAATTTTATTTTTTTCCGAAGAATTGGGTAAAAAAATAAATCAAAATCTTTCTTTTGACACACTTGACAAAATTTTTTTGACCAACTTCTAATGCAATAATCTGGTTTTGATCTCATATACCAATCTCTATCATCAAGAATTCTCCAAATTCAATTTTCTTACTCGTAATCACCTAAAATGAACGTTTTTTAAGCCAAAAATATGAAAATTTGCTATTTTTTACACACATAGTGATTTTTTTGACACACTTCCGGTACAGCCATCGAACACAGCCTCCTTTTGGACCTGTCTCTTGAGTATGCCTATTTAAAGAAAAACAATTTTGAAATCCCTACGGCGCGTCGGTTTTCTAGATTTCGTAGGTAATGACTAATGACGGCCGGCCGGTAGACAGATATACATTTTTTTCTGCTTTTTTAGAATCAGTAGGTCCTAAAACGTCGAGAAATGCCAAAAAAGTGGGGATAAGAATTTCCCTTTTGGTGCATGAATGTAATACTAAGGTCTTGCAGACCGAAGTAATATGTTTCAACGTTAAGCAAACCTAGCTTCAATAACGAACCAACAAACATAATTGCATGGTGCACGAATGTATTGCAAATTTCGTGCACTTTTTATTTTATTAATTTTTAAAAATTTGTGAAAAAAATTTTGTAATATAAGAACTGAATCTCAAAAATTATGGTGCAAATTATGAAATTTTTTGCAATCCATACAAATTTCGACCGATCTAGTTTCGAACCAATGAGAAAAATTTCTCACTGGTTCGATACTAGAAACTAGATTCTTTCTTTTTCTCATCCTCATCAGGGCTAGCCGACTAGATAAACTACCAAAAAATTCAACCCCTATATAAACCAAAAATTAGTCTACATCTCTAGCAAAGTATAAAAAAACAAAAGATTTACATAAACATATATTTAATAGATTCAGATTTAGTCAATTAGTTTCTCTAGTGATCACTGTTTTGTTATACTCTAGACATACTAGTATTGTATAACAAGCTCGTATCGGCGAGAAGAAGATGACTAGTATTCTCTTGTGTCTATTGACACATAATCAACAATTAATTCAGTAAATTATTTGGATATAACATCACTCCGATGGAAAATCTCCCATCAAGAATATAAGAACTGAATCTAAAAAATTATGGTGCGAATTATAACAATTTTTTGCAATCCATACAATATTCGACCGATCTAGTTTCAAACCAGTGAGAAAATTTGAAACTTTAAAAAAGTTTATCATTCTCATCAGGGCTAGCCGACTAGATAAACTACCAAAAAATGTCAACGCTTATATAAACCAAAAATTAGTCTACATCTCTAGCGAAGATAAAAAAACCAAAAATTTACATAAACATATATTTAATAGATTCGAAACTAGGTTCGAAACTAGATCGGTCGAATATTGTATGAATTGCAAAAAATTTCATAATTTGCATCATAATTTTTTAGATTCAGTTCTTATATTCTTGATGGGAGATTTTCCATCGGAGTGATGTTATTTCACAAATTATTTACTGAATTAATTGTTGATTATGTGTCAATAGACACAAGAGAAGACTAGTCATCTTCTTCTCGCCGATACGAGCTTGTTATTCAATACTAGTATGTCTAAATTATAACAAAACAGTGATCACTAGAGAAACTAATTGACTAAACCTGAATCTATTAAATATAAGTTTATGTAAATTTTTTGTTTTTTCATACTTCGCTAGAAATGTAGACTAATTTTTGGTTTATATAAGCGTTGACATTTTTTGGTAGTTTATCTAGTCGGCTAGTCCTGGTGAGGATGATAAACATTTTTAAGGTTCAAAATTTTCTCATTGGTTCGAAACTAGATCGGTCGAAAATTGTATGGGTTGCAAAAAATTTCATAATTTGCACCATAATTTTTTAGATTAAGTTCTTATATTCTTGATGGGAGATTTTTCATAGGAGTGATGTTATATCACAAATAATTTACTGAATTAAATTTTGTAATGTTTTTTAAAATTTTCTATAATATGTAAAATGAAAATCTATGCGTGCAAAAAAAACAAAATCCAAAAAATATAAATATTTTACTTGCATATAAAAAATAATAATAATTTTCCCTAATTTTCTTAATATTAAAAAAAAATAAATTAAAATACCAATAAACCGACATGAAACAAGGCAAAAGAAAAATATTAAAAAAATATGATAATCTTTTTAAATCGCTAACACTAATTATTCAAAATGCCCGTTCGTTTTTTGTGTTCATTTCCATTACCTTCACAATAATTTTATTTCACTTATAATTTAGATGAAATTAAGATAAAGTTCATTCATTTTATATCACGAATGTCATACTATCTCATGAAAAGATAAATGAATCAAGTAATTTTATAAAATATAAAATTACTGATTCATTTTCTATTGTTTTTATTCTTATGTTTATTACTATTACCATTAAATAAATTTGGTTTCACTTCGTTTTATTATTTGTAAAACATGCGGTTGACATATGTGTGGCTACATATGCTAAGCTGTTTTTCAACATGTGCACGGTATGGTGCACATCAAGCCCATGGCATGTATTATGCACAATTTTATTCACACACATGCATTTTTCTCAAATCTGTTTTACTTTCGACTCTAGTTTTTATAAATGGATATATTCTACATTTTTTTGATTATGTTGAACATTTTTTTTTTCTTACAATAAACATGCTATGCTTCTTTTTCAAATTCCCAACGTAGTTCTACAAAACACATTAAATACATAAAACTACAATAAAAAGATGATAAAGCAGCAGCACATAATATGTATTTTATGTGACAATACATGATTTTAGTATATGAACAAGAAATAAATTACACGAAAAATACTAAAAAAGTTTTCATTTTTCCTATTACACCATTTTCTTTTTTTGCTTTAAACAAAAAGAAAAAATATATTTTATTTGTGAAATAAAAACTATAGAAATGAAAATGTGTTACATGTTCTCGAAAAAGTTTTTTTTTTCTATTTATTGTAACACAATGAATGAAGAGAGAGCAAAAGAAAATATGTCGAAAACATGAGAATATTATTATATATTTTCTGATGGAGTTTTGTTGTTGTTTTGATGAAATATCCTGAAGGTAATGGATACAAGTTTGTATGTTGAGCTTTTCTTCGTTTCGAATAGGGAGAAAAGTGAAACAGATTTATAAAGAAGTTTTTTTATACTTGTTTGCAAAAAATTATATAATTTGTTTTTTTTTCTAGTAATTTCCACACTAATTATATAACGGAAAGTTAACGTAAAACCGAGGATGTAACTGCTATAAAATTTTTGTTTTTCTTATTTTGATAAATTTCATTGTTATATGAAACATAAATTATTTGATGGATTATAATATTTCATAGCTTGGAAACTGACAAAATGAAAAATAAAATAATAATGCGTAGCTGGAATGTTTTAATGGTAGTTTTGGTATCCTCATTATTTTAACGAGACTAATTTATATAAAAAAAAAGCCATGATGTGATGGATTAAAAACTGAATTACTTTTTTAAGTCCAGAACAAAATGCGAACGTGATAATTGTTGACATTTATTCATTATTGTTTAACAACGTCAACAGAAATACAGTAACTGTTAAATTTGTTTTGTTTATTTCATCTGTATAAATGTATTTTAAAAACACGACTAAAAAATGATAGACACAAAAAGCTCAAAAGCCTATAAAAGTTAATATATAAACTTTAATATATACAAGTTAAAACATTATAACATATAAACTTTTTTTGTGCTCCATTTTCTTTAAACTCAAAAATAAAGTTAAATTTTGTACAAAAAAGCTTAACATAAAATATTTGAAATAAATCGAATGCGATTACTAACTTTTATACAAAAAAACACTGTGCAATGGTGGCAGCGGCAACAACAACAACCACAAACAAGCTAAGAAAAAATATTTTTCGTGTATACAGTTGAATTATTCTATTCATAAAATCCAATTTTCAGTAAACAGAAAACTCAATTTTTAAGTTTTCTTTCCTGTGAAAATAGAAATAAACTAAAATGTAGTAAAAATACATCGCATGGGTATAGTTTATAATCAACACAATATTTTTTTTACAGAAAAGCTTTTTTTTATTAGAAAACATAAAAAGCTGTTACCAACAACAACATGATCGAAATTATGTTCTTTCTTTGAAAATTTTGCACAATAATCGAATCAAAATGTTTCAGAAACAAAATGTTCTCATAAATTTGAAATTCATATATGTGCTTTTTTGTTGTTGCATGTTGTCATATGTGTTTTATATTTTGTTGATGAATATATTTTTTAGGTTATTTGGTTTTTTATAGGATTCATGAATTGAAGAAAAAAGTAAAGCTATATAGTAGCATGATTTGCATGAGGATTGCAGATTGTTTCTATTTGATATAAAACACTTGTATGTTGTTTTTAAATTTTTTTGGAAAAGGTTTGGCAATTTCTCTGATTCTGCTGGGAAAACTACTAAACTATTTAGTTTATTGGTTATTCTATTGAAAAACATATTCAAGTTAACCACGTTGTCCCAACATTTCCGATTATTGTTGTAAAGTTTGCAAAGTTGAAAGATTATTTTTAATTATTCTTTTAGAGAGGTTAATAACAGCGGTCGTTGTTTGTGCTCTTTAAACTGGGTTTTTTTACGTAATCGTTCTAACACATTGTGTTGAAAATTTTACTTTTTGATAAAAACTTGTTATCATGAACAACAAGTTTGAATTTAATAACACCACTTAAACTACAGTGAATGTTTTCTAAGGTGAACTTGAGTTTTTATAATTTTTTACTATAATGGAAAAAAAATCCTAATTTTCGTCTTTCGACTGGAAGATTGTTTGATAATAGTTTATGGTGGCAGGTTTAGGTTTAAAAAAAAACAATCTCTGTTCGTGGTTTTACCAACAAGTATCCGCAGACAACACCTTAAATAGGAAAACATTTATTTTTCATGCGACAACACTATAGCTAATAATTGCACCATCAAGAAAAAAACATTAAGACAAACACCAAAACATTGTAAAACATAAAAAGGTTAATCGGTGTTGGTACAATGGGTGAACAACATCAACAAAACAAAAATAAAGCATTTAAAAAAATTGTACATATTTATTTGAAGAAAATAAAAATAAGTTTAATAAAGAAACCTCAACGTTGATGTGGGATTAGCTTTTCCACCTCACCCCAAACATTGATCCTTTTATTTTTGTGCAAATTTATTGGGGTTATATAAATTAAAACTGCATAAGCTAATGCATAAACAAACCACAAAAAAAAATGAAAATCTTTGTCTATGTTTGTCAGTGTTAGTGTAAAAACAACTTACTATTCCGGTCCGGTCATTAAGATGTCTAAGATAAAAATCGTTTGAGACTTTTTGAATTCGGGTATCTGCTTAAAATTTGATTTTTATTTAATAATTTAACGACTAATGAAAATATTCGCTGGCATAAAATTACTCTTGGTCGACTGTAATCGAAAGAACCAAGGTTACAGAAAGGAGCCATTTTAACCCATTCGATAAGTTAAAGATTCAAACTTTGAAACGCAAGTGATGTTTCCTTTTTGTCTAATACAATATCTAACAAACAAACAGAAACCATTAGCCATAGGTGATCCCCGTGAACGAAGACCATTTTATTTGTTTTGGTAATTGTGAAGGTGACCTAATGATTGGATTTCTTCACTGTATCGTTACTGATAATAGTGGTGTGTAAACAACATCACTCAACTTACATCCGCAATCATTCGAGTCAACAGTGATAATTTCTTACCATCTCTCAACGTTTATCCCCAATCATTCGATTCATACGTTATATATTTCTATAATATCTCTACGTTTATCCATAATCATTCAATTCATCAGTCATATATTGCTACAATCACTCAACTTACACCGCAATCATTCGATTCAACAGTGATATATTCATACCATCTCCCAACGTTTATCCGCATTCATTCGATTCATACGTTATATATTTCTACAATATTTCAACGTTTATACACAATCAGCCGATTCATCCGTTATATATTGCTACAATCTCTCAACGTTTATCCACAATCATTCGAGCCAACAGTTATATTTTACGTATATTAGCGCGACAATCCACCGTATGGGCTGGATACGACAATTATACGTAATTCATTAACACATCTTAGATTCAACATAATTGGCTGGATACACAAGTGGCATATTTCATATTTATTCAACCACCAGTCACCACCGCATGATCCGCCCATCTTTAATTTTCATTGTATGATTGGTCCAAAAGAGATGAACGACTAATCCGGAAGGGAGGAAGGAGAGTAGGATCTGCCCACATTATGGAGTGAGTAACGTGTTACACCATTAAAAATTATTTCAAAAAATTGACAGTGTACATTTTAAAAAACTTTGTTCTAATACCTATTCAACGACATATCATTTATGAAAATCGATTGAGTAGTTTTTCTACAATCGCTCGTCAAAATGCACTCACATCACAAAATAACAAAAATTGAGGGGCACCCTGTGAAGACCCTGATCGAAAAAAAATTTATTATTTTTTATTTATGAAAGACTATCTATAAACAAAAAATAATCAAAATTAAAAGAGGTCAAGTCAAAACGTTGTTGAATCTTCGTGAAATTGCTCATATATATATATATATATATATATATATATATATATATATATATATATATATATATATATATATATATATATATATATATATATATATATATATATATATATATATATATATATATATATATATATATATATATATATATATATATATATATATATATATATATATATATATATATATATATATATATATATATATGTATATACCTGGGCGTGGATGTGTGTGTGTACATGGGTATATGTTTGGGTGTATGAATGCTTGAGTGTAAGAGGTGCGTGTTCGGGTGAGTGAATGAGAAAATAATAAGGGGATACGTGACGATCGTGGCTTCTTCGACCTGGGAGGCCACCAGGGTCTCCGGTTTATCACTTTCTTTTCATCTCTGTTCTGAAATATATAAATAGACGCGTACAATTCCGCAATTTGTACTAGGTGGCAGGTTTACTTCTCGTTCCTGCAGGCTAGAGCAAGAAACGGGTTCAAAATCTAACTAGGTACGCGACCTGCGTACCTAGTTCGATTTACGTAATAGCTTTATTGGTTTTCCAATGAAGCTAGTTCTCCTTTAAAATTGGGTAATTTCGTTTCAATAATAATTTTAAATATTTATTCCGGGATCGCAAAATACAAGAAATAGGAAAAGTTGAATGTTTTGTTTTCCGTATTTGTTTATTCACCAAAATTACAAAATTATTAAGTTAAAATAAATTGTTTGTGACGAATAATACTTCCCACAATAATTTTTATATTATCAATTGAAGAAAACTACAAGGATCGTGTGAGTTGTGTTTAGTTTATAGATTAAACCAAAAGAGTCAAAAATTCAAATAAAATATTAGAGTTGTAGTAGAATTAAAACAAAGTAGTCGCTAGTAGTTTATTACACTGTGCGACAAATGGTAGAGGTCAGTGATCCGCTGGGGTTCTGACTACCGGGAAAAGTTATATCGGTCAAAAAAAGTTATACATGTCCTGACGTTTCTCTGGGTCACGTCTAGGAATCGAGATATATCGATTTGAAGTTAGTATGTATCATATAGAGGAAATAATCACGTTTAGGGGAATTCCTAATTTCCAAATTTGTTTCAGCAAAATCGGACTAGTCGTTCTCGAGTTATGTCAAAAAAAGAACCCCAAACGTGACAATTTCTCCTATATGATCCTTGCTAACTTCAAATCGATATAACTCGATTCCTAGACGTGACCCAGCGAAACGCCAGGACACATATAACTTTTTTTTTACCGATATAACTTTTCCCGGTAGTCAGAACCCCAGCGGATTTTGGCTGTCGCACAGTGTTATTAAATATTTGTGTGTTATTATTTATTAAGACGAAAGTTTTTTTGATTATGTTGACCCTCATCGTCTCGATCACAACACCAGGGAGGCCCAACAAATATCCTTAACTTCAAACTTCATACTCTTAATATTCCCACATTTTCCGGAGAGTATGATTCTTAGAGATCTTTCAAGGAGATCTTTATTTACATCAGTAATCTTTAACAATCCTAAACTAACCTTAATGGAAAAGTTTTGCTATCTCGTCGGTAGCTTGACAGAACAACTGAAAGAACTGGTAAATACATTTTCTTTAAAAGCATCTAGTTTCGGAACGGCATGAAAAGTGCATGAAAATGAATATGAAAATAAAAGAGTCCTAGTCAATACTCAGTTGAAAATACTTTTTTCTCTTCAACCTATTAAATGTGAGGACGCAATTCGTATTAGGCATCTTAGGAACACATTTAAGCATTGAGTGGAAAGAACAAGAACGAACAATTAAGAAAGAATAGAACAATTTGCAAGTTTCGAGACAGGGATCCTAAACTTATCTTCTTAGTGTTGAAAACATTGCCGGAATTCGTGTATTCTCATTTGGAAAATTGGGTAGAAGGAGAGTTTAAAGCATGCACTTAGGCTTAAATGGATAACTTATAATCATCTAGATTTCATATTTTCGATGCTATGGAAAGAAATAAAAATATCTTGAGTAGAAAAATATAGAATTCTCTATAAAAAAACTAACAAAAGAGGTAAAGAATTTGCGCCAAAAAATTATAAGGTTACATCACCATTGCTTTAATTGATTTGGACCACATCCCATTCAAAAATATACTTCCATAAAAACGTGTGTAAATTGACCAAGTGTCAGCCATTGATTTCACATTGATTGGAAACAATCAATAATGACTATACAATCGTGACTTAGGATGTTAATTAGAATAGAAATGTTCCCCATTCTATGAATTCACACAAAGTATTGTCTAGAAATTTAATACAAAAAATCCCATATAATAATGTAAAAAAACATTTCCATAATATGGAGCCTAATGACGTAAGTGGAAAAATTCAACTTAAGTAAAAATAAATAAGTGATGAAGAAGTTTCGACTTTGAAATTGTCATCGCCTCAACGGCGTAATCGATAGCGTGTCTGCCCAAGGATTCGAGCCAGGCACTGACGAGGTAGATTCGAATCCCAACCGAAACACGAAAAATGTGAAGTGGAGTTTTTTTCTGAGAAACTTCAAACCATACTTTTGAATTGAAAAAATTCCAATTACTTCTTTACCTACTTGAGTTTAATTGATCTCAAAAATCCAAAACGTGTCAAACATGTTTGAAACAACATCACACATATCTTCATATGAATAGGTCTGGGACAACTGAGATTCAAAACAATCCCAACGAGTGGAAAACTAAGGAAATCTGGCCTACATCAATGAGTCCAACACCACTAAATTCGATGAATCACATAGCCCCAACCATCACCATGTTACCATTCTATTTCCTTCAGCACAGGGAGATGATACAAAAACACTTATAGCGTATCTCACCTAACAACTCATTGCTTTCAGGCTCTGTTATCCGAGCCCTTAACGGAAATTAAGCGTAATTCTGGAAGTCCTACTCTTCGTTGCGTTATCAATCAGGGATCAGAATTTTCATTTATAATAGAAGCGGTCGTACAATCTCTTAAACTTAACACTTTACCATGTTCTGCCATGGTCTCGGTAGTGGGTTCTACCGCAAATGTTAGGTTAAACAAGATAACAAGTGTTGAATTGCTTTCCATAATTAAACAAAATCGATCGATTCAGTTGAAAGCATTTGTAATAAAGAAAATAACAAATTCATTACATTCATGCAAATTTTCAGCAACTCGTTTACCGTTATTTTCATTCCTCTGCCTAAGCCCGGATGTTAAAAACCTGTAGAAATTCAAATATTGTTGGGAACCGATATGTATACACAATAATTACGAACTAAACTAGCAACTTTTGACTCATTGGTAGCTCAATGGGTATTAAATCGGGCACCACCCAATTAGAGTAATTTTTTAACCAGTTATCCTTAACAGAATCAATACCACGATTTTGGGAATTAGATGAAATTTACATGAAACCACCACTGTCTCTATAGACAATAGCTTTTGTGAGAAACACTTTTAGGATACATACTATCGAAGAAAGGATGGTAGATTCGTAGTGGAATTGCCTTGCTTATCCCGAAGTATTGCGTTAAAACGATTAATGAATTCTTTGAACGTAAATTAAAGTTACAAGAATCCCAACATATGGTTGGGCATATGTAGCCACTTTCTTCAACCGAACAATTAATTTGTCAACCAAACGTCTTCAAAACATCGCGTGGTATTTGATGCCTCTTGTAAAACGTCCAATGTTATTTCTCGGTATGATGTCCTTTATAGTCCTGAATCCCTTTCAATCAAATATCTAAGATCTGTTGACCGGTAATCGCTTGTATCCCTACATCTACAGTTGTGAGTTGTGACATAAAAATGATCTATAGACAAATTTGGTTAAGTTATATCTGACTAAACGACGAGCGTTCACTGAAATAGCAAAACTGTATGACCCTGGTGGGTGGTTAGCTCCTCTTATAATCTTTTCAAAAGTACTGATGCAAGATATATATGGCACTTACTGGGATGAATCAATTCAACCCTAGAAACTCTCAATGGAAATCGCTCACCCACGATAAAAGGAATCTTACACACATCAGTATCCCACGATGGTTTCAATACAATCCCTCTTGTCAGCTGCCGTGACATGAGTTTTGTGACGCATGTATTAAAGCTTTTCCTGCATCCCTTTATAACCGAGTAATTAAATCTAATAATGCTAGTCATTCCACCTTAAAAGTTATTCCTCAAAAACAAGAGTAGCTCCCGTTTAAACTATTTCAGTATCGAGAGTTGAATTATGCGGAGCATTCCTGTTATCAAAATTAATCAAAGCAACTAAAGAAGGTTCAAATCTTACAAATATTGAGATCTTTGTCTGGACGAATATTACCATTGTCTTACCGTGGCAATGTTTACCTTCTTAGAATATGAAAACTTGTATTGCCAATCGAATATCACAAATCAATGAAAACTGTGGGACAATTATCTGGAGACATATCAATGACGAAATAAATCCAAATAGTCTTGCTTTTCGCGGTCTCATTACCAAATTGGTAAATAATAATCTCTGGTTCCACGGACCATCATTTTTTAAACATGACGGAGATCTCACGCTTTTTGGTGAACAATTAGACAACAAAAAGAGATATAAAATCTTAAACCTTTTACATTACTGAGAACACAACTCTAGGTACCATATTACAACATTATTTCAGTTCCTTTAAAGTATGTAGAATTTTTAGACGCTGGCATTAAATAAGTTAAATTTTACCTCATTGGGGGCAAGTACTCTAACTTTTGAAAATATGAAAATAGTCTTGTATTGTCTTAATTCTGGTCCCTTAACTGCTCAGTCAGACGACTCAAAATACCTCGATCCTCTTACTTTAGGTCATTTCATGCAAGGTAATGCGCTTCTCGCCTCTCCAGTGCCACAATTACAAACTTCTGAAAACTCGCATGAAAGCTAAAAGTACACTTTGGAAGACGAGACGCGCATGACGTATTACTTTTTCTAGTTCGCAGCTTATTTAGAATTTTAAGCAGCTTCTTTACAATTCACTAAGACATCGAAGTGATAAAAAGAGTCATTAATATTTGTAACGACCAACTAAAGTCTGTTCAATAGACTTTTCTTTTAAAATTAAAAAAACAAACAGACAAAACATTAAACATATCTTCATTACGTAATATTAAACAACTTGAAATCGTTTCATAAAATAACATCTGTCTAGTTTAACTGTAATATTTATATTACATTTTTTCTTTTGTCATTGTGATAAGGTAAAATGATCATGCGCAGAATCGTTGATGCTGAATTATTGATAGGGTACTTTATATTATGAGTTTTGGATGATATATGTTTGCAATATCAATAATTGATTAAATTTTGAAGGACAATATGTTTCTTTTCTTTGATAATATTTGTTTTATTTATATATACGATAGATTTGCAATGCATGAGTAAAATTTTTTTGCTGTACGGTTAATGTAAGCCACAAGACATAGATAGAAAGTCTTTTTCTAAATAAAGTCGATGAGTAAATTCACATCGAATGATAAATCAGTTAAGTTTTAATTTTTAAGTAAAGAGATTATATTTTTGAAATCAAAGTGAAAACATTTATATAAATTTAAATGAGATTTTAATTAAATAAAATTATATCTATAAGGACATATAACTGTTATGCCGATGTATCACGTAGGAGCAATAATGATATGATCTTGATAAGACTAAGATCAAAATTTATATGATTAAGATATAAGATATTAAGACATTAAGATATTAAGATAATAAGAGTAAGATCCATGATTCTCAAAATTCTCAAGCCTAAAAACCTAAAAATGAATTGCATAAATAAAATTCTAGCTAAATTTAAAACTTTGAATTCCTCATAATTTAAATATAAATAATATTATATGGTATCAATACAATCATGTAGTAGTATTATTTAGTATTATAATTTAGGCTAGAAATTAAGATAAATTTAAGTTTAATTTACATATGTACTGTCTTTATGTGACTGAATAAACTATTATTATTATTATTATTATTATTATTAAATGTCATGTATTTGGTTCATATTTGTAAATGAACAAAATTGACCGTTTAATAATTATTCAAGTTGAATATTAAAAAATGATAATTTAGCATTTTCAAATAATTTTACTTTTGTTGTGAAAGTAAAAGAAAAATATATTTTGTTTGGATAATGAACTTTAACGTAACAATATATTTTTGTTTTTGTTTTAACGTAAAAATATATATTTGTTTTTGTTTTAATGTAATAATTTTTGTTTTGTTTTGATAAAAAATTTAGAATAATTTGTTGATTGTCAATTCTTGAATGTTGTTCTATAATAACACATTACATAACCGGGAAACAATTTTGTATTACTTAATTTAACAAAATTTATGTCATCAAGAAATAAAATTTGCTTTTGTTGCTTGATGAGGAAATATTGTCATCAAGAAAAGAAAAACCATTTTTGTTTTTTTGATGAAGTTTATTTTTTGAAATGAGAGAAGAATTATAAGAAAAACACGGATGTAAAAGTGATAAGTATATAATAGGAAAATTTGTTACTAATTAAGGTAGTTCAAAAGTAGTTTTAAAGTAGTTCTAACTTGGATACATTATAGTTGCAATATGAACATCATAATCATTCTATTCTACTATCCTCATCTCTGGAGAAGAAATCTACGAGCAGTTTATAACTTACAATAAATGTTTATCTATTATTATGTGTTATAAGGTGATAATGCCGTGCAAATGGTTGAATATAACGATCAAAACCTTATAAGACAACATTTTAAGAAATATTTTTAATGAGGAAAAGTTTCAATTTTTGTGTCTTTCCCCGGTGTTGAAACTAATAAAAATACGTTTAGTAACCTGTATGATGATGGTGATTTTCAGATAAAATTGGTATTGAGTGAGTTAATATAAGTCAAAAGCACACAAGATAATAAAAATAGAGTGGAATATGGAATGGAATATATTAAAGTGTTTAAATAGATGGAATTAGGTTCCGTTTGACTAAAAAGTTTGGGGGCTATAAAGTAGTTGCTTAACTTCCAACTTTTGTGAAACAAGAGTTTATCGAGGACATGTAGACTATAAGAAAATGGATACTCATCTTAAACAACACTCAACAATTTAAGTTAAGTTTATTTTTAATATACTTTTTTATACATTTCTTTTACTTTTTTCTTGTCGTTGACACATTTGTTTTTATATTACAATATGATTTGTTAGACCAAGGTTTTTTGAACTGAAAACTTCTTTAGGCGCGTTGTGTGATTTTGTATGGGGAAAATTTATATATTCAAGTTATCATCACGCTAAATAAATAAATTAAATATAAAATACCTCTATCTAGTCATAACGTTTTAAATTTCAATATGGATATCGTGGTTGACTGAAGTTCTACAGGTCGAAAGTTCAATTCCTGGAGTGGCACATTTTTTTATTGCTTTTTTTTAATTTTTATTAAATAACATTAAAATAATTGTTTTTTTTCATTAAATCATAAAAATCATAAACATTTCTTTTTACGAATTTGAAATTGATCGATAGTTCAGTTTTTTAAAGTTATTGCTACTGTCTTTTTCCGTTTCGTTCAAATTATTATCACTTCGATATTAACAAGAAAAATAATTATTTTTTTTAAGCAGTGCTAAGAATAATAAAATATTGATGTTCCCAACATTATTTTCCATAATTTCATTCCCGTGATTATTTCACGGGAATGAAATTATGGAAAATAATAATAATAAGTAAAATAAAAACTACTATTTGAGTATGTATTTCTGTTTCAATGTGAGTTGACATCTTCATCACAAAATATTGATTTAAACACAGTTTAAGGCTTCAGACAATTTACGGTATTTAAATTTATCGATAGTGTAGTTTTTTAAGGTTATTGCTATTGTCTTTTAGCACAGTGTGACGTCAATACGAAGTAATATTTTAAATGCATTCAGGGAATTTTTATGACATCTCAATATTTTCTTCAGTTTTTAAAAGAAATGTTGTTCTGTTTTTTTATTACTTTTTGTTGTTGTTTTCTTTTTTAATGGTTTTTGTTTTCTGTTGGATATTGTTGTACCATTATTGGAGTAAAAACTTCTTTAGGCGCGTTTTGCGATTTTGTATGGGGAAAAAGTTTTAAGTTTAAAATAAGTATTCAAAGAGAGTGAGATAAATTGTAATTATTTGTTCTTTTCTTATTTCTTATTCTCATTTTCTTGATTTATAATTGGTTTTTTTTCTTTTTTATTGTATTTGATTTTTTTTTGTGTGGTGTGGTGTGTAAGTGTCGTATAGTAGGTAAAGATTTTGTTGTATGTTTAAGTAAATTAAAAAAAAATTGGGTTTTTCATATTTGATTTGTGTGTTTTTTCTTTATACTTTTTAATAAAAAAAACGCAATTCATAGTACGAATCATCGAAGTAGTGTTGAAATTAATGATAATATATTATAAATAAATTTAGTCTCGTTTTCTTGATTCTAATTTTTTCTTTTAATTGAATTTGATGTTTGTTTCAGTTAATAACAGTGTGAAAGTGTGGTAAAGCAAGTAAAGATTTCGTTGTATTTAGACGATAAAAACACAGTTTTTTCAGTTTTAAGTTTTCTCTTCTGTCGGCAGTCCTTAAGACTTCCTTCTTTTTATTTATTTAGAAATTTTCCTGGGTCAGAGGCAACGTGTGGGTATTTTTTCTTATAATTGTTAATTCCCGGTTTAAACAGAAAACCAGTTTATGACATATTCCTATCAAAATTATGCAAATTTTTAACATATATCTAACTATGTCTCGTATCACAAATTTACTCGAATGGTCAAATATAACATAGATAAAAATTCAACTTAAAAATTTAATAACCAAATATCATATCATATCTGTGCAACTTTAATCAAAAAGCTCACCATGAAACACCGAAAAATAACAAAAATCCATTTATATTATATCTATACAAAAAATTTTTGATTCAGGTCAAACAGTCAAATGTGTCATTCATTATCCTAGCACCACAATATGTGATATGAACACGTATGAATTAAAATATATAACAAATTTTAATGAAAATTCATCGATTTACTTTTTGGTCACAAGGCGGTTTTATTTTTTACTGAAAAATATTGGTACGAATATTAGAATGAAAATTTATTCCTTTTTTTGTGTTTTAACTTAAAATTAAAATTTATGAAAGCCGAGCTTTTAACATCATAAAAAAACGAAAAAAAACTATCAGCACAATATTATTATTAATCTTAATCTCCATTTAAATTTATCTTTTAAATAATTTAAAAACAGAAAATTACTTTTCAAAATAAATAAAATCCCAAACAACAAAAATATAAGAAATGAAAATAAAACTTTCAAACGGATAATAATCTTCCACAACAAAAAAAAAAGATAAAGAAAATTCTTTAATTTTCACTTAATATTATATATATTATTATCTTTTTCTTTTGTTTTATCTTAGTTTTTCTGCCGATTGTCTTAAAAGTTAAAAATGCAAATAACAATAAAAGAAAACTAATAACGAAAATAAAAAGTTCGGAAACAGCAGCTCTTTTTTTTTTTGTTAAAACAACATAAGGAAAATTTGCTTCCTGTTTCTTTTTATTATGTAAATTATATTTCTCTACTTCGTTTCGCTTTTCATTAGAACTTTTTTTTTGTATTCTATGAAAACTTAAATTTATTTTTAGTTTTTCGCGACTAAAATAATAAAATATAATAAAAGAAAAAAAATATGTTCAAAAGTTTTTCTATTTAGATTATCTTTTGTTCCTGTATACTCTATTGTTAGTCGAGAAGATAAAACAATATTAAGATATGGAAAGTGTTTCCGTTTTGAAACAACTAAGTAGTTTCACCTTCAATTTGAATTATTATTTCAAAAGAACCGACATTTAATATTCTAACATAACTTTTACCTCATGTTCACCATTTGATATTCTATTCAAAACACAAATATTTGGAACTGAATTTCTGGATATTAAATTATTTTGATTTATAACAACAACAATACCAACAATTGTATATCAAATTTCAGAATCACGATTTATTGTTGTTTGTTGGGACAGTTTTAGGTTTTTTTGTTATTTAAATATTTTTGGTGATTCAATACTAAAATGTTGGAGGTAGAGTTGTCAGATTTTCTGAATGTATTTTTGCAAAAAACGTTTATGGATATAGCTAAATTACTGGCTGGGAAGGAAAATGTATATAAACTGACATCTTAAGCCACACTTTTTGTCTATGAAACGTTATATTTTATAGCATTAATAAACGTAAACCAACCGTTTTCACAGCTAAACAAAACCTTTATAAATCACAAAAATATACAACATAAAAAAACACCTCAAGAACCCACATTGTCTCACTTATGATATACGAACAAGATATAATTTATTTAAAAAATTTAAACTCTAGACCGACAAAAAATAAAATAAATTGTATAATTTCGGAAAATTTATATATTTATTTTTTTATTAAGTAAAATAAATAAAAATATATGACAAAAATTTAACAACAAATTTTTGTATATTATATAACATAAATATTTTAATTGAAATTCATGTTTCCAGTTTGTTTTGTGTGGAAACAAAATGTTGATGTTAAATAAAATCTAGCGTTTGAATATTTTTTTTGTGTTTTTTAATTCAACTAAATGTTTTAATGTCTTTTGTGTTGTTATTAAATTTT
Source organism: Diogma glabrata (assembly GCA_963693315.1). Lineage (NCBI taxonomy): Eukaryota > Metazoa > Arthropoda > Insecta > Diptera > Cylindrotomidae > Diogma > Diogma glabrata. The sequence continues at coordinate 417,582,723 of OY856187.1, forward strand.
TGAATAATATGAAAGCTTTTTAATTAAATTTGGACAAGTCGTGATTTTTAATGAAAATAAATTAAATTGAGATATATTGAGTTAGTGTGATAAATTATGAATAAGTTTAGAGTTTAATTAATTTAATTAAACGTTACCTTACTGAAGTGTTAGCAACAAATATTGAAGTTGAAACCATACCTGAAAAGAAAAAAAAAATACCAGTTAGCTTACTTTTATCACCTTTAGTTACAAAACTGTTTGCTAACAAAACTAAATAATTGAAACAATTCTCTTGTAACGATCGACCCTATTTTGATTCCTGCTTCAAATTAAGAATCAAAACAGTCTAGAAAACAACTTATCATGTTTTAGTTTTTTCTCTATATCAAATTAAAAAAAAAACATCCAAAGAAACTCCGTAAATCAATTCCTTATTTTATTTTTGGCCTACCTCAATAATAGAAGTTGGGTTACACAAATATAATCTCAAAGAGAGAATATTTATTTATTAATTTATATTAAATTACTGCAATTGTTATTTATTAAAAATAAATAGTTATAAAAAATTATTTCTATTAATTAAAATTATTGTAAAATAAAAATTTTAAAATTTTTGAACAAACGATTTGGTTTCTTATAAATTTGATTTTAAAAAACAAAAAGCTTGGGTGGAATACTATCCAAAAAAATATGAAACTTTATAACGATCACGTCGTTATGGACGTCACATTTCCTTGAATAAAATAAAAAAGGAAAATGTGCTAACAAGGAACTGTGAATATTTTTATTCATCTAAAATCAAATACAAATCATGCAGTTCATGCGGTAATTAGTTTTTGTCACCACCGTTGGAGAAAATCTAGCGCTGTTCACGATCAACGAAGCGAAAATGAATGGCTGCAACTAGGACTTAATTCTTTTTGATTTGGAAGGGCGAACGACAAGGATCTTCTTTTTCTTGCACAGATTTGTGGAATTAGATGCAGAATACTATAGGTATTATAGAATAAATTTTAAAAAATTGAGAAAAATGACAATTGTAACGAAGGCGTTATCCAATCTTCGTAATTTAGAGTCGCACTACTTTTTTAAACGCACTAAATTTATAATATCAAGAGCTTTTGAAGTTATTTTTACCCTCTTCAAACACAAATTTTTTCATTCAATTCATAATCATCTCATACAATAATTTTTTTCTCAAATTTGTTCCAAAACAGATGTACAAACTCCTTAGTGGGTACAATAATTAACGAAACAATTCCCAAGAAACAAACTTATCGTTTTGTTATTGTTTACAAACGGACGTTAATTTTACTTTACTATAAATAAGAGCCGGTAGATGTCCTCTGTCTCTCAGTCTGACATTTTATCTTATTAGATTATGTTTTTGACGTCTTCGTGCGGTGTGCGGTTGTAAGTCATTTATTTAAATGCGAAAATATCAAAATAAGAATTCTTTTTGGTTTAACTTAAGTAGAAAAATTTATCTTGTTGTGTTAATATTTAGTTCCAAAGAATACAAAAAAAAAATATTATATGTTTGTGCTTGTTAGTCAAAATAATTTAATTAATTTAAATAATCCAATAATAAATTTTGTTAGCCCTAGTGATAAATTAATTAATTTCTGTGACTTGATAAGTCTTCTTGTAGTTGCCGTGTTTGTTTTTGTGGTGTCGTTAGCTAAATTAAATCATAAGGCTTAGAATAGTTCAAATTAAATGTGATAAACAACTTTAATGTTTGTGAAAAGATCAATGAAGAACAGGATCGGTCTTACCGTAAAATAGAGGTAATCGTAGTTTTTTTTGAGTTGTTGAGTTGTTTTTTCAATGTCCTCAAAATTCATTATCACTAGTAAAGCATAAACCCTAACAAATAAGTAAATTCTTAAATTATGTACATTAAATATATATATATATATGCATGGTATATAAAATACATAAAATAATTTATATTGATATTTTCATTAAAGTAAAAAGCGCACAAAATAAGTTGTTTTTTCTTTGAATTGGAGGAAGGGTGACTATCAGACACTGAGTGAAAGCCAAAAATTACTTCGTTCTGCAAATTTAGCTACGGGTAGTGCGATTTTAATGTGTGTTGTCGTGGATAACTGTTCAAACATAAATCAGTTTTGTGGACTTGCTGGAGTTAGCAGTTAGTGTTTCCAATTATCCGTGATTTTAACTATCCGGATATCGAATAGCATGTAAAGTAATTAGCCGGGTATCCGGATAATAATCTGGATAGTGGATTTAAATAAAAACAATATGTAGTTTTAAAAAATAAAAACTAGCTAATAATTTATTTTCATCTGAAAAATAATATTTTAAAAATGCAAGAGCGTTTAACATTGGAAACTGCAACCGATTTCTAGTTTTCGTTAAGAAGATACTAGCAACCGAAAAGACTCTTTCACTTTCGTTCGAAGTAGGTTGAATGTCTTTAAAGCATCAAACAGCTTTTCTAGGTAAGAAGTGAGTGTTTCATTTATGCTTTTATAAATTAAATTCCTTGTCCAGTGAAGAAAAATTATGTTAACGATTAACTTTACTATGTATTTTCGATTGTTAAAATCGTATTTTCCAATTCCATGACTAAATTACATTCGGTAAGTTCGGTCGGAGTTGGAGAATTTTCATTTTCCTTAACTTCTTGTTCCGCCATTTTTAACATAACATTTTTGGTTGTTTTGGTATCCGGAGACAAACTTTTTATTAACGTTTTTGCATAACTAATAGCTTATGATTTAGAAATATAATTAAGACTGCGTTCCAATTGATGCTAAATTGTACTAAACGGGCTAAATCAATTTAGTCAACTATTTTATTTGACTAAATCAATATTTTGTTTCTAAATAATTTGGAAGAAATTCATACGTTAAACATATATCTGACAACTTGATTATATTAATTTGAATTAAAATTCGGTAATTTTGTAAAACTAAATTTAGCAGTTTAGTACAATTTAGCAGCTAATTGGAACGCAGTCTAAAATCGTCAAAATTATTATTTTGGAATAGTGTTGAATTCTGCACCAACATCGTTAATGAAACTAGCTCAACATTTCTCGTTTTGTTAATAGACTGGCTTAATGTGATTAACTTTAAATATTTTCAAATTACAAAAAATTAAACCGTAAATTATGACACGGCAAAATACTGTTTTTTATTTGTAAATAAATTACGCTTCTAAAAGTTCAAACTCGAAACAATTGCTGGAATCATAATTTTTAGATCAACCAAACGAAATCGTCTAAATGAAAAAACTAAGTTTTTGATTGACTAAACGAAAATGTCTATTATGAAAAATTAGTAGTAGCTGATTAAAATTTTTAAAAAGGTAAATAGCGCAAACAATTTTTTTTGCTTTAATTTAGTTATCCGGATTTTTTTTGTGAATTAACCGGATATCGGATAGCAACATTTTTACGAATTATCCGAATAATTTCAATCCGACTCCTAACTGTGCCAACGCAACTGTAATCGCTGGATACAACCGCAATACAGTTCATCAATTTCTGGAATGATCAACCTCTTCGGCTTGATCCATCTGGCATACGTTTTAACTATCGGCCCAACCTGCAACCACCACATATATATATATATATATATATATATATATATATATATATATATATATATATATATATATATATATATATATATATATATATATATATATATACACCTATTTTCAAGCGAAAGTGCTGTTGGTTTTTTGTAAATAAAATGGTACTGGGTGATCCGATTTTAAATCGCTTTTCAATTTTAAATAGCTCAATATTGGTGGAGTATTTTGGTGTATAATTTGTTTTTCTATCCTAACTTAATCATTAAAAAAAATTAATTAAAAGTTTGATAAAAGTTTTTCAATAGAAAATAATCAATAAAAATCAGAAAATAATAGAATTTTTAATTTTATTTCATAAATAATTGACTAAATTCTTTAACAATATTTGATTATTTGATTAATTCATTAAATTTAATTAATATTAATATAATATAAAGTTAATATCTTATGTGACCGGCTTGTGCTGCAATCATTCCGCGCATTCTAATAGACATTGAATTTAACAAATTGATGAAATATTGGCGCCAATCAACGCCTCTCATCATGTTGTGCGCTCTCACAATGGCATCCCAGACCTCATCATTACTATGAAACACTTGGTGTTCACTCCTAGCTTTGGCTTTGATCTCTGACCCGACATTCTCAACAGGATTTATGTCTGAAGAGAGTGAAAATACAAATTTCTACAAAATTGAAAACCGATTTAAAATCGGATCACCCAGTACCATTTTATTTACAAAAAACCAACAGCACTTTCGCTTGAAAATAGGTGTATATATATATATATATATATATATATATATATATATATATATATATATATATATATATATATATCAATAGCTTTATATATCGTTTACCTCTAGCTATTCCATACGCGAACGCATTACTGGATACCATAGTGCAATTATATATCAACACCTATATTTGTTATTTACATCCAACCGTTCTACACGCGCCCGCATTTGCTGGATACTATAGTGGTATAGCCCATCAATTTATCATGTTTTCAAATATTTAACCAGCTTATCACCACAACCATTATATATCAACAACTACACATTATTTTTTGAAATGTTTGAAACGTGACCGCATTACTGGATACAATAGTGCAATTATATACCAACACCTATATATGTTGTTACCATCCAACCGTTCTACACGCGGCCGTGGTTGCTGGATACTATAGTGGTATAGCTCATCGATTTGTGACCTTTTCAAATACTCAACCAGCTCATCACCACAACAATTATATATTAACAACTATACCTTAATTATTTTCCACTGTTCAACTCGCGACCGTAGTTGCTGGAAACAATAATGTGGTATAGCTCATCAATTTATTACCTTTGCAAATATTTATCCAACTTATCGCCACAAAAACTGTATATCAACCTCATTATATTATTGGTATCTGTCTGTTCAACACGCGACCGTATGCGCTGGACATAACAGTGGTGTAGTCCATCAGTTTGATTGACCACTATTCGCTAACGCCTGATCCACAGTTCGATAATTGTTGTTGGATAATGGGTCTAAGAGAGAAGAGCAACTAATACAGACTGGAAGAAGGAGGTTGGGATCTATCATCGCTTTAGGGTGAGTAGCCTTAACAGGTATCGATATAACTATATGTATGTGTGTGTGCGTGTGTGTGGATGGATATGTATGTGAATACATGAGTGTAGGTGTGTAAGTGTGTGTGTACGTGCGAGTGTATGAGATGCGAGAGCGTGTGAATGTGTGAGTGATTGTGGGGTTGGACTTGGTGATCGTGGTTTGTTCACATACGGGGGTCGTCAGAGTCTACTCATTTCACTCGTTTTTTTTCTTATATCCGTTTTTATTTTATATCACGCGTACTAACTCGGTATTTGTACTGGAGTAGTAGGTAATCAATGCTCGACCCCACTTACTGAAGCTAGTTTGGGACGTAAAAATCTAACTAGGTGCGCGGCCTGCTATGCCATTTCGTTGAGTATTCAACGAAGAAGCACTGCATTACAAGTTTTTGTGGAAAAAAAAGGAAAAATATATGGGGCATTCTCTGTCAAATCAGCCACCCCCCCTGCACACTTTATTTTTAAAGATAATTAAATGCATTTGGGCTTAAAATTTTTCTTAGACCTTCTAGTTTTTTATGCCGTATGGTGTTTTGCGATTTTCAAAATGGCGGATCAACAATGGAGGAAAAGAAGAAGAAAGTACGTGAACAATTATTAAATTTCAAATTTTTCGATTACTTCTCGACATCCAATCGGCCTCAAATCCTGCCCACATCCTTAGTTTTAATAATAATTTAAGGTAGTATGGTTCATATCATTGTAGATCCAACAAGGCCGACATCAGAAAATGGCCGACTTAATTTTTTTTAGAACCCCCTCGAGATGGGTATCAAATAAAAGGGCATGACGAGTAGAGTACAATAAGACGTCTTACGTAATATAAGATCCAATATGGCGGCAAAAACAAAATGGCGGATGGGCTTTTTCTTACAACCCCCTGTATATGGGTGTCAAATGAAAGGGTTTGACATAAAGAGAATATAATAAGTCAGAATTTCTACCTAACCTCAAAAAAGAAGTGTTTTTTTAAAATAAAATAAATAAATAAATTAAATTAAAAAAATAAATAAATTAAAAAAACAAAAACTAAATTCTAAATTTAGTTCTAAATTTCGTGAATTTTGTGATTTTTGGCTTGAAGACTTATTTTCAAAAATTCATAGTTCCGAATCTATAAGAGCTACAGAATTTTCACTAAGTACTTTTTTGTAGTTGAAGAATTGAGCTTTGAGCTCTGCTTTGAGCTTTGCCAAAATAAAGGTTTATACAAGTTTATCGCTGACTACCTCTCATTCTGGGATACTTGCCCTTATTTGACTAATTTTCCTGGACTATTATGGGATCGAATTTGTTGAATGGGGTGGAAATGTGAGGATTGTTTCATGATAAAAGTTTATGATTTATTTAAATGAAAAGCAATGGTCTTTATGACAAAAGAATCTAGGCGACGTCATGCTGGATAGAAATTGGAGCATGACACACGAAACGAAGTAGAGAGTAATAAATAATGAATTCTATTACTTTAAACTTTAACTTTAACCGATATTTAAAAAAAAAACGCAAAGAACAAAAAACGAAAACAAGTTACAGATTTGATTTTATTAGCGAAAAACCGTTTTTTGGGTCGTTACGCGCTACATAAATTAATATTTTAAGAATAATTGAAGAGGTACCATATTTTAAAAACATGTTTTTGACGTAAAATTTGACGAAAAATACAATGAAAATACTAAGATCTGGATTCGTTTTGGGGGCAATTGTTAAAAATCGATTTAAACAATTAAATTGTTTATAATAATATGAATTTGTTAATATTTTTTATAAAAAAATATTTTTTCCTCAAAGCTCAATTCTTCAGCTACAAAAAAGTACATGGTGAAAATTTTGTAGCTCTTATAGATTCGGAACTACAAATTTTTGAAAATAAGTCTTCAAGCCAAAAATCACAAAATTCACGAAATTTAGAACAGCTCTATTTTCCAAAAAAAAAAAAAAAAAAATCCTCGAGCACGTATATCTTTTTTATCGATAAAAAACAACTAAAAAAAATTTCAGCCAAATCGAAGAGGTGTCAATGAATTTTCATCAAACTCCGTTCGGTTTGTAAAAGAATTACCCAAATAAAGTTAGTGATGAATAAAAATTCCTTAATTAATGTTGGTTTATTATTTTTTCTTTAAATACTTAGGGGATGAAGGCGTGATGGGATCTTACGGTAGCTCACTAATAAAAAAAAACTCACCTCTAGACTGAGGAATAGCTGGTCTTAGCTACAAGTGAGGCCCATAAGATGACTGATAGCGGTATATTGTGATTAGATGTGCCTGACTGGCCGTTACAGTGGCGCCCAATGACTTCAGAAACAATTTGTTAATTAAATATCCCGGTAAATTTTATCAGTTTTATTAATTTCGGAATTTTCATATATAGATTAGTAAGTGGTTGGAGTGGCGTGTTAGTTTTAATACTTTGAGTCCGCTAGCAATAATCGTCCAGATATTAATCTGTTTTTCAATTTAACGCGTCAATTTAAATAGTTTTTTTTATTTAATAGTTTGAGGTTTTATTTTCCTTTCTCAATGTTGATTCATAAGTTCTTGATATCCCTTTCGGGGTATGAAAGTTTGATTTAAAGAACGGAATTGTGACTCATGGAAAAGGAGCTTCTAACTTTGGTTAGTTATAAGAATTCCTAAGAAACCTGTGGCTTCTGTTTAACATATGATTCCATAGAATGAAAGGATTTTCTTAGGTTTAGCTATTGAGAACGAGTAGGGATTTGATGGCAATTAATATATTTCCCCTCATAGTCACAATAGTATTTATTAACAGTTTATGACGTGTGACGGTCCGTGATGCATTAAACTTCATCACCTGAGTGTTTGCGTTTGCATATTTACCTATATAAAATCTTTAAATTATATTAGAATTAATTAATATTTAATTATTTAACCTTATTACAGGTTCTTATATACATACATACATGTCTTTTTTGTGGTTCCGTATATTCTATTCTCTTAATTTAGGAATTCAAATTAAATTGTATTTATTTGTGTAATTGTCTTACTTCTAGTAATGTTGGAAATGAATGGCGATTTGCTTGAGGAAGACGAATTTCATGTGAAACTTGAACTGCGTGGTATCCAACTCTTACCGACTGCCGAAGAAATATCAAAGCAACAACTTGACGAGGAGAAACAATTCTCTGTTTGCATCCCAAATAAACTCCTCCTTAGAAATGCTATTCGTAATAGTCTACATGAAATTAAGCTTTGTGTTTTAAAATTGAATCCTATACAGTAAGCCTTAGATGCTGGAATTCTTAACTCATCAGATCTTGACAGATATCAATCACAATTATGGACTAAATATTAAAAATCGTGTTATACGATTAAAAAATTTACATTCAAATAAATCTGAGATAGATGCAGTATTAAACCGTATCGCCCGTATAAGTGAAACCGTACATGATACCATGCATACAGCTAACCAGGGACTTGAAAAAACACTAGATTCTCTTTCAATGATTGTGGGTACGTCCGGTGAAAAACCTGTGTTTACATTTCCGTCTCACAAAGTTTATACCAATACGATTTTAGAATCTCATCCACAACAATCTGTACCAGAAATGGTATCTCCAACCTCAATTCTTCCCAATCACCTTAACTCAACAAGGTGAAATGTTGGCCAAATCAAATTTCAGACTTTACTAAATCGGTTTCAATTCAAATTATGCAACATACGCTGTGTAGTATCAACACTTTAGTTGAAACTTTTACTCAAAAATTTATGACGGCAAACCAATCAACACCAAAAACAGTTTTGAAAAAAAAGCCACGTTGGCGACGATCAGAATTCTGGAAACATTAAAAATCACCATTTGATGAGAACCATCAGTTCGTGGAACCTTAGATTTAGAGGAACTCCTTCCGATGTTCATATCGAACATTTTATACACCGTGTGGAAAGTATGGCCAAAGCGGCTAAAATCCCAAAGGATAATCTTGTTTTCTATTCGAGAATGCTCTTGATTGGTACTGGACCTTTTGTTAGCGGAATGGTTACTTCAAATTGGTTGGGATCACTTAAAACACTACCTCTAGGCGTTTTCAAATGCCGTCAAATGAAAGACACGTCAAACGTATGCTAGAACAACAAAAACAAAAATACCCCAAGGAATCGTTTATCGAATTCATGGATGACGTTATGAGAATTGCTTTGCCATCTAAAATTCTCATTTCCGATGCTGAAATTTTATCTATTCTCTCTAACAATATGAGACCTGAATTACGTGACAAATTTGTAAATAGAGAATTTCCCTCCATCAATCAATCGGCGCATGCTTACCGGGTAAGTTATTAGGAACTTATCATGTCAAGGATATTCGTTATTGAATACAACAGTTAGGTAGGGGACAATTGTGCCATTAATCAGTTTCAATTAATAGTTCTTTCCGTTTGAATAATTTTAATAGGGTCCATGAATGTACTGACTGTGGGTCAGTGTGGGTCCATGAATGTACTGAAAATGTACTAACTGTGAATGTTCTTATTCGTCTAAAATCAAATACCATCTACCATGCAGTTCATGCGGTAATTAGTTTTTGTCACTACCGTTGGAGAAAATCTAGCGCTGTCCCCGATCAACGACGCGAAAATGAATGGCTGCGACTAGGAGTTAATTCTTTTTGATTTGGAAGGGCGAACGACAAGGAGTCAGATGTAGAATACTAGGTATTATAGAATAAATTTAAAAAAATTGAGAAAAGTCACAAAGACTGATAGTTTTTGTGGAAAAAAAAGAAAAAATATATATGCCATTTTATGTGTAAAAACAGTTAATTTCTAAAGAAGAAAAAAACTCAAAATAAAGTTAGTGGTTAATAAAAATTCCTTAATTAATGTTGGCCTACTAATTTTTTCTTTAAATACTCAGGGGATGAAATCGTGAGGATAAGAGGGAACATAATTAAGCAGCATTATAGGTCTTACTGGGCCTCACTAATAAAAAACTCACTCTTAGACTGAGGAATAGCCGGTCTTAGCTGAAAGTGAGGCCCGTAAGATGTCTGATCTATTAGGATTAGATGTGCCTGACTGGCCGTTACAACTTTCATCAAAGTATTCAATGAGTTTGCGGTTGTTCAAAATTTATTAAATGTGAAATTGTTGCCTTTGAATTTCGTGTTGGTATGTGTATTGGTATTTTGTGATACAAATAGAAATTGCGCGAGCGATAAGAGATGTGTTTGATACAGAAAAGAAAGTTTTATGATTAGTTTTCCTTTTTTTTTTGTTGAATGAGATACAACTGTATTTTAAAATAATGTGAGGGAAATGCTTAATAATTATTGGGCGTGAAAAGTGACCAATGTATATGAAAAAGAAACAAAAATAGAAAATTCTCGTTAATATTATTACAGATAGCACAATCGTTGAAAAATTTAATCATCGTTGCGAACACATTTTTGCAGGAGGAAGCGTAAACCTTAATAAATAGGATGAGCATACGAGACTCTTATGTTAGCTGGAAGAAATGTTGAATCTTCAAAAAAAATTATTTTTATTACTTGAATGTTATAAGATAAATAATGATTAAATTTTTTGACTTTAAGATACCATCGCCTCCTTGGCGTAGAGGATAGCCCATCTGCCAAAAGAGTCGAAAATCCTTATTACAACAATATCTGTTCAAAATTTAAGTCTAGTGAATTATAAAACAAACAGGGCGAGCGTTAACACTAATCATCCTTTTTATTTTCTTTCAGCTTATGTTACACTAAAGTAAACAATCAAATATTTTGAAATTAATTTTTGATCAAAAACTCAAAACAATTTTAGCATAATTTGTAGAATTCTTAAAAATAACTTAATTTCCAACACTTATTCCACCCACTTAAAACTTCTTCCATTAAAATGAAAAATTTGATACATAAAAAATAACAAACAAATATTTTAAGACATTAATTCAAATGCCACACATCCTTAAACACCAAACCATATTCTCAAATCACATTATTCCATTGTTTTCTTTCAAATAATATTAAAAGAAAAACAAGTAAACTTCCGTGTATTTTATAGGAAATGAAAAAAGACTTTCATTTTTATGTTTTCTATATACATTTTTTTTCCATAAAATAAACAAAGATTTTTCTCATTTATGTAATCTCATAACAAATTATAAAAATACTCACCTGGGAGGCATGTATTTAAACAAAAAAAAAAAACAACTGAATTACATAACATACATATTTTCTTTTTTTTTTTTTCATTTTCGTTTGTTTCCCATTTTCCTTTTGCTCAAATCACCAACCAATACATAATATTTGTATGAAATGATTGCAACACTGTCGATGAGAAAATAAAATAACACAACAAAAAATTCGCAAACATTTTTTTTATCGGGAAACATGAATGAGACTTTTGGATGGAAATTTCGTAATTTTAGTTTGTTTCAAAGTAGGTAGCTGTGGGGTACTACTTATATGGAAAAGTGGTAGTTTAAGGGAGCTAATAAAATAAAATAAATTATAACTTTTTTTTGCTAAATCCGTAAAAACTCGTTTGTGTTTCTATTTTCTGTTGTATTATTACAAAATACTTGTAACCTTGTGTCACCCGAGTTGAGCATTTTTTATTACTATAAGTTTTTTATTCTATTTATTCGTTTTAACGAATATATGTGGAGTACTGACTGCGCTGTTGTTGGTAAGTTATTGTATTTGTTGAAATTAGAATATGTGAAAAACGGAAATGAAAAATGATTGTTTATGTTGAATTTATATATAAATGTCAGGAAGTTATTTTTAAAAAATGGAAATTGTGTTATGAGGAGATTAAAATAGAGATCTGAGTATTTAGTGCTTGAGATATCAAAAATCAGAATTTTGGTATCAGTTTTTTATGGTTATTCTGAACCTACGTTTGCCTCTATTTGTCATTTATTTTGAACATAAGAAATAAATTTGGAGTGGTTTTTTGTAAACAATTAAGCTTAAGAACATATTGGAAGTCATTTGAATTTTGCAATTCGAAATAATTGTTCATTTTTCTCTAAAATTCCTCTAGAAAAATTTTTTGTGTTTCGTGCCAGGATTCGAACTCACACTCATCAGACTCACATGTTCAAATCCCGTGTGTCTTACACAAATTATCCACATCGTCGATGACGAAGCATATTTTAATTTTCATGTTCAGAATTTAGAAATAAACTTTCTAAACAATTAAAGAAATTAGAAATAAAGTTCAAGTATGGTGTTTGATAGAAAAATTTCAAGTAAATTCTGAAAACAGGAGATACTTTGTGACATTGTTGACTACTGAGATTGGGTAGAAGCCCACTGTTGCGAGTTTACCTGACACTTGACTTAACATCTGACAATTGATGGATTGAGAAAGCATATAATGTGTGTAATAGTAAAAACAACATCAACCTGAGCCGTATACTTTCTAACAGCATTTCTGACATAGGACATGTTCTTAGGAGGCTTCATGATGCATGAACATCTCGGTTATTGCTGTAATGAAGGATACGCGAGAGTTTGTTATTTGGTCGGTCATTTGGTCACCTCAATACGAGAAATTTAAGAAACAAAAAGAAACTTGTCCAAAGGCGCATGCATAAAACTTCATCCAGTTTTTCAAAATCGGCAAGCCTAAATGCCCTCAATCTCCTTAACTTTTATTTACTTTAATAATTCATGCAGCAAAAGGAGCTTGTTCGGAGCTACATGTGAACCTAAAATATTTGTATATTTTAAGTAAATTTTAATAAAATTGTTTTCTTTGTATTCTTTTTTTGTTCTTTTACATTAGATTATATTTTCTTATTATGTTATGTCATAGCCTGGTGATCGATGAATTCCCTGATTTAAACATGCACTATTTTCTCATGCGCATCAAATTTGCATTCGCGTAGATTTTCATAGTCGTTTTTCATTCTGTCCTGTACACATAGTCTTATACTCAATCCGTGGTCCTCATTTACTATTGTTCCCGCCACAAAAATTTATTATCAGAAAAACAGTTGTGTAATATTTTTCCGGTGTAATTTCCTGTGTTTAATTTATTGCTATAAAACCATCAGAAAAACGGTTGGGTAATATCATTGACCCATGAACGCGCTATTTACATGTATAATTCGATCAATTATTTCGTAAACAATGTTTTTTAAAATCTTTTCCAATTTCTATTACAAATTAGCCGTCCGTACTTCTTAATGGGTATAATAACTAACGATCAAACAAAAATATAATATCCCATGAAACTACTTTATCGATTCGTTATTGGGGAATAAACAAAGAAACGGCATTGACCGCATATAAATAGCAGCTGACAGTTAGCCTCGCTTTCCTATTTTTCTTGGTCCTGTGTGACTGTTCGTCGATTATGATTTGTGGAAATCAGCTGATTTTAAGTTTTGACGTCTGTAAATAAATATGCAATATCCTTTTTTTTTGTTTTTACATGATTGCAAATTTTTAAATGTGAATTAGTTTATTATATACAAAATTGATAGATTTCAGCCTAGTGATAGGCTTATGATATTGCATTTAAAGAATTATTTGTGTTATTCGTGTTGTTATATATCTGATAGGATAATTTTGATAGTATAATTTTTAATAGCATAATTTTGGATAGTATAATTTATTAAATGCTGAGAATAACCTGGTGTTAATTGTAGTGGGCTCTCTTGTTGCCATATATTATTGGAAAAAATTCAATAAAAATTAAACTAAATTAAGTTAATATCCAAAAATTCAAAATTAAATTGATGCATAACCTTCAACTATCAAAAAAAAAGGAACTGTTTTTTTAAAGTGTCATTAAACTTGATGTTATCTATGTTTGAGATTAAGCGGATACAGTAAAATGACACCGAGAAAGTTTGTAAAAAGCTGCTAGTAGCCAGATTGTACAAATTTTTTTTTGATTGTCGCAGTTACTTACATGTTAATCAAATTTACTCAGTTGAGTGTAACATTTTTTGTATGGCGTGTTCATACTAGCTGATAAGTGATTGAAGAATAAAACAAATACCAAATATAACACCAAATTTAGAAATCTTATAAACGGCTGCATTATTTACCGATCCTGTTATAACACCTATAATAAAAATATATATAATACCACGGCACCAACAAGGGGCAGTTCAACCTTTGCTATTCTTTTTATTTTGGCGAGGAACGGGAGAGGAAGAGCGGGAATTGTTCACATTATGAGGTGAGTCATATCTGGTTTTAATTTATTTTTACGCATAAATGATTATGGTTATGTATGTATGGGTATGAGTGTGTGTACATGGATATGTGGATCTGGGCATGTATGAGCGAGAGTGTGTGGTACATGCGCGTGGGAGTCAGAGAAGAATGGGCTAGATTAAATGAGTTTCTTCCCACAACCAAAAATTCCTACCAACCAAAAATTCCAACCAACCTTCCCACAACCTTCCCACAACCCAACTATCGCGGGTGTGGTATTATAAAGGGGGAAAAATTGGAATTTTGCATTATTGTTAATTTACAAATCAACCAATGGATCTATTATACAAATATATTGTTTCCCACTGAGAGGACGATAAGCGATAACAATTTACAGTAACCCAAACAATTGATATTTTTTTTTCGAGTTCTGTTTGGTGCATTCCAAGTTTTGAATGCACGGGATTTTTTTTTCTTTCAGAGAACTTATAATATCTTGTTACCATTTTTTTCTAGGAAATTATATATGAAGTTAACTTATTAAAACAATAATTGGATGACTAATTCAAGCACTAACAGGAACTTGTCAAATTATTCCACCAAATTATTTTATTTCAAATTATTTTATAGTGGAAGTGAAGGATTAACATTTTGAAATGTTAAACTTCTGGTCATGGATGTAGGTATGGGTGATGGTGTGTCTGTGTGTACGAGTATGGATAATGCATGTTTGTGAATCAATGTCAACATTGTACTTCATTTCTATATTGATAAAATGAATTAAGGATCGCAGCGTCTGCATTTGGATATGGATTATCAGATATTTAGTGGAATTGGTAAAACGGAGATTTGATTATATGTGACGTGGAACAATTTTATTTGATGATGTTGTTCAGGGTTGTATACTTTTATACACACGCACGTCATCCTTCAGAAAATATGGTACTGATACGGAGGGGGTTATACAAATTCACTACGAAACATTTCTTAGCATAGTTTTCAGCCTAAAACTTTAAATTTTATTTTTGAATTCCCTTTTAACTATTAATGGATAATTGCCTCTGTATTTCACGATATTTTAAACTGTATTTCATTTTCTGCCTCTGTATTTCACGGTATTTTTTTTTCAAATACAACTGTAAAATTTTCAACCATATAAATAACTATCAATATTATGGTTACGTTCTTGTTGTACTTTAAGACAAATAAATAAACAAAAAAAACACAAAATAAAAGATAACGAATTACATAATATTAATACTAGTATTAAGGTATGGTTATTTATGTACAACACGTATAACAAAGTATAACGTTTACCTTAACAATGACTATTTTATCAATAATAAATAAATAAATAATAATAAATTAGAACAATAGCTGAATGGAAATCAGATTAATCCCTATTAACATTTATTTTCAAAGTTTTAAGATCAATTATGCTAAGCGTATAAAGCTATTGCATTTACTATATAATTTACGTTTAAATTGATTTTACATCGTTTCAATTCTCGAAATCTATACCATTTTTCTTGTTAATGAATCATATTGGATTGTTTCAAGTGTGTATGCATGTAGGATGAATGTAGGTGTGTATATGTGAGTGTGTGAGGTGCGTGATCGTGTTGGACGTGGTGATCGTGGTTCGGTCGTACAATGGGGTCGCCAGGGTCTTAGTCGGTTACTTGTTTTTTTTTTTCATATCCGTTCTTATTATGTTTTCTCGCGTACTATACGGTTATTTGTAATGGAGCAGTAGGAAACATTTCTCGATCCCAGAGGCTGAGGCTAGCATGGTGCTAAAAAATCTCATCCAGGTGCAATACCGCGAAGATGCTCTTTTCACTACAAATATCACAAAAAGTTCTAAAAACAGTAAAAAAATTTAAACAACAAGGTAGACCAGCGTCCAAAACATCTTCAAATGCAACTGCCAAAATTTTTTCTTTACTATTCAGCTCAGATCTTCGGTCAAACAAAAATAAAGAATTAGCTTGCCATTTTGAATATTTCTTTCTATTTCCTTCGGTTTCTCAATCAAAGTTTAAGGTTTCACAAAAAACAAATAGAAATACAAATATGTATCGGATGAGAAACTGTTAATTTCACAATTTTAATCAATTTTTTTTTAACAAAATTAAATCTAAAAAGATCTTTGAAAATATTGCAATAACCATTGCAGGACAGGGCGAAAGGAGTTTGATCACAAACTACATTAGACTTGAAAAACACAAAATAAGAAACAAAATGAGGATGTGGGCTCAAATCCAAAT
This sequence comes from Diogma glabrata, assembly GCA_963693315.1. Lineage (NCBI taxonomy): Eukaryota > Metazoa > Arthropoda > Insecta > Diptera > Cylindrotomidae > Diogma > Diogma glabrata. The sequence continues at coordinate 417,599,312 of OY856187.1, forward strand.
CCTTAGATAAAGAGTCTTATGCTCAATACCTAGGCTAACAGGACATAAATAATTACTAGCTAAAGGTCCTCACAAGCAATACAAATAAAGGTGGGAAATCTAGCATGAAAAAATGTTAACAAAATTGGAGGAACTATTGAAGATATTGAATATAAGACGAGGTTAATAGGAGCATATATATAATGAAGCACGTCTTTGATAGAAAATTCTCGAACAATTTTAATTTACTGTGGGATCAATTGTTTGAGATAGTTTTGTTTGGACAACAAAAGATGTGGCACATATTGGTTTCTAGCAGTTGAGTTTTTCTCCCATAACTGCTCCAAAGGTAGTGGCTGTTCTCACTAACATAGTATACTCTACCTTAGGATAAACAAACTGAAACACGAAATTTTAGCGGCAAGAACACTATAAAAGCTCTTGTATATTTTGCACACTATAAAAGCTCTTGTATATTGACTCGCACTGCCACTAAAGAGCTTCAAAGCGACCCTCCAATTTTATTTTGGGATATAATTTCTCAAATCTAGACTGACACATACTTTATACTTTTTCAAAATCCTCAACAGTGAAACAACAACTTTTAGTAAAGTTGTTCTTGAATTGGAATATTATTCACTTTTTAATTTATATAAGCTGGAAATTTTGTATCTTGGGTTAGTCATAGGTCATATATAATTTTCTTAACGATGTGTGCCTTAAAGACAGTGTTTCCACGTGTCACGTTTTAGTTATGGAGAGTTAATTTAAAAACTTTTTCTTGGCTAATTCTTAAAAGTCTAGTCCTAGCATAATATGGCCAATAATCAACACTTATAGGTATTGTCTGCTTTGTATGTACTACTCCTTACGTATGTTTAAATCCAGCAATCAGTTTCGATCCAACAAAAATTTGAACAAAAAATCAATAATTGTGAAAAATGGCTATAAGGTTGGTCTTTGTAAAATTGATTTTAATTACACAAAAACCAATTCAATTTGGAAGGTCAATCATTCTATTAAAATACAAAACCATTAAAACATACCAAAAAATGTGAAAAACCATTCAACCTCACCCACAATTAATTTAATTTAATTTATTTCATCACCACTCCTCATAAAAATTGTTATCATAAAAATTGATTAAACATAACACAATACCCATCAACTTCCACCAGTCAATCATTATTAAACAAACATACAAATCTAAATTTTTGTTCGGTTTATGCTTCTCATAAAATTAAATGGAAACTAATTTTCCATTTCAATGCTCATTTTTAACACTTCACTCTTATATCATATTACTACATCTCGTTGAAGCTCAAAGCTTTTGTTGTGAAAATTCAATACTATAATTTAGTCATCACTTAAATATTTTTATTGTAACTATTTCGATTATATAGTTCTAGACGGTTGCCTATGTCTGTCTTCGAATAAAAAATAACATTGTTAGTTAATTTTAAAAAAAAAAGTAGCACCATGTCACCCTATTTCCAGTGATATTTATGCATTTGATGACACAATATTAGAATGGGAGAAAATCTATAATAATTGAATGAAATTAAATTCTCACAGAATATTTCTATTTTCGGTTTAACTGTACGAGATATAGTTAGTTTAGTGGAATGATTACGGATGTACAATTTTTTATTTAGATTATTTATTAAAACAGTTTTTAGTTTATTATTTATTAGATGTGAAAGATAAATAAATACATTTGTTAAACTATAAAATAAATTGATATTATGAAATGATAAAAAAATATAACAAATGTGGTAATCTCACTAAATTTGATGATATATTCGATCATTTCTTTTAATTCTAACCTCAATAATTTTTTCTTTAACATTCACCATTTTTACTCTCTAGACAATAAAAACACTATTTATTCAAACAAAACTCACAAACCCTATGGATTTTCACCTGAACTCCTCAAACAATTTTTTTTCTATTTTCACACGTTCGTAGCAAAATAAAAAAAACTTTGAATATTAAAAAAAACCAAAACACAAATTTTTCCTCTTAAAAATAATTTTCTATTCTAAATAAAGAACAACAACAAAAAATTATTAGATATAATAAAAAAAGCAGGCAGAGATTTAAATAGAAAATAAAATAAATAAAATTAAATAAATATGCAAAAAGAAATTCTAATTCTTTTTTTCATTCGTGTTTTATACATAATACCACCACCATCGCTATGAAAACCCAAAATGGAAAATACTCTACCAACTCGATTTACCTTCAATCTAATAAACAAAAAGAAAATTCATAATGTAACTGAGACTTGAAATGTTTATTGAGACTAAGAGCATGATATAACAAAACAATAACAAAATAACAACAAACAAACAAAAAAGGAAAACGTAGAAAAATGAAATGTTGGAAAAACTAAGTGGAAATTATTATAGAGCTAAAAACAATGAAGGAAATATTACATTACAATGAGAAAATATGAATATAATGAAAATGTAGAATTATTTTGATTTAGATTTTAACATTGAATGAGTGAGCTTAAGGGTGGGATTTTTTTTTTTGGATAGAGTAGAGGATTATCAGAGCTTTGAGTCAATTCATAATGTTTAACCTTTTAAGGAAGTTTTTGATTGCAATTAGTTAAAAGGGTTCAACGAATTACTTTTGTTCGATTTGAGATACAAAAAATAAAATATTAAATTGATTTTTGTTTCTGGAAATTTTTTTAGAGGGTGATAGAATTTTTCTAGTATTGATTTGTTGAGATATTGATCTATTTGGAAGTTTGAAAAGATTGGATTTTTATATATAAACACATGGGAATCATGATTGGGAAATCTCTTATTCACATATTACAAAGTGTTTATAGCAAAAATAATTTAAACGTTAAATACAAAAATAGAAAATAATTTAATACAAAAAAAAAAAACAACGAAAACTATATAAATTAAAAATCAAAAGAAAGCTTACATTATAGGCAAATAGGATAATCCTCTTGCAAATGTGTATCATCGTTTGAAAATTCCGTTTACAATCAACATGTGGAACTCAAGCAGATAAACGACTCAATGCTGCATTCTGCATATATTTCCAACCACTATCTCTTGTTTCTTTTTAATTATACTCTTCATCGCACACAAACTAATAATTTTCCCATATCTCTCAATCAAAAAAATATAAGTCAACCATAAATCATCTTAATAAATAATTTTTTTACCGGAAGTTTGTCAAAAAAATCATTATGTGTGTCAAAAATAGCAAATTTTCATATTTTTGGCTTAAAAAACGTTCATTTTAAGTGATTACGAGTAGGAACATTGAATTTGGAGAAATCTTGATGGTCGGGATTGGTATGTGAGATCAAAAACTAGATTATTGCATTATAAGTTTGTCAAAAATATGTTGTCAAGAGTGTCAAAAGAAAGATTTTTATATATTTTTTTACCTAATTTTTTAGAAAAAAAAATAAAATTAATTGTTTGTTTGAAATGAAATTTTATTATTATTATTGAGAATTATGGCATTATTAGTTTCTCAAAAAAATGTTGTCAAGTGTGTCAAAAGATTTTTATTTAGTTTTTTACCCAATTTTTTGGAAAAAAAAATAAAATTGTTTGTTTGAAATGAAATTTTATTATTTTATTAATATTATTGAGAATTATGGCATTATAAGTTTGACAAAAAATGTTGTCAAGTGTGTCAAAAGAAAGGTTTTTATTTATTTTTTACCCAATTTTTTTTAGAAAAAAATAAAATTAATAGTTTGTATGACATGATATTTTATTATTATTATAGAGAATTATGGTATTAATATAAGTTTGTCAAAAAATAATGTCAAGTGTGTCAAAAAATGATTTCATTTATTTTTTTAGCAAATTTTTTGGAAAAAAAATGAAGCTGTTTTTATGACGTAAATGTAATTTAAAATGAAATTGGACATGGAAATTTTTGAATTTATTATAGTTTTTGAAATATTTTTTAATTTTGAAAAAGTTTGTATTATTGATTTTGTAATAATTTTGCAATATTTTTAGAATTTTGGCAAAAGTTTTAATTTTTGATTTTGTAAGAATTTTTGGAATATTTTTGGAATGAAAAATTTTTTTATTTTTGATATTATTATAATTTTTGGAATTTGGATTTGATTTTATAATAATTTTTGCAATATTTTTAGAATTTCGGAAAAAGTTTCAATTTTTAAGAATTTTTAAAATATTATTGGAATTTAGAAAAAATTTAAATATTTGATTTTATTCTAATTTTAGGAATTTTGAAAAAGTTTGATTTTATTTAATTTAACAATGTTTTTGGAATTTTGATTATAATTTTCCGGCATCGTATTGATGTTTCGTGTATCGTGTATATCCTTTACCCAGACCGATGTCTTGATATCTCAGAGCTGTGAGATTTCAGCCCCTCCATATTTTTCAAACAACATAATGTCAATCTCTCGTTACTTTACGCAAAAAACTGATTTAATAAGTTTGATAAAAAACTAAAGAAAACAAAGTTTTTTATAAATTTACTGTTACTCTATATATATTTCAGCTTGTTAGGCCATCTTCTGGAGTAATCAACATAATGTCAATCTCTTGATTACTCCAGAAGATGGTATATAGAGGAACAATAAAATTATAAAAAACTTTGTTTTCTTTAATTTTTTATTAAACTTATTAAATAAGTTATTTATGTAAAGTAACAAGAGATTGACATTATGTTATGGAATATGTTTATATTTAAAAAGATGATAATTTTCGTGAACGCTGGTGCAACTTTGCAAATATTTCTTTTACCCTCAAAAATTAAATTAATGCTGTGAATTTATTGTTAATTGACAAACATAGGTGTAACCACATAAATATAATCCTATCACTTTTAACGAACCTAACGTTACTGTCACCGGAAAAGCTAAGTTCTTGGGTTTCATTCTAGAGAGCAGATTATGATGGATTTCAATTTTTTCGTATTCGATGTATAACTAAATAATTAGTTCAACCATGGGGTTAGAGTCAGTTGATCGCCTCTCGTTAGTGAGAGTATTCCTCTAGTTATCTTCCAAGATGTTAGCTTCGAAAATTAAATTCCTTTGGTAAAACGACACCTGGGTCAGCAATATCAAATAACAAAAACGAATTCAACATAAAAGTCAAACCCTTAATTCTACACTACCATCATCTAACTCTAAGCTATTTTTAAAAAAACAACCATCTTATCTTATATACTCATTTAAAAGCAATAAATTAAACTCGAACTTTAAGCTAATCCTTATCCTCTTTCGTCTGTAAACACTAACAACACGAACAGAAAAAAAAAACAAACACAAAAGCTTACACACAACAAAAAAGGAAATAATTTTCCATCCTCTATTAAGAACTTGAAGAGGATTGAAAACTGAAAAAAAAAATATGAAAGAAAAAGAAAAACAATAATAATATATTATTTAAAATAATTACTTTGTTGTTGTATTTTTTTTTTGTTTTATTAAAAATTTTCTTTATATTTTTAAGCTTTTAAATTAGAAGAATCTTGATTATGTTCGTTTGCATTTTATATCATGAAGTAAATAGACAACAAGTTTTAATTCGCTTTAATATTTTTGTTGTTTGTTTTTGGAGCTTTTAATGAAAGTTTATGTCTTTTACGGTTCGGATTAAATAAAAGAAAAAATTATAATTTTTAATTGTTAAGATTTAATAATTTTTTTTTTTACTTTTGAAGAACTTTTATTTGAGATAAGATGAATAATTACCATAACTTTTTTAGGTGGATTTGTTAAAATTTGTTAGAGCTTGAATATGTACGCAGCTGCGTAATTTTTATGTTATCCCTTTTTCCACATGAACTAACATTTTTTTTTTAATAAAACCTGCATAACTAAACGAATGCCTAAGGCTTACCGTACGATAAAAGATATAAATGTAAGAAATGCGCAGTTATATTCAGGTATTTGACAAGAACATAAAATAACGAAAACGATTTCATAACACCTCAACTAACAATTTTCATTTTTCAACTCAAATTTAATATACAGCAACAAGTCCTCAATTTATGAACTTTAATTTACTTATCCTTAAATAAAAACCTCAAAGTCATCTAAATTTTCTATGCAAAAAATCTTTTCAATTTAATTTCTTTTAAGTCAACTGGAAAATCTCATCAAAATAAAAAATGTACAACAAAAAATCGCCAGAAGATAAAATTATACATTTTTCTGTAATAATATCGTTTCATGTTTGATGTCAAGGAATAAACTTCTTTTTTTTTTTGTAATCATAATTTGAGTTGTTGATATTTTACAAATGGGATACTCAATGATGGTGATGTTGATGATGATGACGGTAAATGTGGTAAACGATGGAAAAACTTGTAAACGTGTAGAAGAAAATTATTTGATTTAAAAATAAAATTCGTTTTATTTTTAACAGATTTAGTGAAGTGATTTTAATCCAATTATAACGGTTTTAGATGAAACAAACATAGCATCATTTAATGTATATCAACAATTTATTAAAACCCTCAATTTAATTACAATTACAATAAAATAATGAATAATCTCAACATCTTTTATTAGATATTTAAAAAAAAGGAAAACAATAAGAAAAAGTCTACCCAGCATGAATGAATTACTTTTATGTTTTATTTTTATTTATTCAATACCCTCAGGGAACGTGCACTTCTTTAATTATTCAAAAAAAAAAAATATAAATACAAAAGTTGTATATATAAACAAAAACCTTTAAATTACCCAAAACAATACATAAATCTTCAGAAGTTCATAACAACGATAAGAATAAGAATTTAAACAAGAAAAAAAAAATTCAATTCTTTGTAAGATCATACTGTGAACTTGGTACATTAGGCAAAGTTTGATTGTTGAAATGAATAAGAAAGAGGAAATAATTTAAAAGCAAAGAAATGTGGATCTTATTTCCTCCTTTATCTTTTTTTTGTAATCTTAGGATTTTTAAAAATATACTTTACTGTAACAGAGATCTATTTGATCTGTTTTCAGTCTTTGTTGATGTTGCTTTAGATTTTTTGTAGAATGATAAATGATTCTAAAGAAATTTTATTGAAAGTAGTTTAAAAGAAACAATGTAAGAAAGCAGGATGCCAGATAATGGAAAGACTATTTTGTAGAATATAAGAACTAATTTATCAATGTTTTGTCATTTCTGCAATTTTTATTTATTTCACAGTCAATGAAAAGCTTATGTACAGATTTGTTGGAGCTTTATTATAGGCATTATTAATCCATACCAAAAAAACAACGTCGTTTCGCGTCATACATACAGTCATTTTTGCGACATACATACAAGGACTCAAATACTAATCTAAATGCGGCAACAATACAAAAGTCTTCACAACGTCGGCGAA